>JAVIAB010000051.1:142477911-143020164 GCA_032433765.1 Megaustenia siamemsis | reverse complement strand
GCAGTTACCAGTGTCACTACGTCATTGTCATGTTGGCATCTACGACATTTGTCTGTCACATTGACGTTTCCAGTGGACTTCATTATTGCCAAGTTGGCATCTACGACATTTGTGTCACAATGAATTTTCCAGTGTCACTACATTATTGTCACGTTTGCATCTACGACATTGTCTGTCACAATGAAGTTTTCAATGTCACTACATTATTGTCTGATGGCATCTACCACAACTGTTTGTCACAATGAAGTTTCTAGTGTCACTACGTTATTGTCATGTTGGCATCTACGACATGTGTCTGTCACAGAAGTTTATCAGTGTCACTACATTATTATAATGATGGCATCTATAACATTTGTCTGTCACAATGAAGTTTCCAGTATCACTACGTTATAATCATAATGGCATGTACGACATTTGTCTGTCACAATGAAGTTTCCAGTGTCATTACGTTATTGACATGAAAGCATCAACGATAAATGTTTGTCACAATGAAGTTTCCAGTATCACTACGTTATTGTCAAGTTGGCATCTACGACTTTGACTGTCACAATGCAGTTACCAGTGTCACTACGTCATTGTCATGTTGGCATCTACGACATTTGTCTGTCAATTGACGTTTCCAGTGGCACTATTATTGCAAGTTGGCATCTACGACATTTGTGTCACAATGAATTTTCCAGTGCCACTACATTATTGTCACGATGGCATCTACGACAATTGTCTGTCAGAATGAAGTTTTCAAATCAATACGTTATTGTCATGCTGGCATTACGACACTTGTCTGTCCACAAAGAAGTTTCCAGTGTCACTACGTTTTTGTCGCCTTGGCATCTACGACATTTGTCTGTCACAATGAAGTTACCACTGTCACTACATTATTTTCGTGATAGCATCTACGACAATTGTTTGTCACAATGAAGTTACCAGTGTCACTACGTCATTGTCATGTTGGCATCTACGACATGTTCTGTCACATTGAAGTTTCCAGTGTCGGTACACTATTGTCATTTTGGCATCTACGACATTTGTCTTTCACAATGAAGTTTCCAGTGTCACTACATCATCGCCATGTTGGCATCTACGACATTTATGTGTCACAATGAAGTTACCAGTGTGACTACATTATTGCCGTGTTGGCATCTACGACATTTGTCTGTCACAATGAAATATCCAGTGTCACTACGTTATTGTCATGATGGGCATCTACGACAACTTTTTTTTACAATGAAGTTCCAGTTCATTACGTTATTTGCATGTTGACATCTACGACATTGTTTGTCACAATGAAGTTTCCAGTGTCACTACTTTATTGTAACGTTGGTATCTACGACATGTGTCTGTCACAATGAAGTTACCAGTGTATCTACTTATTGTCATGATGGGATCTACGACATTTGGCTGTCGCAATGAAGTTTCCAGTGTCACTAACTTATTGCATGTTGGCACCTACGACATTTGTCTGTCTCAATGAAGTTTTCAGTGTCACTACGTTATTGTCATGTTGGCATATACGATATTTGTCTGTCACAATGCAGTTTCCAGTGTCACTACTACATTATTGTCATGGTGGCATCTACGATATTTGTCTGTCATAATGAAGTTACCAGTGTAACTACATTATTGTCATGTTGGTATCTACGATATTTGTCTGTCACAATGAAGTTTCCATTGTCACTACATTATTGTCAGTTGGCATCTACAACATTTGACTGTCACAATGCAGTTACCAGTGTCACTACGTCATTGTCATGTTGGCATCTACGACTTTGTCTGTCACATTGACGTTTCCAGTGGCACTTCATTATTGCCAAGTTGGCATCTACGACATTTGTGTCACAATGAATTTTCCAGTGTCACTACATTATTGTCACGTTGGCATCTACGACATTTGTATGTCACAATGAAGTTTTCAATGTCACTACATTATTGTCATGATGGCATCTACCACAACTGTTTGTCACAATGAAGTTTCTAGTGTCACTACGTTATTGTCATGTTGGCATCTACGACATGTGTCTGTCACAAGAAGTTACCAGTGTCACTACATTATTATAATGATGGCATCTATAACATTTGTCTGTCACAATGAAGTTTCCAGTATCACTACGTTATTATCATGATGGCATGTACGACATTTGTCTGTCACAATGAAGTTTCCAGTGTCATTACGTTATTGACATGAAAGCATCAACGATAAATGTTTGTCACAATGAAGTTTCCAGTGTCACTACGTTATTGACATGATGGCATCTACGACATTTGTTTGTCATAATGAAGTTACCAGTATCACTACGTATTATCATGTTGGCTTCTACGACAATTGTCTGTCACAATGAAGTTACCAGTGTCACTACATTATTGTCATAATGGCATCTACGACATTTGTCTGTCACAATGAAGTTTCCAGTTTCACTACGTTTATGTCACGTTGGCATCTACGACATTTGTCTGTCACAATGAAGTTACCAATGTCGCTACGTTTTTCATGATGTCATCTACGACATTTGTCTGTCACAATGAAGTTTTCAATGTCACTACATTATTGTCATGATGGCATCTACCACAACTGTTTGTCACAATGAAGTTTCTAGTGTCACTACGTTATTGTCATGTTGGCATCTACGACATGTGTCTGTCACAAGAAGTTACCAGTGTCACTACATTATTATAATGATGGCATCAATGACATTTTTCTGTCACAATGAAGTTTCCAGTATCACTACGTTATTGTCAAGTTGGCATCTACGACATTTATCTGTCACGATGAAGTTTCAGTGTCACTACATTATTGCCATGATGGCATCTACGACAATTGTCTGTCAGAATGAAGTTTTCAAAGTCAATACGTTATTGTCATGCTGGCATTTACGACACTTGTCTGTCACAAAGAAGTTTCCAGTGTCACTACGTTTTTGTCGCCTTGGCATCTACGACATTTGTCTGTCACAATGAAGTTTCCAATGTCACTACATTATGTCATGATGACATCTACGACATTTGTCTGTCGCAATGAAGTTTCCAGTGTCACTAATTTATTGTCATGTTGGCATCTACGACATTCGTCTGTCACAATGAAATTTCCAGTGTCACTATGTTATTGTCATGTTGGCGTCTACGAAATTTGTCTGTCACAATGAAGTTACCACTGTCACTACATTATTTTCGTGATAGCATCTACGACAATTGTTTGTCAGAATGAAGTTACCAGTGTCACTACGTCATTGTCATGTTGGCATCTACGACATGTGTCTGTCACATTGAAGTTTCCAGTGTCGGTACACTATTGTCATTTTGGCATCTACGACATTTGTCTGTCACAATGAAGTTTCCAGTGTCACTACATCATCGCCATGTTGGCATCTACGACATTTATGTGTCACAATGAAGTTACCAGTGTGACTACATTATTGCCGTGTTGGCTTCTACGACATTTGTCTGTCACAATGAAATATCCAGTGACACTACGTTATTGTCATGATGGCATCTACGACAACTTTTTTTTACATGAGGTTTCCAGTGTCATTACGTTATTTGCATGTTGACATCTACGACATTTGTTGTCACAATGAAGTTTCCAGTGTCACTACTTTATTGTAACGTTGGCATCTACGACAACTTTTTTTACAATGAAGTTTCCAGTGTCATTACGTTATTTGCATGTTGACATCTACGACATTTGTTTGTCACAATGAAGTTTCCAGTGTCACTACTTTATTGTAACGTTGGTATCTACGACATGTGTCTGTCACAATGAAGTTACCAGTGTATCTACATATTGTCATGATGGGATCTACGACATTTGGCTGTCGCAATGAAGTTTCCAGTGTCACTAACTTATTGCCATGTTGGCACCTACGACATTTGTCTGTCTCAATGAAGTTTTCAGTGTCACTACGTTATTGTCATGTTGGCATATACGATATTTGTCTGTCACAATGCAGTTTCAAATGTCACTACATTATTGTCATGGTGGCATCTACGATATTTGTCTGTCACAATGAAGTTACCAGTGTAACTACATTATTGTCATGTTGGTATCTACGATATTTGTCTGTCACAATGAAGTTTCCATTGTCACTACATTATTGTCAAGTTGGCATCTACAACATTTGACTGTCACAATGAATTTTCCAGTGTCACTACATTATTGTCACGTTGGCATCTATGACATTTGTATGTCACAATGAAGTTTTCAATGTCACTACATTATTGTCATGATGGCATCTACCACAACTGTTTGTCACAATGAAGTTTCTAGTGTCACTACGTTATTGTCATGTTGGCATCTACGACATGTGTCTGTCACAAGAAGTTACCAGTGTCACTACATTATTATAATGATGGCATCTATAACATTTGTATGTCACAATGAAGTTTCCAGTGTCATTACGTTATGACATGAAAGCATCAACGATAAATGTTTGTCACAATTAAGTTTCCAGTGTCACTACGTTATTGACATGATGGCATCTACGACATTTGTTTGTCATAATGAAGTTACCAGTATCACTACGTTATTATCATGTTGGCTTCTACGACAATTGTCTGTCACAATGAAGTCACCAGTGTCACTACATTATTGTCATAATGGGTTCTACGACAATTGTCTGTCACAATGAAGTTTCCAGTTTCACTACGTTTATGTCACGTTGGCATCTACGACATTTGTCTGTCACAATGAATTTTCCAGTGTCACTACATTATTGTCACGTTGGCATCTACGACATTTGTCTGTCACAATGAAGTTACCAATGTCACTAAGTTTTTTCATGATGTCATCTACGACATTTGTCTGTCACAATGAAGTTTCAATGTCACTACATTATTGTCATGATGGCATCTACCAGAACTGTTTGTCACAATGAAGTTTCTAGTGTCACTACGTTATTGTCATGTTGGCATCTACGATATGTGTCTGTCACAAGAAGTTACCAGTGTCACTACATTATTATAATGATGGCATCAATGACACTTTTCTGTCACAATGAAGTTTCCAGTATCACTACGTTATTGTCAAGTTGGCATCTACGACATTTATCTGTCAACATGAAGTTTTCAGTGTCACTACATTATTGCCATGATGGCATCTACGACAATTGTCTGTCAGAATGAAGTTTTCAAAGTCAATATGTTATTGTCATGCTGGCATTTACGACACTTGTCTGTCACAATGAAGTATCCAGTTTCACTACGTTTTTGTCGCGTTGGCATCTACGACATTTTTTTTGTCACAATGAAGTTTCCAATGTCACGACATTATTATCATGTTGACTTCTACGACAATGTCTGTCACAATGAAGTTACCAGTGTCACTACATTTTTGTCAAGATGGCATCTACGACATTTATCTGTTGCAATGAAATTTCCAGTGTCACTAAGTCATTGCATGATGGTAACAAGGACATTTTTCTGTCACAATGAAGTTTCCAGTGTCACTACGTTTATTGTCACGTTAGCATCTACAACATTTGTATGTCAAATTGAAGTTACCAGTTTCACTATAAAATTGTCATAATGGTATCTACGACATTAGTCTGTCACAATGAAATTTCTAGTGTCACTACATTATTATCATATTTGATTCTACGACACTTTTCTGTCACAATGAAGTTTCCAGTGTCACTACATTATTGTCATGTTGACATCTACGACATTTGTCTGTCACATGAAGTTTCCAGAGTGACTACATTATTGTCATGATAACATCTACGACATTTGCTCGTCACAATGAAGTTACCAGTGTAACTACGTTATTATCATGATGGCCTGTACGACATTTGTCTGTCACAATGAAGTTTCCAGTGTCACTACGTTATTGACATGATAGCATCAACGATAAATGTTTGTCACAATGAAGTTTCCAGTGTCACTACGTTATTGACATGATGGCATCTACGATATTTGTTTGTCATAATGAAGTTACCAGTATCACTACGTTATTATCATGTTGGCTTCTACGACAATTGTCTGTCACAATGAAGTTAGCAGTGTCACTACATTATTGTCATGATGGCATCTACGACATTTGTCTGTCACAATGAAGTTTCCAATGTCACTATATTATTGTCATGTTGGCATCTACGACATTTGTCTGTCACAATGAATTTTCCAGTGTCACTACATTATTGTCACGTTGGCATCTACGACATTTGTATGTCACAATGAAGTTTTCAATGTCACTACATTATTGTCATGATGGCATCTACCACAACTGTTTGTCACAATGAAGTTTCTAGTGTCACTACGTTATTGTCATGTTGGCATCTACGACATGTGTCTGTCACAAGAAGTTACCAGTGTCACTACATTATTATAATGATGGCATCTATAACATTTGTCTGTCACAATGAAGTTTCCAGTATCACTACGTTATTATCATGATGGCATGTACGACATTTGTCTGTCACAATGAAGTTTCCAGTGTCATTACGTTATTGACATGAAAGCATCAACGATAAATGTTTGTCACAATGAAGTTTCCAGTGTCACTACGTTATTGACATGATGGCATCTACGACATTGTTTGTCATAATGAAGTTACCAGTATCACTACGTTATTATCATGTTGGCTTCTACGACAATTGTCTGTCACAATGAAGTTACCAGTGTCACTACATTATTGTCATAATGGCATCTACGACATTTGTCTGTCACAATGAAGTTTCCAGTTTCACTACGTTTATGTCACGTTGGCATCTACGACATTTGTCTGTCACAATGAAGTTACCAATGTCGCTACGTTTTTCATGATGTCATCTACGACATTTGTCTGTCACAATGAAGTTTTCAATGTCACTACATTATTGTCATGATGGCATCTACCACAACTGTTTGTCACAATGAAGTTCTAGTGTCACTACGTTATTGTCATGTTGGCATCTACGACATGTGTCTGTCACAAGAAGTTACCAGTGTCACTACAATATTATAATGATGGCATCAATGACATTTTTCTGTCACAATGAAGTTTCCAGTATCACTACGTTATTGTCAAGTTGGCATCTACGACATTTATCTGTCACGATGAAGTTTTCAGTGTCACTACATTATTGCCATGATGGCATCTACGACAATTGTCTGTCAGAATGAAGTTTTCAAAGTCAATACGTTATTGTCATGCTGGCATTTACGACACTTGTCTGTCACAAAGAAGTTTCCAGTGTCACTACGTTTTGTCGCCTTGGCATCTACCACATTTGTCTGTCACAATGAAGTTTCCAATGTCACTACATTATTGTCATGATGACATCTACGACATTTGTCTGTCGCAATGAATTTTCCAGTGTCACTAATTTATTGTCATGTTGGCATCTACGACATTCGTCTGTCACAATGAAATTTCCAGTGTCACTATGTTATTGTCATGTAGCGTCTACGAAATTTGTCTGTCACAATGAAGTTACCACTGTGACTACATTATTTTCGTGATAGCATCTACGACAATTGTTTGTCACAATGAAGTTACCAGTGTCACTACGTCATTGTCATGTTGGCATCTACGACATGTGTCTGTCACATTGAAGTTTCCAGTGTCGGTACACTATTGTCATTTTGGCATCTACGACATTTGTCTGTCACAATGAATTTCCAGTGTCACTACATCATCGCCATGTTGGCATCTACGACATTTATGTGTCACAATGAAGTTACCAGTGTGACTACATTATTGCCGTGTTGGCATCTACGACATTTGTCTGTCACAATGAAATATCCAGTGTCACTACGTTATTGTCATGATGGCATCTACGACAACTTTTTTTTACAATGAGGTTTCCAGTGTCATTACGTTATTTGCATGTTGACATCTACGACATTTGTTTGTCACAATGAAGTTTCCAGTGTCACTACTTTATTGTAACGTTGGTATCTACGACATGTGTCTGTCACAATGAAGTTACCAGTGTATCTACATTATTGTCATGATGGGATCTACGACATTTGGCTGTCGCAATGAAGTTTCCAGTGTCACTAAGTTATTGCCATGTTGGCACCTACGATATTTGTCTGTCACAATGAAGTTTCCATTGTCACTACATTATTGTCAAGTTGGCATCTACAACATTTGACTGTCACAATGCAGTTACCAGTGTCACTACGTCATTGTCATGTTGGCATCTACGACATTTGTCTGTCACATTGACGTTTCCAGTGGCACTTCATTATTGCCAAGTTGGCATCTACGACATTTGTGTCACAATGAATTTTCCAGTGTCACTACATTATTGTCACGTTTGCATCTACGACATTTGTATGTCACAATGAAGTTTTCAATGTCACTACATTATTGTCATGATGGCATCTACCACAACTGTTTGTCACAATGAAGTTTCTAGTGTCACTACGTTATTGTCATGTTGGCATCTACGACATGTGTCTGTCACAAGAAGTTATCAGTGTCACTACATTATTATAATGATGGCATCTATAACATTTGTCTGTCACAATGAAGTTTCCAGTATCACTACGTTATAATCATAATGGCATGTACGACATTTGTCTGTCACAATGAAGTTTCCAGTGTCATTACGTTATTGACATGAAAGCATCAACGATAAATGTTTGTCACAATGAAGTTTCCAGTATCACTACGTTATTGTCAAGTTGGCATCTACGACATTTGACTGTCACAATGCAGTTACTAGTGTCACTACGTCATTGTCATGTTGGCATCTACGACATTTGTCTGTCACATTGACGTTTCCAGTGGCACTTCATTATTGCCAAGTTGGCATCTACGACATTTGTGTCACAATGAATTTTCCAGTGCCACTACATTATTGTCACGTTGGCATCTACGACAATTGTCTGTCAGAATGAAGTTTCAAAGTCAATACGTTATTGTCATGCTGGCATTTACGACACTTGTCTGTCACAAAGAAGTTTCCAGTGTCACTACGTTTTTGTCGCCTTGGCATCTACGACATTTGTCTGTCACAATGAAGTTTCCAATGTCACTACATTATTGTCATGTTGGCATCTACGACATTCGTCTGTCACAATAAAATTTCCAGTGTCACTATGTTATTGTCATGTTGGCGTCTACGAATTTGTCTGTCACAATGAAGTTACCACTGTCACTACATTATTTTCGTGATAGCATCTACGACAATTGTTTGTCACAATGAAGTTACCAGTGTCACTACGTCATTGTCATGTTGGCATCTACGACATGTGTCTGTCACATTGAAGTTTCCAGTGTCGGTACACTATTGTCATTTTGGCATCTACGACATTTGTCTTTCACATTGAAGTTTCCAGTGTCACTACATCATCGCCATGTTGGCATCTACGACATTTATGTGTCACAATGAAGTTACCAGTGTGACTACATTATTGCCGTGTTGGCATCTACGACATTTGTCTGTCACAATGAAATATCCAGTGTCACTACGTTATTGTCATGATGGCATCTACGACAACTTTTTTTTTACAATGAAGTTTCCAGTGTCATTACGTTATTTGCATGTTGACATCTACGACATTTGTTTGTCACAATGAAGTTTCCAGTGTCACTACTTTATTGTAACGTTGGTATCTACGACATGTGTCTGTCACAATGAAGTTACCAGTGTATCTACATTATTGTCATGATGGGATCTACGACATTTGGCTGTCGCAATGAAGTTTCCAGTGTCACTAACTTATTGCCATGTTGGCACCTACGACATTTGTCTGTCTCAATGAAGTTTTCAGTGTCACTACGTTATTGTCATGTTGGCATATACGATATTTGTCTGTCACAATGCAGTTTCCAGTGTCACTACATTATTGTCATGGTGGCATATACGATATTTGTCTGTCATAATGAAGTTACCAGTGTAACTACATTATTGTCATGTTGGTATCTACGATATTTGTCTGTCACAATGAAGTTTCCATTGTCACTACATTATTGTCAAGTTGGCATCTACAACAATTGACTGTCACAATGCAGTTACCAGTGTCACTACGTCATTGTCATGTTGTCATCTACGACATTTGTCTGTCACATTGACGTTTCCAGTGGCACTTCATTATTGCCAAGTTGGCATCTACGACATTTGTGTCACAATGAATTTTCCAGTGTCACTACATTATTGTCACGTTGGCATCTACGACATTTGTATGTCACAATGAAGTTTTCAATGTCACTACATTATTGTCATGATGGCATCTACCACAACTGTTTGTCACAATGAAGTTTCTAGTGTCACTACGTTATTGTCATGTTGGCATCTACGACATGTGTCTGTCACAAGAAGTTACCAGTGTCACTACATTATTATAATGATGGCATCTATAACATTTGTATGTCACAATGAAGTTTCCAGTATCACTACGTTATTATCATGATGGCATGTACGACATTTGTCTGTCACAATGAAGTTTCCAGTGTCATTACGTTATTGACATGAAAGCATCAACGATAAATGTTTGTCACAATGAAGTTTCCAGTGTCACTACGTTATTGACATGATGGCATCTACGACATTTGTTTGTCATAATGAAGTTACCAGTATCACTACGTTATTATCATGTGGCTTCTACGACAATTGTCTGTCACAATGAAGTTACCAGTGTCACTACATTATTGTCATAATGGCATCTACGACATTTGTCTGTCACAATGAAGTTTCCAGTTTCACTACGTTTATGTCACGTTGGCATCTACGACATTTGTCTGTCACAATGAAGTTACCAATGTCGCTACGTTATTTCATGATGTCATCTACGACATTTGTCTGTCACAATGAAGTTTTCAATGTCACTACATTATTGTCATGATGGCATCTACCACAACTGTTTGTCACAATGAAGTTTCTAGTGTCACTACGTTATTGTCATGTTGGCATCTACGACATGTGTCTGTCACAAGAAGTTACCAGTGTCACTACATTATTATAATGATGGCATCAATGACATTTTTCTGTCACAATGAAGTTTCCAGTATCACTACGTTATTGTCAAGTTGGCATCTACGACATTTATCTGTCACGATGAAGTTTTCAGTGTCACTACATTATTGCCATGATGGCATCTACGACAATTGTCTGTCAGAATGAAGTTTTCAAAGTCAATACGTTATTGTCATGCTGGCATTTACGACACTTGTCTGTCACAAAGAAGTTTCCAGTGTCACTACGTTTTTGTCGCCTTGGCATCTACGACATTTGTCTGTCACAATGAAGTTTCCAATGTCACTACATTATTGTCATGTGGCATCTACGACATTTGTCTGTCACAATGAAATTTCCAGTGTCACTATGTTATTGTCATGTTGGCATCTACGACATTCGTCTGTCACAATGAAATTTCCAGTGTCACTATGTTTTGTCATGTTGGCGTCTACGAAATTTGTCTGTCACAATGAAGTTACCACTGTCACTACATTATTTTCGTGATAGCATCTACGACAATTGTTGTCACAATGAAGTTACCAGTGTCACTACGTCATTGTCATGTTGGCATCTACGACATGTGTCTGTCACATTGAAGTTTCCAGTGTCGGTACACTATTGTCATTTTGGCATCTACGACATTTGTCTGTCACAATGAAGTTTCCAGTGTCACTACATCATCGCCATGTTGGCATCTACGACATTTATGTGTCACAATGAAGTTACCATGTGACTACATTATTGCCGTGTTGGCATCTACGACATTTGTCTGTCACAATGAAATATCCAGTGTCACTACGTTATTGTCATGATGGCATCTACGACAACTTTTTTTTACAATGAGGTTTCCAGTGTCATTACGTTATTTGCATGTTGACATCTACGACATTTGTTTGTCACAATGAAGTTTCCAGTGTCACTACTTTATTGTAACGTTGGTATCTACGACATGTGTCTGTCACAATGAAGTTACCAGTGTATCTACATTATTGCATGATGGGATCTACGACATTTGGCTGTCGCAATGAAGTTTCCAGTGTCACTAAGTTATTGCCATGTTGGCACCTACGATATTTGTCTGTCACAATGAAGTTTCCATTGTCACTACATTATTGTCAAGTTGGCATCTACAACATTTGACTGTCACAATGCAGTTACCAGTGTCACTACGTCATTGTCATGTTGGCATCTACGACATTTGTCTGTCACATTGACGTTTCCAGTGGCACTTCATTATTGCCAAGTTGGCATCTACGACATTTGTGTCACAATGAATTTTCCAGTGTCACTACATTATTGTCACGTTTGCATCTACGACATTTGTCTGTCACAATGAAGTTTTCAATGTCCTACATTATTGTCATGATGGCATCTACCACAACTGTTTGTCACAATGAAGTTTCTAGTGTCACTACGTTATTGTCATGTTGGCATCTACGACATGTGTCTGTCACAAGAAGTTATCAGTGTCACTACATTATTATAATGATGGCATCTATAACATTGTCTGTCACAATGAAGTTTCCAGTATCACTACGTTATAATCATAATGGCATGTACGACATTTGTCTGTCACAATGAAGTTTCCAGTGTCATTACGTTATTGACATGAAAGCATCAACGATAAATGTTTGTCACAATGAAGTTTCCAGTATCACTACGTTATTGTCAAGTTGGCATCTACGACATTTGACTGTCACAATGCAGTTACCAGTGTCACTACGTCATTGTCATGTTGGCATCTACGACATTTGTCTGTCACATTGACGTTTCCAGTGCACTTCATTATTGCCAAGTTGGCATCTACGACATTTGTGTCACAATGAATTTTCCAGTGTCACTACATTATTGTCACGTTGGCATCTACGACAATTGTCTGTCAGAATGAAGTTTTCAAAGTCAATACGTTATTGTCATGCTGGCATTTACGACACTTGTCTGTCACAAAGAAGTTTCCAGTGTCACTACGTTTTTGTCGCCTTGGCATCTACGACATTGTCTGTCACAATGAAGTTTCCAATGTCACTACATTATTGTCATGATGACATCTACGACATTTGTCTGTCGCAATGAAGTTTCCAGTGTCACTAATTTATTGTCATGTTGGCATCTACGACATTCGTCTGTCACAATGAAATTTCCAGTGTCACTATGTTATTGTCATGTTGGCGTCTACGAAATTTGTCTGTCACAATGAAGTTACCACTGTCACTACATTATTTTCGTGATAGCATCTACGACAATTGTTTGTCACAATGAAGTTACCAGGTCACTACGTCATTGTCATGTTTGGCATCTACGACATGTGTCTGTCACATTGAAGTTTCCAGTGTCGGTACACTATTGTCATTTTGGCATCTACGACATTTGTCTGTCACAATGAAGTTTCCAGTGTCACTACATCATCGCCATGTTGGCATCTACGACATTTATGTGTCACAATGAAGTTACCAGTGTGACTACATTATTGCCGTGTTGGCATCTACGACATTTGTCTGTCACAATGAAATATCCAGTGTCACTACGTTATTGTCATGATGGCATCTACGACAACTTTTTTTACAATGAAGTTTCCAGTGTCATTACGTTATTTGCATGTTGACATCTACGACATTTGTTTGTCACAATGAAGTTTCCAGTGTCACTACTTTATTGTAACGTTGGTATCTACGACATGTGTCTGTCACAATGAAGTTACCAGTGTATCTACATTATTGTCATGATGGGATCTACGACATTTGGCTGTCGCAATGAAGTTTCCAGTGTCACTAACTTATTGCCATGTTGGCACCTACGACATTTGTCTGTCTCAATGAAGTTTTCAGTGTCACTACGTTATTGTCATGTTGGCATATACGATATTTGTCTGTCACAATGCAGTTTCCAGTGTCACTACATTATTGTCATGGTGGCATCTACGATATTTGTCTGTCACAATGAAGTTACCAGTGTAACTACATTATTGTCATGTTGGTATCTACGATATTTGTCTGTCACAATGAAGTTTCCATTGTCACTACATTATTGTCAAGTTGGCATCTACAACATTTGACTGTCACAATGCAGTTACCAGTGTCACTACGTCATTGTCATGTTGGCATCTACGACATTTGTCTGTCACATTGACGTTTCCAGTGGCACTTCATTATTGCCAAGTTGGCATCTACGACATTTGTGTCACAATGATTTTCCAGTGTCACTACATTATTGTCACGTTGGCATCTACGACATTTGTATGTCACAATGAAGTTTTCAATGTCACTACATTATTGTCATGATGGCATCTACCACAACTGTTTGTCACAATGAAGTTTCTAGTGTCACTACGTTATTGTCATGTTGGCATCTACGACATGTGTCTGTCACAAGAAGTTACCAGTGTCACTACATTATTATAATGATGGCATCTATAACATTTATGTCACAATGAAGTTTCCAGTGTCATTACGTTATTGACATGAAAGCATCAACGATAATGTTTGTCACAATTAAGTTTCCAGTGTCACTACGTTATTTGACATGATGGCATCTACGACATTTGTTTGTCATAATGAAGTTACCATATCACTACGTTATTATCATGTTGGCTTCTACGACAATTGTCTGTCACAATGAAGTCACCAGTGTCACTACATTATTGTCATAATGGGTTCTACGACAATTGTCTGTCACAATGAAGTTTCCAGTTTCACTACGTTTATGTCACGTTGGCATCTACGACATTTGTCTGTCACAATGAATTTTCCAGTGTCACTACATTATTGTCACGTTGGCATCTACGACATTTGTCTGTCACAATGAAGTTACCAATGTCACTAAGTTATTTCATGATGTCATCTACGACATTTGTCTTTCACAATGAAGTTTTCAATGTCACTACATTATTGTCATGATGGCATCTACCAGAACTGTTTGTCACAATGAAGTTTCTAGTGTCACTACGTTATTGTCATGTTGGCATATACGATATTTGTCTGTCACAATGCAGTTTCCAGTGTCACTACATTATTGTCATGGTGGCATCTACGATATTTGTCTGTCACAATGAAGTTACCAGTGTAACTACATTATTGTCATGTTGGTATCTACGATATTTGTCTGTCCACAATGAAGTTTCCATGTCACTACATTATTGTCAAGTTGGCATCTACAACATTTGACTGTCACAATGCAGTTACCAGTGTCACTACGTCATTGTCATGTTGGCATCTACGACATTTGTCTGTCACATTGACGTTTCCAGTGGCACTTCATTATTGCCAAGTTGGCATCTACGACATTTGTGTCACAATGAATTTTCCAGTGTCACTACATTATTGTCACGTTGGCATCTACGACATTGTATGTCACAATGAAGTTTTCAATGTCACTACATTATTGTCATGATGGCATCTACCACAACTGTTTGTCACAATGAAGTTTCTAGTGTCACTACGTTATTGTCATGTTGGCATCTACGACATGTCTGTCACAAGAAGTTACCAGTGTCACTACATTATTATAATGATGGCATCTATAACATTTGTATGTCACAATGAAGTTTCCAGTGTCATTACGTTATTGACATGAAAGCATCAACGATAAATGTTTGTCACAATTAAGTTTCCAGTGTCACTACGTTATTGACATGATGGCATCTACGACATTTGTTTGTCATAATGAAGTTACCAGTATCACTACGTTATTATCATGTTGGCTTCTACGACAATTGTCTGTCACAATGAAGTCACCAGTGTCACTACATTATTGTCATAATGGTTCTACGACAATTGTCTGTCACAATGAAGTTTCCAGTTTCACTACGTTTATGTCACGTTGGCATCTACGACATTTGTCTGTCACAATGAATTTTCCAGTGTCACTACATTATTGTCACGTTGGCATCTACGACATTTGTCTGTCACAATGAAGTTACCAATGTCACTAAGTTATTTCATGATGTCATCTACGACATTTGTCTTTCACAATGAAGTTTTCAATGTCACTACATTATTGTCATGATGGCATCTACCAGAACTGTTGTCACAATGAAGTTTCTAGTGTCACTACGTTTCTGTCATGTTGGCATCTACGATATGTGTCTGTCACAAGAAGTTACCAGTTTCACTACATTATTATAATGATGGCATCAATGACACTTTTCTGTCACAATGAAGTTTCCAGTATCACTACGTTATTGTCAAGTTGGCATCTACGACATTTATCTGTCAACATGAAGTTTTCAGTGTCACTACATTATTGCCATGATGGCATCTACGACAATTGTCTGTCAGAATGAAGTTTTCAAGTCAATACGTTATTGTCATGCTGGCATTTACGACACTTGTCTGTCACAATCAAGTATCCAGTTTCACTACGTTTTTGTCGCGTTGGCATCTACGACATTTTTTTGTCACAATGAAGTTTCCAATGTCACGACATTATTATCATGTTGACTTCTACGACAATTGTCTGTCACAATGAAGTTACCAGTGTCACTACATTTTGTCAAGATGGCATCTACGACATTTATCTGTTGCAATGAATTTCCAGTGTCACTAAGTCATTGCCATGATGGTAACAACGACATTTTTCTGTCACAATGAAGTTTCCAGTGTCACTACGTTATTGTCACGTTAGCATCTACAACATTTGTATGTCAAATTGAAGTTACCAGTTTCACTATAAAATTCTCATAATGGTATCTACGACATTAGTCTGTCACAATGAAATTTCTAGTGTCACTACATTATTATCATATTTGATTCTACGACACTTTTCTGTCACAATGAAGTTTCCAGTGTCACTACATTATTGTCATGTTGACATCTACGACATTTGTCTGTCACAATGAAGTTTCCAGAGTGACTACATTATTGTCATGATAACATCTACGACATTTGCTCGTCACAATGAAGTTACCAGTGTAACTACGTTATTATCATGATGGCCTGTACGACATTTGTCTGTCACAATGAAGTTTCCAGTGTCACTACGTTATTGACATGATGGCATCTACGATATTTGTTTGTCATAATGAAGTTACCAGTATCACTACGTTATTATCATGTTGGCTTCTACGACAATTGTCTGTCACAATGAAGTTACCAGTGTCACTACATTATTGTCATGATGGCATCTACGACATTTGTCTGTCACAATGAAGTTTCCAATGTCACTATATTATTGTCATGTTGGCATCTACGACATTTGTCTGTCACAATGAATTTTCCAGTGTCACTACATTATTGTCACGTTGGCATCTACGACATTTGTATGTCACAATGAAGTTTTCAATGTCACTACATTATTGTCATGATGGCATCTACCACAACTGTTTGTCACAATGAAGTTTCTAGTGTCACTACGTTATTGTCATGTTGGCATCTACGACATGTGTCTGTCACAAGAAGTTACCAGTGTCACTACATTATTATAATGATGGCATCTATAACATTTGTCTGTCACAATGAAGTTTCCAGTATCACTACGTTATTATCATGATGGTATGTACGACATTTGTCTGTCACAATGAAGTTTCCAGTGTCATTACGTTATTGACATGAAAGCATCAACGATAAATGTTTGTCACAATGAAGTTTGCAGTGTCACTACGTTATTGACATGATGGCATCTACGACATTTGTTTGTCATAATGAAGTTACCAGTATCACTACGTTATTATCATGTTGGCTTCTACGACAATTGTCTGTCACAATGAAGTTACCAGTGTCACTACATTATTGTCATAATGGCATCTACGACATTTGTCTGTCACAATGAAGTTTCCAGTTTCACTACGTTTATGTCACGTTGGCATCTACGACATTTGTCTGTCACAATGAAGTTACCAATGTCGCTACGTTATTTCATGATCTCATCTACGACATTTGTCTGTCACAATGAAGTTTTCAATGTCACTACATTATTGTCATGATGGCATCTACCACAACTGTTTGTCACAATGAAGTTTCTAGTGTCACTACGTTATTGTCATGTTGGCATCTACGACATGTGTCTGTCACAAGAAGTTACCAGTGTCACTACAATATTATAATGATGGCATCAATGACATTTTTCTGTCACAATGAAGTTTCCAGTATCACTACGTTATTGTCAAGTTGGCATCTACGACATTTATCTGTCACGATGAAGTTTCAGTGTCACTACATTATTGCCATGATGGCATCTACGACAATTGTCTGTCAGAATGAAGTTTCAAAGTCAATACGTTATTGTCATGCTGGCATTTACGACACTTGTCTGTCACAAGAAGTTTCCAGTGTCACTACGTTTTTGTCGCCTTGGCATCTACCACATTTGTCTGTCACAATGAAGTTTCCAATGTCACTACATTATTGTCATGATGACATCTACGACATTTGTCTGTCGCAATGAATTTTCCAGTGTCACTAATTTATTGTCATGTTGGCATCTACGACATTCGTCTGTCACAATGAAATTTCCAGTGTCACTATGTTATTGTCATGTTGGCGTCTACGAAATTTGTCTGTCACAATGAAGTTACCACTGTCACTACATTATTTTCGTGATAGCATCTACGACAATTGTTTGTCACAATGAAGTTACCAGTGTCACTACGTCATTGTCATGTTGGCATCTACGACATGTGTCTGTCACATTGAAGTTTCCAGTGTCGGTACACTATTGTCATTTTGGCATCTACGACATTTGTCTGTCACAATGAAGTTTCCAGTGTCACTACATCATCGCCATGTTGGCATCTACGACATTTATGTGTCACAATGAAGTTACCAGTGTGACTACATAATTGCCGTGTTGGCATCTACGACATTTGTCTGTCACAATGAAATATCCAGTGTCACTACGTTATTGTCATGATGGCATCTACCGCAACTTTTTTTTACAATGAGGTTTCCAGTGTCATTACGTTATTTGCATGTTGACATCTACGACATTTGTTTGTCACAATGAAGTTTCCAGTGTCACTACTTTATTGTAACGTTGGTATCTACGACATGTGTCTGTCACAATGAAGTTACCAGTGTATCTACATTATTGTCATGATGGGATCTACGACATTTGGCTGTCGCAATGAAGTTTCCAGTGTCACTAAGTTATTGCCATGTTGGCACCTACGATATTTGTCTGTCACAATGAAGTTTCCATTGTCACTACATTATTGTCAAGTTGGCATCTACAACATTTGACTGTCACAATGCAGTTACCAGTGTCACTACGTCATTGTCATGTTGGCATCTACGACATTTGTCTGTCACATTGACGTTTCCAGTGGCACTTCATTATTGCCAAGTTGGCATCTACGACATTTGTGTCACAATGAATTTTCCAGTGTCACTACATTATTGTCACGTTTGCATCTACGACATTTGTCTGTCACAATGAAGTTTTCAATGTCACTACATTATTGTCATGATGGCAACTACCACAACTGTTTGTCACAATGAAGTTTCTAGTGTCACTACGTTATTGTCATGTTGGCATCTACGACATGTGTCTGTCACAAGAAGTTATCAGTGTCACTACATTATTAATGATGGCATCTATAACATTTGTCTGTCACAATGAAGTTTCCAGTATCACTACGTTATAATCATAATGGCATGTACGACATTTGTCTGTCACAATGAAGTTTCCAGTGTCATTACGTTATTGACATGAAAGCATCAACGATAAATGTTTGTCACAATGAAGTTTCCAGTATCACTACGTTATTGTCAAGTTGGCATCTACGACATTTGACTGTCACAATGCAGTTACCAGTGTCTCTACGTCATTGTCATGTTGGCATCTACGACATTTGTCTGTCACATTGACGTTTCCAGTGGCACTTCATTATTGCCAAGTTGGCATCTACGACATTTGTGTCACAATGAATTTTCCAGTGTCACTACATTATTGTCACGTTGGCATCTACGACAATTGTCTGTCAGAATGAAGTTTTCAAAGTCAATACGTTATTGTCATGCTGGCATTTACGACACTTGTCTGTCACAAAGAAGTTTCCAGTGTCACTACGTTTTTGTCGCCTTGGCATCTACGACATTTGTCTGTCACAATGAAGTTTCCAATGTCACTACATTATTGTCATGATGACATCTACGACATTTGTCTGTCGCAATGAAGTTTCCAGTGTCACTAATTTATTGTCATGTTGGCATCTACGACATTCGTCTGTCACAATGAAATTTCCAGTGTCACTATGTTATTGTCATGTTGGCGTCTACGAAATTTGTCTGTCACAATGAAGTTACCACTGTCACTACATTATTTTCGTGATAGCATCTACGACAATTGTTTGTCACAATGAAGTTACCAGTGTCACTACGTCATTGTCATGTTGGCATCTACGACATGTGTCTGTCACATTGAAGTTTCCAGTGTCGGTACACTATTGTCATTTTGGCATCTACGACATTTGTCTGTCACAATGAAGTTTCCAGTGTCACTACATCATCGCCATGTTGGCATCTACGACATTTATGTGTCACAATGAAGTTACCAGTGTGACTACATTATTGCCGTGTTGGCATCTACGACATTTGTCTGTCACAATGAAATATCCAGTGTCACTACGTTATTGTCATGATGGCATCTACGACAACTTTTTTTTACAATGAAGTTTCCAGTGTCATTACGTTATTTGCATGTTGACATCTACGACATTTGTTTGTCACAATGAAGTTTCCAGTGTCACTACTTTATTGTAACGTTGGTATCTACGACATGTGTCTGTCACAATGAAGTTACCAGTGTATCTACATTATTGTCATGATGGGATCTACGACATTTGGCTGTCGCAATGAGGTTTCCAGTGTCATTACGTTATTTGCATGTTGACATCTACGACATTTGTTTGTCACAATGAAGTTTCCAGTGTCACTACTTTATTGTAACGTTGGTATCTACGACATGTGTCTGTCACAATGAAGTTACCAGTGTATCTACATTATTGTCATGATGGGATCTACGACATTTGGCTGTCGCAATGAAGTTTCCAGTGTCACTAAGTTATTGCCATGTTGGCACCTACGATATTTGTCTGTCACAATGAAGTTCCATTGTCACTACATTATTGTCAAGTTGGCATCTACAACATTTGACTGTCACAATGCAGTTACCAGTGTCACTACGTCATAGTCATGTTGGCATCTACGACATTTGTCTGTCACATTGACGTTTCCAGTGGCACTTCATTATTGCCAAGTTGGCATCTACGACATTTGTGTCACAATGAATTTTCCAGTGTCACTACATTATTGTCACGTTGGCATCTACGACATTTGTATGTCACAATGAAGTTTTCAATGTCACTACATTATTGTCATGATGGCATCTACCACAACTGTTTGTCACAATGAAGTTTCTAGTGTCACTACGTTATTGTCATGTTGGCATCTACGACATGTGTCTGTCACAAGAAGTTACCAGTGTCACTACATTATTATAATGATGGCATCTATAACATTTGTATGTCACAATGAAGTTTCCAGTATCACTACGTTATTATCATGATGGCATGTACGACATTTGTCTGTCACAATGAAGTTTCCAGTGTCATTACGTTATTGACATGAAAGCATCAACGATAAATGTTTGTCACAATGAAGTTTCCAGTGTCACTACGTTATTGACATGATGGCATCTACGACATTTGTTTGTCATAATGAAGTTACCAGTATCACTACGTTATTATCATGTTGGCTTCTACGACAATTGTCTGTCACAATGAAGTTACCAGTGTCACTACATTATTGTCATAATGGCATCTACGACATTTGTCTGTCACAATGAAGTTTCCAGTTTCACTACGTTTATGTCACGTTGGCATCTACGACATTTGTCTGTCACAATGAAGTTACCAATGTCGCTACGTTATTTCATGATCTCATCTACGACATTTGTCTGTCACAATGAAGTTTTCAATGTCACTACATTATTGTCATGATGGCATCTACCACAACTGTTGTCACAATGAAGTTTCTAGTGTCACTACGTTATTGTCATGTTGGCATCTACGACATGTGTCTGTCACAATGAAATATCCAGTGTCACTACGTTATTGTCATGATGGCATCTACCGCAACTTTTTTTACAATGAGGTTTCCAGTGTCATTACGTTATTTGCATGTTGACATCTACGACATTTGTTTGTCACAATGAAGTTTCCAGTGTCACTACTTATTGTAACGTTGGTATCTACGACATGTGTCTGTCACAATGAAGTTACCAGTGTATCTACATTATTGTCATGATGGGATCTACGACATTTGGCTGTCGCAATGAAGTTTCCAGTGTCACTAAGTTATTGCCATGTTGGCACCTACGATATTTGTCTGTCACAATGAAGTTTCCATTGTCACTACATTATTGTCAAGTTGGCATCTACAACATTTGACTGTCACAATGCAGTTACCAGTGTCACTACGTCATTGTCATGTTGGCATCTACGACATTTGTCTGTCACATTGACGTTTCCAGTGGCACTTCATTATTGCCAAGTTGGCATCTACGACATTTGTGTCACAATGAATTTTCCAGTGTCACTACATTATTGTCACGTTTGCATCTACGACATTTGTCTGTCACAATGAAGTTTTCAATGTCACTACATTATTGTCATGATGGCAACTACCACAACTGTTTGTCACAATGAAGTTTCTAGTGTCACTACGTTATTGTCATGTTGGCATCTACGACATGTGTCTGTCACAAGAAGTTATCAGTGTCACTACATTATTATAATGATGGCATCTATAACATTTGTCTGTCACAATGAAGTTTCCAGTATCACTACGTTATAATCATAATGGCATGTACGACATTTGTCTGTCACAATGAAGTTTCCAGTGTCATTACGTTATTGACATGAAAGCATCAACGATAAATGTTTGTCACAATGAAGTTTCCAGTATCACTACGTTATTGTCAAGTTGGCATCTACGACATTTGACTGTCACAATGCAGTTACCAGTGTCTCTACGTCATTGTCATGTTGGCATCTACGACATTTGTCTGTCACATTGACGTTTCCAGTGGCACTTCATTATTGCCAAGTTGGCATCTACGACATTTGTGTCACAATGAATTTTCCAGTGTCACTACATTATTGTCACGTTGGCATCTACGACAATTGTCTGTCAGAATGAAGTTTTCAAAGTCAATACGTTATTGTCATGCTGGCATTTACGACACTTGTCTGTCACAAAGAAGTTTCCAGTGTCACTACGTTTTTGTCGCCTTGGCATCTACGACATTTGTCTGTCACAATGAAGTTTCCAATGTCACTACATTATTGTCATGATGACATCTACGACATTTGTCTGTCGCAATGAAGTTTCCAGTGTCACTAATTTATTGTCATGTTGGCATCTACGACATTCGTCTGTCACAATGAAATTTCCAGTGTCACTATGTTATTGTCATGTTGGCGTCTACGAAATTTGTCTGTCACAATGAAGTTACCACTGTCACTACATTATTTTCGTGATAGCATCTACGACAATTGTTTGTCACAATGAAGTTACCAGTGTCACTACGTCATTGTCATGTTGGCATCTACGACATGTGTCTGTCACATTGAAGTTTCCAGTGTCGGTACACTATTGTCATTTTGGCATCTACGACATTTGTCTGTCACAATGAAGTTTCCAGTGTCACTACATCATCGCCATGTTGGCATCTACGACATTTATGTGTCACAATGAAGTTACCAGTGTGACTACATTATTGCCGTGTTGGCATCTACGACATTTGTCTGTCACAATGAAATATCCAGTGTCACTACGTTATTGTCATGATGGCATCTACGACAACTTTTTTTACAATGAAGTTTCCAGTGTCATTACGTTATTTGCATGTTGACATCTACGACATTTGTTGTCACAATGAAGTTTCCAGTGTCACTACTTTATTGTAACGTTGGTATCTACGACATGTGTCTGTCACAATGAAGTTACCAGTGTATCTACATTATTGTCATGATGGGATCTACGACATTTGGCTGTCGCAATGAGGTTTCCAGTGTCATTACGTTATTTGCATGTTGACATCTACGACATTTGTTTGTCACAATGAAGTTTCCAGTGTCACTACTTTATTGTAACGTTGGTATCTACGACATGTGTCTGTCACAATGAAGTTACCAGTGTATCTACATTATTGTCATGATGGGATCTACGACATTTGGCTGTCGCAATGAAGTTTCCAGTGTCACTAAGTTATTGCCATGTTGGCACCTACGATATTTGTCTGTCACAATGAAGTTCCATTGTCACTACATTATTGTCAAGTTGGCATCTACAACATTTGACTGTCACAATGCAGTTACCAGTGTCACTACGTCATAGTCATGTTGGCATCTACGACATTTGTCTGTCACATTGACGTTTCCAGTGGCACTTCATTATTGCCAAGTTGGCATCTACGACATTTGTGTCACAATGAATTTTCCAGTGTCACTACATTATTGTCACGTTGGCATCTACGACATTTGTATGTCACAATGAAGTTTTCAATGTCACTACATTATTGTCATGATGGCATCTACCACAACTGTTTGTCACAATGAAGTTTCTAGTGTCACTACGTTATTGTCATGTTGGCATCTACGACATGTGTCTGTCACAAGAAGTTACCAGTGTCACTACATTATTATAATGATGGCATCTATAACATTTGTATGTCACAATGAAGTTTCCAGTATCACTACGTTATTATCATGATGGCATGTACGACATTGTCTGTCACAATGAAGTTTCCAGTGTCATTACGTTATTGACATGAAAGCTCAACGATAAATGTTTGTCACAATGAAGTTTCCAGTGTCACTACGTTATTGACATGATGGCATCTACGACATTTGTTTGTCATAATGAAGTTACCAGTATCACTACGTTATTATCATGTTGGCTTCTACGACAATTGTCTGTCACAATGAAGTTACCAGTGTCACTACATTATTGTCATAATGGCATCTACGACATTTGTCTGTCACAATGAAGTTTCCAGTTTCACTACGTTTATGTCACGTTGGCATCTACGACATTTGTCTGTCACAATGAAGTTACCAATGTCGCTACGTTATTTCATGATCTCATCTACGACATTTGTCTGTCACAATGAAGTTTCAATGTCACTACATTATTGTCATGATGGCATCTACACAACTGTTTGTCACAATGAAGTTTCTAGTGTCACTACGTTATTGTCATGTTGGCATCTACGACATGTGTCTGTCACAAGAAGTTACCAGTGTCACTACATTATTATAATGATGGCATCAATGACATTTTTCTGTCACAATGAAGTTTCCAGTATCACTACGTTATTGTCAAGTTGGCATCTACGACATTTATCTGTCACGATGAAGTTTCCAATGTCACTACATTATTGTCATGATGACATCTACGACATTTGTCTGTCGCAATGAAGTTTCCAGTGTCACTAATTATCGTCATGTTGGCATCTACGACATTCGTCTGTCACAATGAAATTTCCAGTGTCACTATGTTATTGTCATGTTGGCGTCTACGAAATTTGTCTGTCACAATGAAGTTACCACTGTCACTACATTATTTTCGTGATAGCATCTACGACAATTGTTTGTCACAATGAAGTTACCAGTGTCACTACGTCATTGTCATGTTGGCATCTACGACATGTGTCTGTCACATTGAAGTTTCCAGTGTCGGTACACTATTGTCATTTTGGCATCTACGACATTTGTCTGTCACAATGAAGTTTCCAGTGTCACTACATCATCGCCATGTTGGCATCTACGACATTTATTGTCACAATGAAGTTACCAGTGTGACTACATTATTACCGTGTTGGCATCTACGACATTTGTCTGTCACAATGAAATATCCAGTGTCACTACGTTATTGTAATGATGGCATCTACGACAACTTTTTTTTACAATGAGGTTTCCAGTGTCATTACGTTATTTGCATGTTGACATCTACGACATTTGTTTGTCACAATGAAGTTTCCAGTGTCACTACTTTATTGTAACGTTGGTATCTACGACATGTGTCTGTCACAATGAAGTTACCAGTGTATCTACATTATTGTCATGATGGGATCTACGACATTTGGCTGTAGCAATGAAGTTTCCAGTGTCACTAAGTTATTGCCATGTTGGCACCTACGACATTCTTCTGTCACAAGAAGTTACCAGTGTCACTACATTATTATAATGATGGCATCTATAACATTTGTCTGTCACAATGAAGTTTCCAGTATCACTACGTTATTATCATGATGGCATGTACGACATTTGTCTGTCACAATGAAGTTTCCAGTGTCATTACGTTATTGACATGAAAGCATCAACGATAAATGTTTGTCACAATGAAGTTTCCAGTATCACTACGTTATTGTCAAGTTGGCATCTACGACATTTGACTGTCACATCGCAGTTACCAGTGTCACTACGTCATTGTCATGTTGGCATCTACGACATTTGTCTGTCACATTGACGTTTCCAGTGGCACTTCATTATTGCCAAGTTGGCATCTACGACATTTGTGTCACAATGAATTTTCCAGTGTCACTACATTATTGTCACGTTGGCATCTACGACATTTGTCTGTCACAATGAAGTTTTCAATGTCACTACATTATTGTCATGATGGCATCTACCACAACTGTTTGTCACAATGAAGTTTCTAGTGTCACTACGTTATTGTCATGTTGGCATCTACGACATGTGTCTGTCACAAGAAGTTACCAGTGTCACTACATTATTATAATGATGGCATCTATAAATTTGTCTGTCACAATGAAGTTTCCAGTATCACTACGTTATTATCATGATGGCATGTACGACATTTGTCTGTCACAATGAAGTTTCCAGTGTCATTACGTTATTGACATGAAAGCATCAACGATAAATGTTTGTCACAATGAAGTTTCCAGTATCACTACGTTATTGTCAAGTTGGCATCTACGACATTTATCTGTCACGATGAAGTTTTCAGTGTCACTACATTATTGCCATGATGGCATCTACGACAATTGTCTGTCAGAATGAAGTTTTCAAAGTCAATACGTTATTGTCATGCTGGCATTTACGACACTTGTCTGTCACAATGAAGTTTCCAGTGTCACTACGTTTTTGTCGCCTTGGCATCTACGACATTTGTCTGTCACAATGAAGTTTCCAATGTCACTACATTATTGTCATGATGACATCTACGACATTTGTCTGTCGCAGTGAAGTTTCCAGTGTCACTAATTTATTGTCATGTTGGCATCTACGACATTCGTCTGTCACAATGAAATTTCCAGTGTCACTATGTTATTGTCATGTTGGCGTCTACGAAATGTGTCTGTCACAATGAATTACCACTGTCACTACATTATTTTCGTGATAGCATCTACGACAATTGTTTGTCACAATGATGTTACCAGTGTCACTACGTCATTGTCATGTTGGCATCTACGACATGTGTCTGTCACATTGAAGTTTCCAGTGTCGGTACACTATTGTCATTTTGGCAGCTACGACATTTGTCTGTCACAATGAAGTTTCCAGTGTCACTACATCATCGCCATGTTGGCATCTACGACATGTATGTGTCACAATGAAGTTACCAGTGTGACTACATTATTGCCGTGTTGGCATCTACGACATTTGTCTGTCACAATGAAATATCCAATGTCACTACGTTATTGTCATGATGGCATCTACGACAACTTTTTTTTACAATGAAGTTTCCAGTGTCATTACGTTATTTGCATGTTGACATCTACGACATTTGTCTGTCTCAATGAAGTTTCCAGTGTCACTACTTTATTGTAACGTTGGTATCTACGACATGTGTCTGTCACAATGAAGTTACCAGTGTATCTACATTATTGTCATGATGGGATCTACGACATTTGGCTGTCGCAATGAAGTTTCCAGTGTCACTAAGTTATTGCCATGTTGGCACCTACGACATTTGTCTGTCACAATGAAGTTTTCAGTGTCACTACGTTATTGTCATGTTGGCATATACGATATTTGTCTGTCACAATGCAGTTTCCAGTGTCACTACATTATTGTCATGGTGGCATCTACGATATTTGTCTGTCACAATGAAGTTACCAGTGTAACTACATTATTGTCATGTTGGTATCTACGATATTTGTCTGTCACAATGAAGTTTCCATTGTCACTACATTATTGTCAAGTTGACATCTATAACATTTGACTGTCACAATGAAGTTACCAGTGTCACTACGTCATTGTCATGTTGGCATCTACGACATTTGTCTGTCACATTGACGTTTCCAGTGGCACTTCATTATTGCCAAGTTGGCATCTACGACATTTGTGTCACAATGAAGTTTCCAATGTTATTACATTATTGTCATGTTGGCATCTACGATATTTGTCTGTCACAATGATGTTACCAGTGTCCCTACATTATTGTCATGTTGGCATCTACGACATTTGTCTGTCACAATGAAGTTTCCATTGTCACTACATTATTGTCATGATGACATCTGCGACATTTGTCTGTCGCAATGAAGTTCCCAGTGTCACTACGTTATTGTCATGTTGGCATCTACGACGTTTGTCTGTCACAAGAAGTTACTAGTTTCACTCTATTATGTCACGTTGGCATCTACGACATTTGTCTGTTACAATGAAACTTCCTGTGTCACTACGTTAATGTCATGTTGGCATCTACGACATTTGTCTGTCGCAATGAAGTTACCAGTGTCACTACTTTTTTTTCATGATGGCATCTACGACATTTGTCTGTCGCAACGAAGTTTCCAGTGTCACTACGTTATTGTCATGTTGGCATCTACGACATTTGTCTGTCACAAGAAGATACCAGTGTCACTACATGATTGTCATATTGGCATCTACGACATTTGTCAGTCACAATGAAGTTTCCAGTGTTAATACGTTATTGTCCATGTTGGCATCTGCGACATTTGTCTGTCATAATAAAGTTTCCTGTGTCACTACATTATTGTCATTTTGGCATCTACGTAATGTGTCTGTCACAATGGAGTAACCACTGTCACTACATTATTTTCGTGATAGCATCTACGACAATTGTTTGTCACAATGAAGTTACCAGTGTTACTACGTCATTGTCATGTTGGCATCTACGACATTTGTCTGTCACATTGAAGTTTCCAGTGTCACTACATTATTGTAAAATTTACATCTAAAACATTTGTCTGTCACAATGAAGTTTCCAGTGTCACTTCATTATTGTTATGTTGGCATCTACGACATGTGTATGTCACAATGAATTTACCAATGTCACTACATTATTGTCATGTTGGCTTCTACGACATTTGTCTGTCACAATAAATTTTCCAGTGTCACTACATTATTGTTATCATGGCGTCTACGACATTTGTCTGTCACAAGTAAGTTTCCAGTTTCACTACGTTATTGTCATGTTGGCATCTACGACATTTGTCTGTCACACGAAGTTACCAGTGTCACTACATTATTGTCATGATGGTATCTACGACATGTGTGTGTCACAATGAAGTTTCCAGTGTCACTACATTATTGTCATCTTGGCATCTACGACATTTGTCTGTCACAATGAAGTTTCCAGTGTCACTACATTATTGTCATGTTGGTATCTACGACATTTGTCTGTCACAATGAAGTTTCCAGTGTCACTACATTATTGTCATGTTGGCATCTACGACATTTGTCTGTCACAATGAAGTTTCCAGTGTCACTACATTATTGTCGTGTTGGCATCTACGACATGTGTCTGTCACAAACAAGTTACCAGTGTCACTACATTATTGTCATGTTGGCATCTACGACATTTGTCTGTCACAAACAAGTTTCCAGTGTCACTACATTATTGTCATGTTGGCATCTACGACATGTGTCTGTCACAAACAAGTTTCCAGTGTCACTACATTATTGTCATGGTTGGCATCTACGACTAGCTTTTGAATATATAATGAGAATAACGTGAAACAAGGATGTTGGTTAATATCATTGAAAGGAAGAAAGAAAGAGCTCCTCTTCGAGTAAGGCACATACTATGAGTGCCCATAATTTTCTTAACAATCGACACATATTTAAAACCTCAGGTAACCATTAAAGTTTAGTGAACTTAGAGGCTGGTTTGTGGAGAAATGATCTCCTGTCCTCTACCAGACCAGTTGACTAACAGATTTACTTTTGGTCTTCCGTCTTCATTTGTCAATACCAAGGAAGGAAAAATAGAAGAGGTAATGAAGGTCATGTTAGAGACCACTGCTTTAATAGAGGAAATTAGAACACCCTCCCCCCTACCCTCCCCCAAAATAACCGAACCGAACCAAATCTGAAAAAAAAATTATTTAATGAACGAAAATCAGATGTACATACATTAACGTTTTTTGGTTACAAAAAATTGCTATATTTGTCACAATAAATATGAGAAAATAACAGACTAAACTAGAAATTGCAGAATTAAGATATAATAGTTGCAATGTTTGCTCAAAGTGGCTCTATTATGCGCTAGGATTCTATAAATTAACTCAAGAAATGTTTATACACAACATTATTTTATAAATGGATAATTGTCACTCACTTGGGAAATATTTTGGTTAGCCTGGACTTCCGTTTCCTGACGTGATGTTTCCGCTATCTCTTGGTCGATGTCGTGCTCATCTGTAGTGACTGGGACGTAAATTAAGAAAAGTTAAAAGAGCAATTGCACATCGATCTCAACAAAACAAATATAATAAATAAAATAAACATAAAAGATCATATAGTGTATTTTTTTATTATTTTGTTATACCTAATCACGGAGAGCCGCGATAGCTCAGTAATTAGTGAACTGGACTACTAAGGACAAGAGGTCTGGTTCGATCCTGATCGACGACAGCTTCTAGGTTCACCCAGCCTTAAATGGGTACGGATTTGTTTCTGGGAAAGTAAAGCGACACGAGCGTAATATCGACCACATTACCCCCCAAAAAATGGCCGCCGAAGGTCTGTAAAATATTATGGCCACTAACACCATATAGATATGATCTTCACTCTTAGACAACTGCAGGAAAAATGTCGGGAACAAAATATGCCGCTCTATATTGCCTTTGTGGATCTCACAAAGGCATTCGACACAGTAAACAGAGATGGTCTCTACAAGGTGTTAGAAGGCATAGGCTGCCCTCCTAAATTACTTAGGCTGATAATTTCCTTCCATGAAGACATGAATGGCAAAGTCCATTTTGATGGGAGTCCATCAGAGAATTTCAAAGTCAACAAAGGAGTGAAACAGGGATGTGTCCTCGCCCCACCCTTTTTGGTATATTTTTTGCTGCCCTCCTAAATTACACCTTCGAAAACAGCTCAGGAGATATTTACATTCGCACTAGACCAGATGGCTCACTGTTCAACCTAGCACGACTAAGAGCAAAACCAAAACAAATGTTGCCCTACGTAAAGAATTTTTATTTGCTGACGATGCAGCCCTAGTCGCTCATAGTGAGGCCACCCTACAGTCGCTGATCAACAACCTGGATAAAGCATGCGACCTTTTTTCACTGTCAATTAATGTTCAGAAAACAGTAATACTAAATCAAGGTGACTTCAAACCTCTATCTATTACTCTAAAAGACTGCCCACTAGAATCAGTACAGAAATTTACATATCTTGGATCCACAGTTACGCAAACCATCTCTCTTGATGAGAAATAAACTGTCGAATTGGTAAGGCAGCTACGACCTTCGGCAAACTCACAAAAAGGCCTGGAACAACACGAAACTAACTCAAAGACTAACTCTTAATATATCAAACTTGTATGCTTAGCACACTACTATATGGATCCGAAACCTGGACAACATACTCAAACCAGGAAAAAAGACTAAATGTCTTCCACATGCGATGTCTCCGCAAAATAATGCACATCAAATGGCAGGACAAAATAACCAACTTAACTGTCCTGCAACGTGCTAAGACCCTAACAATCATGTCGATGCTCAGAAGTCGAAGGCTAAGATGGCTGGGGCATGTCCAACGGATGGAAGAAAAACGCATTCCTAGGCAAATACTATATGGCGAGCTAAAACACGGAAAACGACAAATCGGCAGACCTAAACTACGATATAGAGATATCTGCAAATCATCTCTGAAAGACTTCTCCATCTGTGAAAACGACTGGCAACATCTGGCAAGTGATCGCACATCATGGAGAGCATGTATAAGGAACGGTATAACAACATTTGAGACTGTGCTAAGACAGGACTTAGAAGAGAGAGACTCATGAAAAAGGATGGTAAACCCTGTGGACCAGCGAGCCTGACCTGTTCATTATGTGACCGCGTGTGTTTGTCAAACATTGGTAGAATTAGCCACGAGAGAAGCTGTTCGGCAAAAACAATACCTCAAAAAAATACGCAATAGCCTCCACTAGACCGTCTGACAAGACGAAAAGGGCCATATATATAACACCATATTCCTATTCGCCACTTGGCTTGACGAGGCACTTTACTTTTACTTTATACCTGATGACGGTTTTTGTCGAAATGTCGTAACTTGTCTTGACCTTATATTAGTTTTGCTGCTTCATACCATCTTATCTTTATTGTACATGTTCTGTGCAGTTCTAATAGCTGCCCCATATAGTATGTCATATTTTGTATATTTATGCTTATCGTCCAAAAGAATAAGCAACAATTTGTTTCTTTCATTATTTGAGCTAAATCACAAGTTCAAATCCCCAAATTCTCCAAGTTCTGAAGGTGAACTCTGTCAACACAAATTGGCAAATATATTTAATCCTTAACATATCTAAGCATCATACCTCAGTGAAAAGATTGCCAGTTTGAAATTGAGCAGAGTAGGCTAAAAAAAAAATTCCATTTTTGACAATAGAAACAAGAAAAAGAGTTCTTAAATGTTATGTAGAGCCAGTATTAACATATGGATGTGAATCATGGACAATAGGACAACAAACAAGAAAATCGCTTGAGGCCGTAGAAATGGGTTTTACAGAATAATTTTGAGAATACCATGGACAGCTAAGAAGAGTAATGAAAACGTTCTGAAAGAGAGCAAAGCAAAGAGAGAGCTAATTTCCAATATTAGGAAGAAACAATCATATTTTTTGGCATGTAATGAGAAGGGAACATCTGGAATATATTGTAACAACTGGAAAAATCGAGGAACGGAACGAAGAGATAGAGGGAAGAAAAGAGAAAGATTCCAGACAGCTTGGGTGATTGGCTAAGCAGAAGGTCAACTCCGAAAATGATAAATAACTGTGGAGATCGAAAGTTATGGAGAGACATAATCACCTACGCCGGCAGGCACAGTACTTGATGGTGTTAATGATGATGAGGCTAAAAATGGTGGCCACCAGGGCAAATTTTATTGGAGAAATCTATTCGGACAATCAAATCTATCGAAGATAAAAATGAGAGTCGGAAACATATACAAGTACAGTCAGGAGCACTTGAGCCAGTGAGTACACAGCGATCGGTATGAATAAAGGGGGCAACATTTATTTTAACTAAAATTTCAATCACTTGGAATTTTGTTATAGATATAAAGCTAGCGTAGGCAAACAAACAGAAACACATAATCAAGAAAATAATGTGGACATATGTTAGTCATGTAATGAGAAGAAACAACAATGGAATCACAAAGCGAGCTCTCAAATGGGAAATAGAAATAATAAAACTAGTCCGACCTCAAGAGACAATAAGGAGAATGCTGATGGAGAGGAAAGGACAAAGGTGCAGACATCAGTCAGGACAGATACATAGACTTCTTTATTGAGGCTGAGAAGCTCGCATGGAGCAGGGACGTATATGATGAGGTGTGCGACCTTTGTAATGCTTACGGCACTGGAAGAATGTTAATCATGATGGTGTTGATGGTTATGATGATGATGATGATGACGATGATGGTAATGATGATGATGATGATAGTCATTTTGATACTTATGATGATGATAGTCATATTGATAGTTATGATGATGATGGTGATCATATTGATAGTTGTTATGATGTTGGTGATGATGAGGATGATGATAATTCAAGATGAAGTATCCTCTAGCAGGAAAATGTGTTTCTTAATTACTGTAATTACCCTTCAAATTAGAATTTGCTACTACAGGGCGTGTTGTGGAAGAACAGTCACTGTTTCCACATTTGTCGGTACTGTCAGTTGTGCTTGGATTCTGCCCTATGGTTGTTGACTTTTGAGTTTTACATCTGAAATAGAATTTTCCGAAACAAAACATTCTCTTTTAATAATATTTAGCTCGAGACATTACAAAACTGCAAATAAATTGCGGTCAATATAAACAGAACAAGGAGACTGTAAACACGGATTTTCTCGTAATCGGGCGTTCGTTTCCACGAACTCTATCGTCCAATACAGAACTGAAGTCGTCAGTCGCTGGACACTGCGGAACATGCTGAGAAGGGGATCTGAGCACCAATGGACATGTTCGGAGTGCAATGATGATGACCCGAAAATAACTCAATAACTCTATCATCCAATCACTTTAAAAAAAATGATATAAATGTGATGTACCAGGCCACTGATGCTCTGGTGTACTTACATATGTCCAATGTTTATATATCATATACGCACACAAACACTCACGCTCTCATGCACAATCATGCGCACACACACATTCGCGCGCACACGCACACATACATAAAACTGTTCACACACTCAAGATTGTTTTAAATCCAATAATTAAGAGGCTACCTTTCTGGTCTGGAATCCTGTCTCTAACATGAACTCTCCAATTTCACCGAAATGTCATTTCTGACATTTGTATATTTTCTTAACAGATAAGGCGATCTTCCATTAGTTGTTTAAAGTTGTTATTAAATATTGTAGGACATTTAAGAACGATTCACATTTGTTAATCGATAGTCTACTCTCTTCTCCAAAGTCTCTCTTTCAAAGTTCAAATTTTAATAGCTAGCTGAGCTTAAAAATAAAAATTGTTTGCCCGTCTTCAGATTGTCCGTACCAGAATGCGAGGACTGGCGTATAGATAACAGTTTTTTTTTAATTTTTTATTTATATTTTTATTTTATTTAAGTTTTAGATCAAAATGGAGTTCTAACTTTGTCTTTGCAGTCGGCACCCAGGGAATACCGAGTATTGCTATCAATAACTTATCTTTATTGCAAATCATCAAGTACCGGACCTGTGGCGTAGGTGATCATGTCTCTCCACAACTTTCGATCTCGACATTTATTTATCATTTCTGTTATTGACTTTCTGCCAATCAATTCTTTTAAGCTGTCTGGTATCTTTTCTCTTTTATTGCAAATATTGCTCCAATACAATTGGCAACTGTAAAATTACCGCAGTCTCTATATAAAATACGAGTCCAGAAACCTAGTTTTCGATTACTTTTAAAAATATATATCTAGACACCTTTGAAATGATAACAATTGTCTAGAAAGCTTTTAACATTGTTATGCTGGACAAAAAGACCCTGCTCGTAACTTTGGCTAAAATGTGATAATATTCACACCATTGATAACAACCATAGTCATCATATAAAGGGAGGTTAGAGGCATCTGTCTGTCTGTCTGTCTGTCTGTCTGTCCTGTATTGTCCTGTCCTGTCTGTCTGTCTGTCTGTCTGTTTGTCTGTCTGTTCTGTCCTGTCCTGTCTGTCATGTCTGTCTGTCATGCCCTGTCCTGTCCTGTCCTGTCTGTCTGTCTGTCCTGTCCTGTCCTGTCCTCACCAGTCATGTCCTGTTTGTCTGTCTGTCCGTCTGTCTGTCCTGTCCTGTCCTGTCCTGTCTGTATGTATGTCTGTCTGTCTGTCCTGACCTGTCTGTCTGTCTGTCTGTCTTGCCCTGTCCTGTCCTGTCCTGTCCTGACCTGTCTGTCTGTCTGTTTGTCTGTCTGTCTGTCCTGCTCTGTCCTGTCCTGTCTGTTTGTCTATCTGTCTGTCCTGTCCTGTCTGTCTGGCTGTCCTGTCCTGTCCTGTCTATCTGTCTGTCCTGTCCTGTCCTGTCCTGTCCTGTCTGTCTGTCTGTCCTGTCCTGTCATGTCTGTCTGTCTGTCCTGTCCTGTCCTGGCTGTCTGTCTGTCCTGTCCTATTTGTCTGTCCTGTCCTGTCTGTCCTGTCCTGTCCGTCTGTCTGTCCTGTCCTGTCATGTCTTGTCCTCTCTGTCTGTCCTGTCCTGTCCTGTCTGTCTGTCTGTCTGTCCTGTCCTGTCTCTCTGTCCTGTCCTGTCTGACCTATCATGTCTGTCCTGTCCTGTCCTGCTTCTCTGTCCTGTCCTGTCCTGTCTGTCCTATCCTGTCTGTCCTGTCCTGTCCTGTCTGTCCTGTCCTGTCCTGTCTGTCTGTCTGCCCTGTCCTGTCCTGCCATGTCCTGTCTGTCTGTCTCTCCTGTCCTCTCCTGTCCTCTCCTGTCCTGTCCTGTCCTGTTTGTCTGTCATGTCCTATCCTGTCTGTCTGTCCTGTTCTGTCTGTCCTGTCCTGACTGTCTGTCATGTCCTATCCTGTCCTGTCCTGTCCTGTCTGTCTGTCTGTCCTGTCCTGTCCTGTCTGTCTGTCCTGTCCTGTCCTCTCTGTCCTGTCCTGTCTGTCTATCCGTCCTGTCTGTCCTGTCTGTCTGTCTTGTCCTGTCCTGTCCTCTCTGTCCTGTCCTGTTTGTCCTGTCTGTCTGTCTTGTCCTGTCCTGTCCTGTCCTATCTGTCCTGTCCTCTCTGTCTGTCCTGTCCTGTCCTGTCCTGTCCTCTCTGTCCTGTCCTGTCTGTCCTGTCTGTCCTGTCTGTCCTGTCTGTCTGTCCTGTCCTGTCCTCTCTGTCTGTCCTGTTCTGTCCTGTCCTGTCCTCTCTGTCCTGTCCTGTCTGTCCTGTCTGTCTTGTCTGACCTGTCTGTCCTGTTTGTCTGTCTGTCTTGTCCTGTCCTGTCCTGTCCTATCTGTCTGTCCTGTCTGTCCTCTCTGTTGTGTCCTGTCTGTCCTGTCTGTCTGTCTTTTCCTTTCCTGTCCTGTCCTGTCCTATATGTCTGTCTCCTATCGGGGTGAAGTCTGTTAATGGGGCAGAAATTATACATTCTCTGTGTCCGACGATATTTGTTGTCAAGCATCAGACCTTGCACAGGACCCGCATTGTATCTATCAACACATAACTGTTCTTTGCGAGTCGCAAAGTATCTAGTTGTGTGCCTGTTGAACCTTCCTTTGCCAAATGATCTGCTTTCTCATTCCCTGGTATTCCACAGTGAGATGGGATCCACTGCAGGGCAATCCTGTGGTGCTTGCAGAGTTCAGTCAATAAGGTCTGCAGATGTGGTAATTTTCTGGATTGTAGTGCCCGGAGTACTGATCTTGCATCTGTCAAAAACACTACAGGCTGTGGCCTAAGATTACTGTTCAGTAGTTTTTCTATTGCCAACTTTATTGCTTGTATTTCTGCATCATAATTGTGACAATATTTCCCTGTTGCTATTTTATTCAAACTAGTGTTATTTGAGTACTCTATATATGCCTTAAGAACATTGATAGAAAGATCTATAGAGGTAAAGAAATATCTATATATGTGCTTTATAGACTACACGAAAGCATTTGACAAGGTAAAGCATGTGGAAATAATCAATATGCTGGAGAAATTAAACATTGATGGCAAGGATCTGCGAATCATAAAAAACATGTACTGGCAACAAACAGCAGCTATACGAATTAACAACCAAACAGGACAATTCCAATATATAAAACAAGGAGTCAGACAAGGCTGTGTTCTGTCACCGGATTTGTTTTCACCTTACAGCGAATATATTATGAGATCAATAGTAGACAAAAAAGGAATTGAAGTCAACGGTCACAACATAAATAATTTGCGATATGCGGATGACACAGTCTTAATAGCAGAGACTGGGAACGAACGACAAGAAATGATAGACATAATAGTAAAAGAAAGCAACAAGAAAGGTCTCAGTCTGAATAGTAGGAAAACAGAGGTAATGGTTATATCGAAGAAACAACCATCACCATCATGCAGCATAAAAATAAACGAGACAAATCTGAAACAAGTGCAACGTTTCAAATACTTGGGCACAATAATAACATCAGATGGGAGATGCACCACAGAAATAAAAAGCAGAATAGCTCAGGCCAAAATAGCATTTCAGAAAATGAGAAATATCTTATGCAACAAATCTATGACAATAGAAATGAGAAAGAGAGTTCATTGATGCTATATAGAACCAATTCTGACCTATGGAAGTGAATCATGGACAGTAGACAAACAAATCAAAAGACGATTAGAGGCCACAGAGATGGGATTTCTCAGAAGAATGTTGAAAGTTCCCTAGACAGCTAAAAAGACCAACGAGGAAGTTCTTAAAGAGGCCAACACAAAAGGGGAGCTCTTTAAAAAAACATCAGAAAGAAGCAATCAACATTTTTCGGGCACATCATGAGAAGAGGAAATTTGGAATACTTGGTTACAACTGGCAAAATAAAAGGAAAGAGAGATCGCAGACGACAAAGAGAGAAAATACTGGATAGTTTGGCGTCATGGCATGGAAAACAGTCAACAACATAACTGATACGATGCACTGTGGATAGAAGATTGTGGAGGGACATGATCACCTACGCCAACCGATATGGCACATGATGATGATGATATATGCACCTGCTCCTCCATTCTTTACTGCATTATGTGCTGATCTATCTGTGTACACACGAATCCATTGATCTTGTGGGTATTCTTCATCCAGGAAACTGAGAGTTATTGTTTTTCTCTGTAGACTATTCTGTTCATCTTTATCAACTATTCCTTGCACTTCTGTCCGTATTTGTATTGATAATCCTGATTCCTCTGTCCAGGAAGTCTGTTCTGGTATGGGCAGTAGGGGGTAACAACTCTTGGCATGTCTGGTGTTTGTCTACTAATACGCTTGGCTTGGTGAATAAAACTGCTTCTCTTAAGTCGTCCCAATGCAAGGTTTTGGAATCGGCCCTTCATTGGATGTCTCGGCATGCAAGCAAATTTTTCTGCCTCTATCAGCACCTTTGTGTCCCTCCGTTCTCTCAGTGCTGGTATCCTCCACAATTTTTCCATCTCAAATATTGGTGTTGATTTCATTGCTCCTGTGATGACCCTAAGTGCCTGGTTTTGTACTTTGTCCAGTTCTTGCTGTGTGGTGTTTGATGCTGAGCACCATGCAGATGGTCCATATTCTAAATGTGGGCGTATACTCTGTTGGTAAACTTAAGAGTATTTTCCCACTCGCACCCCACGTAGTTCCACACAGCTTTCTTAGAATAGCCAACTTTCTCCTTGCTTTTTGGGTTGCCTTATTTATCTGCTGTTTCCAAGATAGTTTGTTATCAAATGTAACTCCGAGATATGTAGCTTGTATGTCTTCTTTCACAGGCTCATTATATATGTAGATGGCTCCTGCTTTTGTTTTGGAGAGAGAGTGAAAAGTGTAGTACTGCATTTGTCTGTGTAGATGCTGATACACCATCTATTTGTCCATGAATTCAGTGCATTCATAGCTCTTTGTAACAATTTGGAGGCCACTGTTACATACTCCTCTGTGCACCACATTACAAAGTCATCTGCATACATTGCCACTTTGATGCCATGTGGTAGTTCAGTAACTAGGTCATTGATGTAGATCACAAAATGTGTTGGAAATAGTACCCCTCCCTGTGGAACCCCCTGCGCAGTAAGACCTTCTTACTCTTAATTCCATCCAGTTGCACTCTGGCTCTCCTGTTATGCAGGTATGCTTTGACCCATTTGTACATCCTGCCATTTACTCCATAATTTCTCAGTTTCTTCAAAAGCCCTTCCTTCCATACCTTATCAAATGCTTTCTTTAGGTCTATCCATGCTGCTAGTACCAGTTTCTTTTCTTGAAACGCATCCTCAATTTCCTGGGAAAGATAGGTTGCCTGATCTTCTGTACAGTAACACTGTCTAAAGCCTGTTTGTTGTGGAACAAGGAGATTTTCACTTTCCATGTACCACTGCAGTCTGAGATTGATTATACGTTCCATTGTTTTGCACAAACAGCTTGTAAGGCTGATTGGTCTATAGCTGGATGCCATTGAACCATCTTTTCATGGCTTTAGTAATGGTATCATAATTGCTTCTCTCCATGCCTGTGGCATTCTACCTGTGATCCAGCAAATGTTGTAGATCTGCAGTAGTTTTGCTTTAGCTGCAGTTCCCAAGTTCTTAATCATTTCATTGGACACTCCATCACAGCCTGGTGACTTTTTCATTTTTAATTTGGAAATTGCCAGCTCTAGCTCACTTTGTGTAATGGGTATTTCCATGACTTCATGTGCGGTCTCTTCTTGTCTTGCATTTTGTTGTTTTAAACGGGTCTCTTGTCGTTTCTCTAGGCTAATTTCAATATTATTGTCATTTGCAAAGGAGTCTGCAAGTGATTTGCTGCATGCTTGCTTACCTGTTAGGATGTTTCCATCCTTCGTAAAGTGTAATTTTGGTGTTCCTTTCTGTACCCTCATCATTCAGCTGTTTTACAAGCTTCCACACTTTTCTTGTGTCTCGTTCAAGATTCAAGGACTCTGTTTTCTCTTTCCAGCTTCTCCGTCTGGCTTGTAGTTTAGCCCATTGAAATTTGGCTTTAGCATGTTGATAGTTATTGTGGTGTTCCTGGCAGGGGTTATTTTCTGCTTGCTTTCGAAATATTTCCATGTCATTGTGCAGTTGCTCTAGTTCACTACTCCAGTATGGTTTGTAGTGTTTCCGTGCCCCTCTAGGTATTGTTTCACTGGCAGCTTGTATTATTAGTCTACTGAATTCATCAACTATTTTGTTGATGTCTCTGTCTGTATTTAGATCTTTAGTCAGTACCTGGTGTAATGTTGATACATTTTCCAGTCTGCCTTTTTTGTAATTACATCTGGAGAGAGTGCTGCTCTCCCTGACGGCCTCAATTTGCACCACTAAAAAGACTGGCCGGTGGTCGCTGCCTCCAAGTTGTTTCCCAACAATGCGTGTGATATTCCAATCCAGGTCTGGTGAATGGAAAGCAAGGTCTGGTGTAGATGTGGTATGCCATAATCTGGAGTAGAATGTTGGTGGATATGTTGTCTGGTTTAATAGTATAAGCCCAAAGTCGTCCTGTCAATTTTCAAGTTCTTCGCCTCTCTTGTCCATATGTTCATAGCCCCAGCTCTGTGAGTGGCTGTTAAAGTCTCCACATACAATTATTCTTTCTTTGAATGTAATTGTATTTAGTGTTAGTGGGCGGTCGCACGGACAGTAGTAGTTAAGTAGGTGAAAGTCTGTATTTTCCTGTCCTGAGGTGCAATATTTTATATTCCGCCCCGTCAATATACACTTCAATCTGACATGCATTGATGTTGTTCCTTACAAGTCTCAATATTCCTCCCTTTTGTCTGTTTTTTTCTGTCAGATCGGTAGCACTGGTATCCCCTAATCTTCAAGGCTATGTCGTTGTTTAGATGGGTTTCCTGCAAACAGCATATGCTTACTTGTTCTTCGTGCAGGATATTTTCTAATTCTATCTTTTTACTGTACCCATCTCTTTTGCTGTTGATGCCTTCAGCATTCCAGTGCATTATTTTGAGTGGTCTTATTTTGGATTGGCCAGTAGCTCTATTCTTTCGCCCCCTGACTCCATGTGGTGGTTGAGAAGGACATCCAGTAATAGAGGTTGGGCCCTTTCGAGGCTGAGGGCCCGGCGCTGCACCTGCCTGAGTGTCCATCACAGGGCGAGTGCCATATCGATTTGCGGTTATAGACAAACTTGCCATTGGCGTGAGTGCGTGGCATCCTGATTGTTGTAGTGCGCCTTTTGGCTGGTTGCCTCCGACTTCAGCACTTAAACTTGCTAGAGAAGACTGTGGTCTTTCTCTGGTGTAGAAAGGCCTGGTCAGTCTTGGTTTTCAGTCCCTGGTGACTGTTAAGACCCATCACCACGACAAGGACCTAGCCTTGATAAAGACTGTTTCTCTAGGTCGAACTCTTTTTTTTTACCCTCTGGTTCCCACTTGAGGGCCTGCTATGAGATTATCTTGTTGTCTCGTCTCATTACATGACCAACACATGATCACCTTCTTCTCTTTTTGTCTCTTGTCTTTACATGACCAACATATAACCAACTTCTTCTCCTGTTGTCTCTACTCATCACATGACCAACATATAACCACCTTCTTCTCTTGTTGTCTCTTCTCATCACATGACCAACATATAACCACCTTCTTCTCTTTTTGTCTCTTCTCATCACAAAGCCAACATATAACCACCTTCTTCTCTTTTTGTCTCTTCTCTTCACATAGCCAACATATAACCACCTTCTTCTCTTGTTGTCTCTTCTCATCACATAGCCAACGTAAAACCACCTTCTTCTCTTGTTGTCTCTTCTCATCACATGCCCAACATATAACCACCTTCTTCTCTTGTTGTCTTTTCTCATTACATGACCAACATATAACCACCTTCTTCTCTTATTGTCTCTTCTCATCACATAGCCAACATATAACCACCTTCTTCTCTTGTTGTCTCTTCTCATCACATGGCCAACATGATCACCTTTTTCTATTGATCATAATTGATGTCATTCTAGCCAAATCCGCGACTGCTCGAAAAGCTGAAAACGTCATGCTAGTGGAGGTTTTCCGGTGTGTTCAATTCTGCCTGTTGGCCTTTCTTTATAGATGGCTGTGGTAAAAAAAAATCGTTCAAAAAGCGATTCCTCCCTGACTTCCCATATCGGTACCTTTACTCTGACGATACTTAGCATAAAGACTAAGATTCGAATATACCAAAGTTGTGTGCTTAGAACACTTCTTTACGGATAAGAAACTTGGACTACCTATGCAGAGCAGGAGAGAAGGTTAAACAGCTTTCATGTGCGTTGCCTTCGAAAGATTACGAACACCAAATGGCAGGATAAAGTAACCAACTCTAATGTCTTACAATGAGCCAAACTCCCATCCATCATAGAAACACTTAGGAGTCGTAGACTAAGGTGCCTGGGTCATGTAAGAAGAATGGCAAACTTTCGTATTCTCAAACAAATATTGTATGACGAAATTAAGGACGGAAAGAGACCAAAGGGTAGACCAGTGCTGAGATATAAAGATCTTTGCAGGGCTTCCTTGAAGGGCCTCACAGACTGAACTATTTGCAGAGAAGTGCCTTTTCTGTCAATGTTTTGCGAACATTCAGAAGAATCATCTACAAGGCTACTGTAGAGCAGTAGACCCGTGTCAAGAAAGACTCAAGCAGACTTTGAATGAAAGGATGTTTTGCAAATAACTTCACTCTTAGGTTTCTAGTACAATACATGGACTTAAATCTGCCAGCGACTTATAGGTGACTGCTTGCGCTGGATCTGTGAATCAGAATTGATCGAGATCTACTCCATCTCCATGAGCGGCTGCGAAAACAAAATAGGTTGTCTAGCGAGTAGTGATAGTCGATATAACAAAGTCAGTAACTAAAAGTGCTTTACTGTAGTTGAATGTGTTGGGGTGACATGTTGCTGGCTGTTAATCATGACATGACACAACTGCTCCTTTGTAACGACCTTTTAAGCGCGAACAACGAAAAGTAAAAATCACCAGACATACACAACATAAGAATAGACATTTTCCCCTTCATCATCATCATGTATCATACCAGCTGACGTTGGCGGTGATGTCCTTCCACAATTGTGTGTCTTCAGCGTATCCTATAAATTTTCTTGTTTACAGTTTACCATGCTATAACATTAAGTTATCTAGTGACGTCTGTCTTTGTCGTCCACGAAATCTCGTTTCTTGATTTTGTCAGTTGTAACTAGGTGTTCCAACTTTCCTCTTTTCATGATATGCCCGAAAAACGTCCATTATTTCTTTCTCATGTTTTATTAGCTCTCTTTTGTGTGTGTTGGCCTCGTTGAGAATTTCCTCATTTCTATTTCATATTCTCACCGACCCCCCACCCCCGAGATATAAAATTAATAGTGTTAAGACCACATTACACATTCTTTATATACATGTATACAGTATACATACATACATATATTTATATATACATATATACACATATATACACACATATACACAGCACGCTGATAACACAGCATGACTACCCCATTCCAACCCACATTTTGAAGACTAAACAGGTCACACAATTACAGCCTAAAGGATAAACAAAACAGTTATAGTTTTGTCAGTCTAAATTATTATTTAGGATATTTTCCAAATCTATAACCGAGTATTAACAAAGGATTTATATGAACGATGCTTACTTCCGGTGTTTTTTTGTGGGAACATGGTTTCTGTGAAAACAAAAGATACGAAAGCCACAACCCATCCATCATTTTATAACAAATATCATTAAGGTTTTTGTTTTTTTAAATCACAAATGTGGAATTCTCAAGGGGAATATGCGGCAACATGAGGAACGTAACGTAGTGAGATCAGGCAGAAGATGGAACTGGATATGTCACCTACTAAAACAATACTCATAAACGATCAAAGGGCGTTTCATAGAGTGAATTTTTTTATGTGGGGGTGGGGAGGGGTGTGTGGGGAGAGAGAGAGAGAGAGAGAGAGAGTGAAGGGAGAAGTGGACGAATGATAAAGATCTTTTTTTTTTTTTCGTTCGCCAGCTTTGCCCTCTGACGAAGTCCCCAGAGATTAGGAACTGAATTTTGCGTGTTTATCCATTTTTTTTCCTGTCAGCCGTGATCACAGGGGTCCCTCGCCGCACAGGCATATAACTCCGTCTTCGGAGGTACTCATTTTTTCCGTCGATGAGTAATTGACGTTTCAAGACGGATCTCTCTGCTGAGATCAGGGGTGGTTGCCGCAGTGAGAAATCATAAATAAAAAAGGGATTTGAACCAACAACCTCTATGTCTTAAGGCTGGAGTCTTGCCTCGAGACCAACCAGTCCCCTGATAAAGATCTGACACACAAAATCGCAGACAGTGATTTAAAGGAAATGTAAATGTTGTAACAATTCTCAGAGCTTATTTATTAAATGTATAATGTTACACCAGTTGGGGTAACAAATCCTGAAAAGCAAAGACTGGAGTGGGTCAATCATGTTCCTTCACAAAACATAATTCATGTCCATATTTCGGGCCAGACTTGGGGCAGCTTGTGAAGGATCGAGAGAGGTAGAAAGTTTGTGCTGTTGTTGCTTACAAAACGACACATTCTGACAAGATATGATCAAAAAGCAATCGGAGAGATAACAGTGAAAGGATCATGCAACAAAATAATCTTACAATAACCAATTGAATTGACACAAGCGAGATAACCATGAATAGATTTACGTGGACTAATCAAGGGGAGGTATATAAAAGCATACACATTATCATATTACTATACATGTTTAGTATGGGGCCGCGATAGCTCAGTGGTTAGTCAACTGGACTACTAAGGACAAGAGGTCGGGTTCGATCCTGATCGACGGCTTCCGGGTTCACCAAACCTTAAATGAGTACCAGATTTTTTCTGGGAAAGTAAAGCGACACGGGCGTAGTACTGGTCACATTAACCCAAAAATCATGTACCGAAGGTCCATACAAATTATGGTCACTAACGCCATATTTCCTATGCGCCACTTGACGTGACGGGGCTCTTTACTTACTTTAAACACGTGTAGTACTTGAAATTGTAAAGCAATGAACACTCCTCAGACTATCACCCTATAAACAGGATACCTAGCTCGCACAATTAGGAAAAATAACAGCTATAACTTGTTTCATAACTCGTGCCCAACTTTTAAAATCGATAGCTTTTTAACCGCTTGTTGTAAGTTGTTCAAAATTTGCATGTACAGTTATAATGATTAGAACCCAACAGGGAATTAATTTCATTTTAAAAAAACATTTGGTTATTATTGTTGCTTATTTGATTTATATAAATTTATAACGACCCATTGATGTAGTCAAAGCTTAATGTTTACAGTATTTTAAGTTAAAAATAGCGAGTAAAAATCCATACACGGTAAAATTGACGTGTTTGCACACTTTCGCCGTGGTTTTTTTGACACAATTAGACACTTGAGAAATTGTGTTTTCCATTTCCGTTCATTCAGAGGTGTAGACGTGAAATTCGCAAAATGTTGGGTATGAATGAAACTGTTACAATAAGAAAATTAAAAGTTTCGCTGAAAAAGAACAACAGTATTGAAATATCAAAGTCTACATTATGGAGGAATGTGAGAGCTGCAGGCTTTACATTCAGAAAGTATTCCAATGGACGAAACATCATTTGTGAGAAGCCACATATAGTAGTCATGAGAAGCAAGTACGTACGTGAAGTAAAAGAGGTGCGCAAGCAATGTTATGATATTGTGTACTTGGATGAAACATGGATCAATGCTCACCACACTAACCAAAGGGAATGGCAGTCATCAGATGGAAAGATTAAGAGATTAATACCTAGCAGCAAAGGACAGCGCTTGATAATTGCTCATGCAGGTAGTCGATAACATGGACTAATACAGAATGCAGAGCTCATTTTTCTTTCAAAATCCATAGACAATCGGGATTATCACTCTGAGATGAATGGTCACATATTTAGACATTGGATTGAAAATTTTGTTCTCCCATCACTAGATCGACCATCTTGCCTAATAATGGACAATGCAGCGTACCACAACATTGTTGCACTTGAAGATAAAGTCCCGACGTCATCCAGTACAAAAGATGCTATTAAGATATGGCTCACAAAGGATCACATACAATTTAATAACATGTACTTAAAACCTGAATTACTATCTCTAGTAAAGCAAAAACAAAGGACAAAGATTTTTCAAATAGATAAGATTATCCAAGAGCACGGTCATATAAGTTTGAGGCTGCCACCTTACCATGCTCATTTAAATCCAATAGAACTAATCTGGGCAAAATTAAAAGGACAAGTGACAGATGAAAATACAACATTCAAAATATGCGATGTAAAGACTCTTGCTAATCTCGCTTTATTAAATATAGACAAAGATTATTGGGCTGAATGTGAAGACCACGTCTTAAAACAGGAAGAGGAATATTGGAAAAATGATGGTTTGTGGAATGTTCAACCCCAAACAGTTATTAATCTTTTAGACTCGTCCGATTCAGAATGAAAGTATATAGCCCCCACAAAGTTGGCCCCTATATTACCTTAAATTAATTCAACAAACGGTCCTTTTCAGGACCACACAACTATGAAATTGGACATACAGGTATACCTTGATATTATCGTCCGTCCTCGAACTGAGAAGACAATAATTCTCCTGGTATTTCCCCATTACGGCCACGCCTTTAGCTAGTGAAAATTAATCATAGACCAGCAACTACGGTAATTTCTATTATTTAGGGTTCACAGTTTACAATTTGACAAACATCAAAGAAATTCGCCGCTTTAAGAAAACTGCAGCTGCAAGATATTGTTAAATATACATTTAAAGGGTCTTTTGCATTCTAATAACATTTGGAAAATTTCTACAGTTTTTAACGAACGGTTACTGAACAATAGCGTTTTAAAGTTGGGCAAGTGACTTGAAACGAGCTATAGTTGTAAGAACCATGAGCCTCAGCTCAAAAACGTGTTTTTGTGATAGTGAGGTCAACGCATGAAACGTGACATTAAATGTTATGTGGCCACATTTACACTACATTTAAATCATCCCAGAACAAGAGTAGCCAGCCTCCATACACTGAGAGACATATCGGGTAGGAGATCTGAATACTTTTGGACGTGCTCGATGAATTAATGAGAATGATCCGTCGACTTAACTGCTCGCTGTTATATTGAGAGCTACTACAAATCTATCTTCACTTTTAGAGCCAGCTGTGATTTATAATCAATAGTATGTGATTGTTTCAACCCCACAGTCTGGCTATGATAAACCATAGAGAACTGTCACCCAGCGAGCACAAAGAATAACAAGTAATCTTAAGAAAGATGATAAACAAACATGTCATACATGTTTAATTTATATAGTTTGTATAAATTTGTATTTATATTTTATATTTGAGATTTGTCGATTCGTTGTAGTTTGTTTCTCCTTTCTATTAGTTCAGCTGCCTCATACCATTTCATGTTTATTTTATATAACCTTATATTCATCGGGTGGACTAAAACAAACAACAAACAGACACCTCCAGCGAGACCCAGGAATAAAGAAAGCCTTTGTGGCCTGTTTCTTTATTATTCTTAACTCTTTTTACGTACGTTTCAACGCACTGTGCGACATGCCGATTTCAGCTACGTACGTTTCGCCGCATAGTGCGTCACTCCCAATTTGATTGTTGTGAACCGTCATCAAAATGTATTCCTTTTACATGTCTTGTGTCATCTTGGTATTAGTGAAATCTAATACTTTGTTCAATTATCTAAAAATGCATATATAATATGTTATTTAAAAAAAAGTAAAGTGCCCGTCACGCCAAGTGGCGTATAGGGAATATGGTGTTAGTGACCATAAATTTTACAGACTTTCGGCGCATGATTTTTTAGGTAATGTGGTCGGAATTACGCCCGTGCCGTTTTGCTTTCCCAGAAAAAAATCTGGTACCCATTAAAGGCTGGGTGAACCGGAAGCCGTCGGTTGGGATCGAACCCTACCTCTTGTCCATTGTAGTCCAGTTCACTAACCACTGAGCTATCGCGGCTCCCCATATAATATGTTATGTGTTAGATACATATAAATATAAATATGGAGATTGGTTCTTAAAACCATGAAAAATGTTTTCTCTGAAGTCTTCTCCGTTACATTGATAAAAAGCTTTCGTACGGAAAGAGTTAATAGAAGATAACATAATGTCTTTGCTAAGTCAGTCGAAGACTCAATTTTTTTTTCTGCAATCCTCTTTTCCAGGATAAGAGTCACCATGACGATCAACCCAAAATTGATGAAGACCTCACTTAATCTTGTCTGCACAATCATTTAGTGCTGCCTCCGCATCGAGGATTGACTTCCATGGAGCGCCATTCCGTTCTATCTCTTGCTTTAATAATGTAGGTTGTCATTGACTGACGAGTCCATCTTTTGATATTACTCGTCGATGTTAGTGTTGGTCTGCCTCTGACTCTTTTACCGTGTATTTTCCCTTCAAAGATTACCTTTAATAGCTGTTCTGTCTTTTAACATGCCCCAAAAATCTCATTTGACTTGTTATGAATTAACTGCCCGCATCATTTCCTATTATAGAAAGTCAGTGTCATAATTCGTAATTATGAAATGAGAATGGCCGTGATGCCCTAACACATCAGGGCTACTGATGTTGAAGATTTATCATTGCACTATTGCTAAGCCAAACAAGCTTCAAGATGTCCAGCATGAAGTGAGAAATTAAGAAAAACATGACAGCCCACCACATCAACGAAGTCTAAAAGTTAGTGGGCGCCCAAACCCAAACACGCTTCCCACCCCGCGAAATAATCTCATCTCATCGTTCTCACCCCTCGAATTAATCGTATCTCATGGTTCTCACCCCTCGAATTAATCGTATCCCATCGTTGTCAAACCTCGAATTAATCTCATCGTTCTCATCCCTCGTATTAATCTCATCGTTCCCACCTCTCGTATTAATCTCATCCCATCGTTCTCACCCCTCGTGTTAATCTCATCCCATCGTCCTCACCCCTCGTATTAATCTCATCGTTCCCATCCTCGTATTAATATCATCTCATTGTTCACACCCCTCGTATTAATATCATCTCATTGTTCACACCCCTTGTATTAATATCATCGTTCCCACACCTCATTTTAATTTACATCCTCGTTCTCACCACTCGTTATAATCTAATCTTATCGTTCCCACCCCTCGTATTAATCTCATCGTTACAACACCTTGTATTAATCTCATCTCATCGTTCCCACCGTTTGCATTAATCCCATCTCATTGTTCCAATCCTCGTATTATTCGCATCGTTCTCACCCCTCGTATTAATCTTATCTCATCGTTCTCACCCTTCGTATTAATCTCATCTCATCGTTCTCACCCCTCGTTTTAACGACATCGTTCCAGCACCTCGTGTTAATCGCATCTCATCGTTCCCACCCCTCGTATTAATCACATCTCATCGTTCTCACAGTTCGTAATAATCTCATCTCATCATTCTCACCCCTCGTACTAATCTCATCGTTCTCACCCCTCATATTAACCTCATGACATCGTTCCCACGCCTGGTATTAATCCTATCTCATCGTTCCAATCCTCGTATTAATCCCATCGTTCTCACCCTCGTATTAATCTCACATCATCATTCTCACCGCTCGTATTAATCTAATCTCATCGTTCTCCTCCCTCGTATAATTGTCATCGTTTCCACACCTCGTATTAATCCCATCTCATCGTTTACACCCCTCGTATTAACATCATCTCATCGTTCCCACCCCTCGTATTAATCCCATCGTTCTCACCCTTCGTATAAATCTCATTGTTCCCACCCCCTTGTATTAATCTCACCTCCTCGTTCTCACCCCTCGTATTAATATGATCTATCTGATCTAAGCGCTCCCACCCCTCGTATTAATCTAATCTCATCCTTCTCACCCCTCATATTAAACTCATCTCATCGTTCTCACCTGTCGCATTAATCTCATCTCACCTTATTCACCCTTCGTATTAATCTTATCTCATCGTTTTCACCCCTCGTATTAATCTCATTTCATCGATCTCACCCATAGTATTAATTTCATCGTTCTCTTACCTCGTATTAATCTCATCTTCTCGTTCTCTTACCTCGTATTAATCTCATCTCATCGTTTTCACCCCTGGTATTAATCTTATCTCATCGTTCTCACCCCTCGTATTAATCTTATCTCATCGTTCTCACCCCTCTTATTAATCGTATCTTATCGTTCTCACCCCTCGTATTAATCTCATCTCATCGTTCCCACACCTCGTATTAATATCATCTCATCGTTCTTACACCTCATATTAATCTCATTCTATCGTTCTCACACCTCGTATAAATCTCATCTCATCGTTCACACAACTCGTATTAATCTCAACTCATCGTTGTCACCCCTCGTATTAACCTCATCGTTCTAATCCCTCGTATTAGTCTCATCTTAACGTTCCCACCCCTCGCATTAATATCATCGCATCGCTCCCACCCCTCGTATTAATCTCGTCGTTCCCACACCTCGTATTATTCTGATCTTATCGTTCGTGGCCACACCTCATATTATTCTCATCGTTCTCACCAAACGTATAATTTTCATCTCATAGTTATCATCCGTCGTATTAATCTCATCTCATCGTTTCCACCCCTCGTATTAATATTATCTCATCATTCCCACCTCTCGTATTAGTCTCATCGTTCCCTCACCTTGTATTAATGTCATCACATCGTTCCCACCCTTCGTATTAATATCATCTCATCTTAGTATTAGTCTCATCTCATCTTTCCCACACCTCATATTAATCTCATCTCATCGTTTCAACACCTCATTTTAATCGCATCCCATCGTTCCCACCCCTCCTATTAATCTCATCTCATCGTTCCCACACCTCGTATAAATCTCATCCCATCGTTCTCACCCCTCCTATTAATCTCACCTCATCGTTCCCACACCTCGTATAAATCTCATCTCATCGTTCACACACATCGCATTAATCTCATCTCACCGTTCTCCACCCCTCGTATTAATCTGATCGCATCGTTCCCACACCTCGTATTAATCTCATCTCATCTTTCCCATCCCTCGTATTAATCCCATCGTTCTCACCCCTCGTATTAATCTCATCTCATCGTTCTCACCAAACGTATTAATCTCATCTCATCGTTCCCACACCTCGTATTAATCTCATCTCATAGCTCCCACCCCTCCCCCTCTCTCTTTATGTAGCACTACTTTATTAGCCCTTGAACAGTGACCGGACACCCTTCTCAGTAATCACGGATGCACCGCTGATCACGTTCATACAATTATAAACCGTTCAGTTACCCCCACCTTCGTAACTTTTGTTATCGCTACAGAAGGCATATTGTGTATTACTGGGAACTGTGTGATTTATCGCACTCCAATTTAATACTCGTGCCTGTTCATTATCTATTTTTAGACTATAGGTTAACAGTGTTTATCAGCTGAATGTATGACACGTCATGAAATGTAAATATAAACAGCATGTTCTCCTTATCTGCAGAGTATGACTGCAGTCGACGCTGATAATATATGTTGTTAGAATCCACTTGTCATCCTCGTAGATTTATCTTTTATACTGATTAGCATTTTATTTCTTTATAAGCAAAATGTGGCATCAGCAGGTATGTGTATGAGAAATAAAACTACGTTACAAAGGAATAACGCCATTGTCCTTCTCGTCCCCTGTCCCAAACCATTTATTACCTATTCGGCTTTTACGCAACAATTTTTTTGTGTGTGTTTTCGGGACCTCGTCGACCATGTGATAACAAAATCCCGCAAAGGATTAGCCGCCTTGAAGGTCATGGCAGCTGCCAATATCGAGCAGAGGCTACTTACTTTTCTGTTCCAGGGATTAGTCCTCGCACCTATCAAATATGCCCTGGCAATTCTTACTGTCGGTACGACTTAAATTGATAGGCTGGAGAAAATACAAAATGAAGCCATGCGCATTATCCTGGAATGTACGAGGGACACTCCCTGTGTAGCAATGAGGTATCTTCTTGACTTTCCAACCATGGATGACAGAATCAAGATCTGGAGAGCACGAGCATACCTGAAGATTAGTACAGATAAAGAGCATCCATTGCACCACGTGCTCAACACAAAGGTGACAGGCTAAAAAGAGGCAAATCATGGGTGGGCCGAGCAGAAGATGTCTTCAAACAAGTCTGTGGGCTTACCAATATCAGCGTTGGTGAGGAGTGGATACCGGTGCCTACGTCATTCAAGGGGACTTTCTCGTGTATTGTCACACTCGACAGGAAAAGTAGGGAACAGAACTCGGTCGTGGTTAATGCTGAGGTCAACGGTCTCATCTGCGATAACACCGATAAGAAAGATGCAGTCATCTATACAGACGGATCTGTAAGACGACACCAAAGAAGTGCATGAGCATTTACAGCACGCTCGGCAGGCAGAATAGTCTACGAAGACAGTGGTGCATACGTCATGACCACGAGTAGTATGGCAATGGAGGTGATGGCAGTGACCAAGGCATTCAAATGGTTAGAGTCTCAAGACTACACCCACGCATGTATACTGAGTGATTCGATGAGCATGATAAAAAAAAGTGGAGGCGGGCTCTGTACGCATGCAATGGGTAGAGTCGTTGCAGAAATCCAAAATACGTAAGGTCACCTTTGTCTATGTCCCTGGACATGCGGGAGCACGGGGAAATGAGAGAGCGGACAGGTTGGCTAGCTGCACTGTCGTTGAGGACGGGCAACCAATGGATCGGGCGAACATCATCAATGCCCTCCGAGATGTGGGAAGAGCACATGACTTCGACGAACACAGATCCACGTCACTTCTCCGGATGATGGAAATGGGAGTTAAGTTGGGCACAGCCAGAAATAAGACACTTAGTGGCCGTATAAGAAGAATTATCAACCAACATAGAACTGGAGTCGTCAGTCGCTGGACACTGAGGGAATTGCTGAGGAGGGGATCTGAGCACCTATGGACATGTTCGGAGTGCAATGATGATGACCCGCTAATAACTCAATAACAACAATTTTTGTATATATATATATATATATATCATGTGTCATAGCGGTGGCGATCATGTCCTTCCACAATTTTCTATCCACAGTGTATCGTATCAATTCTGTTCTTGATTGTTTTCCATGCCATGACACCAAGCTATCTAGTATTTTCTCTCTTTGTCGTCCACGATCTCTATCCTTGTATTTTGCCAGTTATAACCAGGTACTCTAATTTTCCGCTTCTCATTATGTGCCCCAAAAAATGTTGATTGTTTCTTTCTGATGTTTTTACGAGCTCTCTTTTTGTGTTGTCCTCTGTAAGAATGTCCTCTTTCATGTTAGCTGCTCATGAAACTTGCTGTGTGTGTGTGTATGTGTGTGTATGTGTGTGTGTGTGTGTGTGTGTGTGTGTGTGTGTGTGTGTGTGTGTGTGTGTGTGTGAAAAAGGTGTGTGATTATTTAATAACTCTGAGGAATCTTTATTTCCTCTTCCTATTTTTCTCCTTCCACTTCTTCTTCTGCTTTAGCTCAACCACTATTAATCTTCCAATTGAAATCAAGAAAATGACCGCAGACACATTGTGTTGTGCTTTACACAGCAAGCTGCTTTTTTACGCCTTTCAGCCCAACGCATCCGACATCAGCATGGCATTTTTGAGCACCAAGTTACCTTCCCTCTCGATACTTACTAGTTTGACTGGTTAGTCTGTCACTTGGGACACCACGAAGAGGTGGAGTAGGATTGCAATAGTTCTGGTACACAAGCAGTCAGATATGAATCTCTGACCGCATTTATCATTCAGTCATGGTACTCATCGGCGCCCTCAATTTCCTGATTTGACTCAAATTAGCCACAAAATATTAAACAACATGGCAGCGGTATTGGCTGTAAAACAGTTCTAAAACATGAATTTCAGAAGATCAATTTAAAGATATAAAGTATACCAAATGACGTCGTAGTGAAGTATTAAACACCACCGTACTAGGCCACGTGATTTGAAGAATGGTGGGATGGGGGTGTGGCATGTATGACCAGAATCCTACGCTCACTGTGTCTGGTACGACATTTTCTGTACTAGCATGAACTATTTGAGAGTGGAGGCCTGTGAACTGAGTTATCCTCACTTTGTCCGTCGTGTAGTCTCTAAGCTTCTAAAACTCCCCACATTTTTCATAAACATATATTTTATTAACACAAATTTAAAGTAACAAAAATATTTAAAAAAAAAAAAACAAGTACAATTTTGTAATAAATATCGTGATAACATACAAGCTGGTTAGACAAAATTATGATAAAAACAATATGCACCTTTTGTTGATGCCGCTCGCTCCAGTCTCTCCTACTGACAACTGTATGGCTCGCCACACTCTCCGATGTTGCAGCACCAGCAACACAACAAGTGCGATCGCCAGCACAATGAGATTGATAAGACCAGCTGCCACTGCCACGCAGGCAGGGCTCACAAAACTGCAGCACGGAATGGTTCTGGTTGTTTCTTCAATATTCCAGAACAGAAAATCTCTTCACAGCTTTCAAGTAACGTTAATATTTTGACAGCTACAGTTTCAAATGTGACTCCAATGAATTTTATTTATCTCGCGTGTGTTTCTCTTCATATAAATAAAATTCATAACGACGTACAATACTACAACCTATATATTGAGACAAAGTATGTTAATTATTATTTTAACAAATATTTGTTCTCCTACACATACATACAATATAGCACGTATCTTTAAATTGGTATTTAAGTATAATGTGTTATACTTGACGAGAATAATCTTGTCATTACCATCACATTCGATAAGATACCATATAGCGGGACTCAAATTCTGAGACAGACAGCAGACGTTGTTAGATCTTCCTGAATTTAAATTTAATTGGTTAATGAGACAGGCAGTGACGTTGCTAGGGAAGGGCAACGGGAAACATGTGTTCTCAGTAGGCGCAGCATCAGGGGGCGTCAAGTTGACCATTGTTACGTTAATTGCTTTACTTTTTTTTTTAGTCTCTTCATATAATAAACACAAGCCACAGAATGAAAGTTTCATGTTCTAAAACTCAAAAGATTCCAGGCAACCATGACGGGCTCCGTTAAGGCTCACACCTTGTTACGATGGGGTGGAGGGGGGGGGGGGGGGGAGAGAGGTCGGACTGACATTATCCCCCCGCGCTGAAATCCCTAGCTTCGCCTCAACAGGGAGACAAAATGTTCAAACTTGAACTAGCAAGAACATTTGTTTTAAATATCAAAGTAAAATCACAACTATCGACACAAGACGCCTGAGTGAAAAGTTCAATAGTTAGGGATGGAGATGTTGGAAGAACATGGGTGCTACAATTAATTGTGGGTTAACGCCCGGAAGCAATTAACTCAGTGGTTCTAGCCTATAGCACATTTACCAGAAAACCGATATCTCGCAACAAGAGCTGACAACCAGAAGAATTATAAAAACAGAATATTTCAATTAAAATCCAGCAAAAGATTCCTTGCTCAAATATAACACTAGGTTCTGAATGTGAAGAATACCACGTAAACGTGACATAGTTTGCTTGACAGTGTAAAGATAAGACAGAAGAGGAAAAAACAAGGGTGAGTAGAAAGAAGGAGAGAGAGAGAATGAGAGAGGGAAAGAATGAGAAAAAAGAATGATGATGATGATGATGATGATGCGTTCGTCCGATGATTTGAGGTATTCTAACGGATACGAACCGTAGACTTCCTCCTCGTCATCCGCCCTTAAAAGGACGTTAAGTGGACGTAGTTACGTTGTGTTGCAGTTTGCAGTGTAACACTGTGATATCTGCGCCTTTCGGCCCAACACATCCGATTTCAGCCGACGCTTTTTTGTGTACCGGGTTCGTCTTCCCACTTCGATCCCTGCTCGCTTGGCCAGACTAGACAGGTTAGTCTGTTTCTAGAGGCACCACGAAGAGGTGTAGCAGGGTCTGGATGGTTCTGGTTCACCGATCCTGGCGCAAGCCATCAGTTATGAGTCACTGACGACTTCCAGCTCTGGTGCTGGGGGGGCGCGCCTTCGCCTCCAAAAAGAATGAGAGATAATACGAGAGAATGAGAGATGGGGAGAATGAAAAAGAATAATAGAGAGGATAATAGAGAGAATGATGGAGAGAATAATAGAGAGAATGAGTAACAGCGTGTGAGAGAAGGAGAATGAGAGAGGGGGAAATAAGAGAGAAAATGAGAGTGAATGCGCGAGAGATTGAGAGAGGGACAGAGTGAGGGAGGGACAGAATGAGAGATGGAATATGAGAGAGAGAGAAAATGAGAGAGAGAATAAAAGAGAGAATGAGAGGAAGAATGAAACAGAGAATGAGGGAAAATGAAAGAGAGGGAGAATGAGAGAGAGAATGGGAGAGAGAATGAGAGAGAATGAACGAGAGAATGAGAGAAAGAAAATGAGAGAGAGAATAAGAGAGAGAATGAGAGGAAGAATGAAACAGAAAATGAGAGAAAATGAAAGAGATGGAGAATGAGAGAGAGGGTCAATGAGAGAATGAGAGAGAAAGAATGAACGAGAGAATGAAAGGGAGGGAGAATGAGAGAGAGAATGAGATAGTGAATGAGAGAGAATGAGAGAGAGAAAGAAAGAGAGAATGCAAGAGAGAATTAAAGAAAGAATGAAAGAGAGAATGAGAGAGAGAATGAGAAAGGGAGAGAGTAGAACGATCACACTAATGTAATATCCCACAATACAAAATATATCTAGATGTGTTTGTGTCCTACCAACGCACGTGCAGTCTGAATTCACATTTTTAACTAAGTGTCTAACGATAACACAAACTTTGTGAAGCAAATAATAACCAAATAATTCAGGCACCAAAATTTATAAAGAACATTTTCTTAAAATAATAGGATAAGGGGCACCTGTAATGCCAATTTCGTGAAAATTAAAAGATTTTAAAAGATGCATATATATATATGTATATTTTAAAAATTTGATCCTAGAGCGTTGCATGAGTAATCTGATGTTAATGTGTGTTATCTAGTTCTAGATTAGCTTCAAGGAGAGCAGTTCGAAACCTGAACTCACAACTATCAAGTTTGATAAGGAATTTAGTTAATTAGCATAAGCTACCTCATTGTACACTCGGTTAGCCCTCTATCTGTTCTCGGTCTATTGTATTCGTCGGCAAAACGTATGCTTTGATGGTTGCATCAGCTACACTAGTTTAAACACGTTTCTTGTTGCCTCTTGAGATCGCCATTTTCTCTTCTTCATTCATTGGGTGTCGTCTTCACATTGAAGGTTGGCTACCAAGGAGTGCTGTTCATTTATTGGGTGCCGTATCCACATCGAAAGTTGGCTACCATGGAGCGCCATTCATTCATTGGATGCCATCTCCACAACGAAGGTTGGTTACCGTGAAGCGCCATTCATTCATTGGGTGCCATCTCCACATCGAAGGTTGGTTACCGTGAAGCGCCATTCATTCATTAGGTGACGTCTCCACACCGAAGGTTGGTTACGATGGAGCGTCATTCATTCATTAGGTGAAGTCTCCACATCGAAGATTGGTTACGATAGAGCGTCATTCATTCATTAGGTGAAGTCTCCACATCGAAGGTTGGTTACCATGAAGCGTCATTAATTCATTAGGTGCCATCTCCACATCGAAGGTTGGTTACCATGATGCGCCATTCATTCATTAGGTGCCATCACCACATCGAAGGTTGGTTACCATGAAGCGCCATTCATTCATTAGGTGCCACACCACATCGAAGGTTGGTTACCATGAAGCGTCGTTTATTCATTAGGTGACGTCTCCATATCGAAGGTTGGTTACCATGGAGCGTCATTCATTCATTAGGTGACGTCTCCATATCGAAGGTTGGTTACCATGGAGCGTCATTCATTCATTAGGTGACGTCTCCACATCGAAGGTTGGTTACCGTGAAGCGTCATTCATTCATTAGGTGACGTCTCCACATCGAAGGTTGGTTACCATGGAGCGTCATTCATTCATTAGGTGACAACTCCACATCGAAGGTTGGTTACCATGAAGCGTCATTCATTCATTAGGTGACGTCTCCACATCGAAGGTTGGTTACCATGAAGCGCCATTCATTTATTGGGTGCCATCTTCACATCGAAGGTTGGTTATCATGAAGCGCCATTCATTCATTAGGTGACGTCTCCACATCGAAGGTTGGTTACCATGAAGCGTCATTCATTCATTAGGTGACGTCTCCACATCGAAGGTTGGTTACCATGGAGCGTCATTCATTCATTAGGTGACGTCTCCATATCGAAGGTTGGTTACCATGAAGCGTCATTCATTCATTAGGTGACGTCTCCACATCGAAGGTTGATTACCATGAAGCGCCATTCATTTATTGGGTGCCATCTTCACATCGAAGGTTGGTTACCATGAAGCGTCATTCATTCATTAGGTGTCGTCTCCATATCGAAGGTTGGTTACCATGAAGCGTCATTCATTCATTGGGTGCCATCTTCACATCGAAGGTTGGTTAACATGAAGCGTCATTCATTCATTAGGTGACGTCTCCACATCGAAGGTTGGTTACCATGAAGCGCCATTCATTTATTGGGTGCCATCTTCACATCGAAGGTTGGTTACCATGAAGCGTCATTCGTTCATTAGGTGACATCTCCACATCGAAGGTTGGTTACCTTAGAGCGCCATTCATTCATTGGAGTCAGTCTATATATATATATAACAAAAAACACTCTGATATTTTCTTTTATTATAAACAGACTACAAGAAGTACATGCCGTGTTACATCTTGGTAACCAGGCTGGATTGCCACGTTTTTATCTGGGAAAAAAAGAAAAAAATATTCATGACTTACCGTAAACCATCTGTGGTACTTTATGTTAAGACACTGGCACTACACGTGATCTACAAGTACTGCTACATACTATTACTTACTAGTACTACTACCACAACGTTAATAAATAGAGGCTACCCACTACCAGGTCCTATTAAAATCTATCAAGGAAGGCACTGTGATACCATAATATAAAAAATACACTTTCTAATTTGGTAAAAATGAATCTAGAGCTGACAAGTTTACATTAATTACATGTCATCTCTTATTTAATTAAAAATAAACAAAACACTGCTCTCTTTATATTACTTGTACATGAATATAATGTCACATATTCAGTTTCCTGCGAATTTTAAAATATGCTCAAATAATTTTGTGAGTGCGAGAAAAAAACGTAAGAAACTCGGTTTACGGGTAAACGAAAAAAACGAAACCGTAAAATGTAATGGAATAAAACTTAAATCTTATGGGGGAAAAAACGTAAGACCTGAGAACCGTATAACTAGATTATATGTTAACGGCTAGATACGTTCAATAAGTAAGTAGCACGGTTCTCTGAAGAGACACTGCAGCAGCAGCTTAAACTACATACTTACACCAACTGTACATATCACAATGTTTACTAGTCTACAAAACACAGACATGCGCACTGCGATATCGCTGTGATACATATGTAAATGTATATAATTCCTGCTTAAAATTGATGAATAGTTCGCTGGCTTATCATGCTAGGCAGCATGAATGCATATACACAGCACATCGCTATTTATTTCCGGTGGGGGATATTGGGCTTCCATAATTAACTAACACTCATGTCTATGCTAAGGCGCTATGTCTAAAGATCCAGAGGAATTCTTTTTCCGCTTTGTCTATTGTTCTCATTGAGTTCTGCTGTCTTGGCTTTTGGCCATGTGTTCCCAAAATAAATCTTGTTTCCTAACAGAGACATTACACGGCATCTAAAAATGTGTGCCAGCGATTTTCTCTGGAAAATTAATTTCGACTTAGCGTAATACTGATCATATCATTAATAATTGTGTAGACAAGATGATCATAGAGAAATGTGAGCACTAACGCTGATGTCCACTAACGCCACAAGTTTTGCCGGATACGCTTTAATTCTACTTTTGTTGTTTCTGCACATTTTACCTAACGCTATCTCAGATTTCTGTCTATTACATTTATCTGGTCTCGGGGTTTATCATAACAAATATATTCATTATTTTTGCCTTTGATAAATTGCGTTTTATATAAAATTATAATCACTTTGAAACATCCGTTATCATCATCATCATCAAGTACCGGGCCTGCTCGCGTAGGTGATCATGTCTCTCCACAACTTTCGATCTCGGCAGCTATTTATAATTTCTGTTGTTGACCTTCTGCCAAGCCATTCTCTTAAGCTATCTGGTATCTTTTCTCTTTGCTTCCCTCTATCTCTTCGTCCCTCAATTGTCCCACGTGTTACAATATTTCCAGCTGTTCCCTTCTCATTACACGGCCAAAAAATGATGATTGTTTCTTCCTAATATTGGAAATTAGCTCTCTTTTTGCTTTGGCCTCTTTCAGAACGTTTTCATTACTCTTCTTAGCTGTCCATGGTATTCTCAACATTCTTCTGTAAAACCACATTTCTACAGACTACAGTGATTTTATTATCTCTTGTCATATTGTCGATTATTCGCATCCATATGTTAAGACGGGCTCTACATAACATTTAAGAACTCTTTTTCTTGTTTCTATTGTCAAAAATGGATTGCATAGTATCTTCCTCATTTTTTGTAAAGCTACTTTTGCCTGAGTCATTTTGCATCTCACCTCTGCTGTACATCATCCGTCTGAGGTTAACAAAGTTCCCACATTTTAAAATTCATTTACCTGTTTTAATATTGTTCCACTTGTCTTTATTTTGCACTGAGGTGATGTCTTTTTCTTTGTTGTTACCATTACTTCTGTCTTTCTGCTATTAAAGTTGAGTCCTTTATTTTTGCTTTAACATCCATTATAGAAGATATATATCAATACATATATTCACACACACACGCAAACATGTATAATTATTGTGCATTTTGTTTTATATATATATATATATATATATATATATATATATATATATATATATATATACGAGATATATATATATATGTGCACTCAGAACCAGTGACGCCTTACAATGATAGTTTTGGTGCAGTCCTTTAAGTGTCATAAAAGTGTTCATATATTGCTTCTCCCAGCTGTTTTATTCTTATATTTTGTATCCATGTTGGTTCAACACCATACCTTGTTCAGTAAATATAATGATTTTCTTTCTCTTTTCTATTTTCCTTCTTTCTTTCTTGTCTTAATCTTGTACCCTTTCGGGTGTCGAGAAAACGAGATACAATATCATGATAAATGATGTCAATGATAGACCACAATAAATATGAGTCGTTAGTCTTTAAATCGGACTGAGGCCACCGTGGTCAGGACATTCCAATATTTGCTCTGCCGCACTTTCCAGCAATAGTCGAACTGTTCCACTACTGATTGACCATGCTGTGTTCTTTTCCGCTGAGGACGCTTTTCCTGCTTTCGCTCTTCGTGGCGCCATGTTGCACTATTCTTTTGACATGTGGATTATTCTCAGCTCCCTTGTCGCCATCGTGTGAGAAGTGTTCTTTTAAGGTCCTCGCAATGTCATGCATGTCCATTTTTAAGGTCTCTTGCGCGATGGCAGACCACGCCTTACTGTCGGCTATCTCATTGCCACGAACTCCCGGGTGTCCAGGGCAGTATATCTAAGTTAGGTTGCTAAAATAAGAGATGTCGAGTAGGTGTACCCACTCTTGTCAATTAAGCGAAGCATGCTTTATGAGTCAGTCAAGATGACCGCATGTGTTGTTGGTCTCTTAACCAGCCACGTGATAGCTTCCGCCACAGCCTCAATCTCTATGCGTGTGCTGGAAGTAGTAGCCTTGAAGGCTCCTTCACTTATCTCTATATAGCAACTTTTCATTAGAATATACAATACATATTAGTTGCACGCCAAACCATATAAGTACAGTTCCTTTGCGCGTGATTAAAATAGTTACACATTACAAATATGTTCAGTGCACATCTACATCGATTGATGACGTGTATCACGTTCTATAGTAGCAATTATTCTGACAAAAAGATAATAATTAATTAAATTGTTATTTAAATTATGTTTCTTATTTGACTGAATCCGATTTAGGCAAGTATCTGCAATCAATGCAGTCTTTGTCTTTATTCTTGTTCTCTTATCGTCATGGTGGCTAATAGTGGTGATCGCGTATATGTATATGTAAGTATAGTAAAGTGTCCCGTCACGCCAAGTTGCGAATAGGGAATGTGGTGTTAGTGACCATCATATTTTACAGACTTTCAGCACATTATTTTTTGGGGTAATGTGGTTGGTATTACGCCCGTGCCGCTTTACTTTTCCCGAAAAAAATCCGGTACCCATTTAAGGCTGTGTTAACCTGGAAACCGTCGATCAGGATCGAACCCGACCTTTGTAGTCTAGTTCATTAATCACTGAGCTATCGCGGCTCCCATATGTATATGTGTTTATATAATATATACATATATATATATATATATATATATATATATATATATATATCCTCATTTTGTGCATATTTTGTATTAGTTTGGATTAAGAGAAACACTATATACATAGGAAAAATAAAGGAAATGCAAGTAGAAGTATAAAAAAATACTATAACATATTCACTGTAGGCATTTGTTGTTAAATAACGGTCGTCTGTGAAAAAGGAACGATAAACAAAAATATTGACTGTATAGATATTAACAAAAGAAAGACCAAAAAAAAGACATTCCATAGAATGGTTGATGAAGAACTGAATGAAAACAACATAGATGGGTGAGCTAGAAAGGCTGGTTCCACAAAGACAACAATGGCAAACTCTAATGTTGACCTTATGTGCTAAAAATGGAGGGGAGGGGACATAAAAAGGACTAAGTAAAAATGTATATTACTGATACAAATGCTACAACTATTAATTTTACTACTAAAATCATTGCTATACACTGAAGCACATTAATAACGCGCCACTTGACAGATCCAGGAACAGTGTCACATGTAAATCCGCTAAGTCCATAAACAAAGGAGATGTTGAATATGCTCTTTTCTGTGAATAGGATAGCATTACACTGTAGTCTAGTCCATCTGACATGTTGCTCTGTTCACTGTAGTCTAGTCCATATGACATGTTGCTCTGTTCACTGCAGTCTAGTCCATCTGACATGTTGCTCTGTTCACTGTAGTCTAGTCCATATGACATGTTGCTCTGTTCACTGCAGTCTAGTCCATCTGACATGTTGCTCTGTTCACTGTAGTCTAGTCCATATGACATGTTGCTCTGTTCACTGCAGTCTAGTCCATCTGACATGTTGCTCTGCCCACTGTAGTTTAGTCCATCTGACATGTTGCTCTGTTTACTGTAGTCTAGTCCATATGACATGTTGCTATGTTCACTGCAGTCTAGTCCATATGACATGTTGCTCTGCCCATTGCAGTTTAGTCCATCTGACATGCTGCTCTGTCCATTGTAGTTTAGACCATCTGACATGTTGCTCTGTCCACTGTACTTTAGATCTATCTGACATGAGTAGTATCCTGACTATGATGATATGAGTAGCGACCTGACTCGCATTTGGCCCATAAATTAACAAAGTTATATAGTAGGCGCATTTAGCGCCTAATGTACTCGAGGCGCAGGGGGAGTTAACCGTGACCTCGCGTGTCGGAGTGTTGACCTCTCGTGTCGGTGCCACAGGAAGTGACCTGTTTATGTCTGGTGTGAGCTGACTTTAGAGTTCTTGATGTACTGTTCGATAGTGATAGTTTAGAAGATTATACAACATCAATGAAAAACAATTGCATTAAATATAAAACAGAAAAATAAAGATATATTTTATTCTTTTATTATCTCAGTAGATATATAGCCTACAGTGGATATTATATAACATTACAATAATATTTAGTACACTGAGTAAAAATACAGTACAAGGATAACATTTATTTATAGCAATGTAGTTGGGTGTCTGCTTAGCTCTATGTCATAAATGAATCATAAGGGTGAAACTGATAGAGATCACTGGTCAGTCTAAGCTGGTAGTGTAAAGAGTTAAATATCTAGAGGCGTAGTCGAGACGTTATCATCAGCTACCTTTCTTTTTATATAGAAATAGGAAAGAGCATTTCTTGTTTGACTGTAGGAAAATATGGAATTATTTAGGACTTTGAATCCTACATTTGTCCACCCTTGGGCTTTTGCGTGTCGAGAACCTCTAAAAACATATCTTTATCTAATTTGTTGTGATGCTTACTTAGCCCTTTACAACTGATTTTATCGTAATCCCCACTACAATGGTACCTCTTACTACATAAGCTAACAAGAGCTGTCCCTTCGTACTCTAATTTAACAAGACCTGGCGTTCGTTTGGTGTATGCTTTAACACCCTTACAGTTTATACAGTCTGTCTTGCTAACATGCTCATCGCAAAACTCGGCAGGAAACCAGTCTTTATATTATCTATTAAACTCATCCTGCATACCTGACTTAACTATGTCTTCTAACTTAGGTGCACTTAAAGCCAAGTATAAACTATCGGTATCTGTTTCTCATAACTGAAAGTCGGACCTGGCTACAAACTTATCTAAAAACTCGAAATAAAAATCTAACATACGAAGTTACGCATATTGATAGACGAATAAACCGATTTTTAGGGACAAGTCCCAAACAGTTTTCTTTTTCTCCATCTCAATTTCAAAAAGATCCTCCCCTATTTCACTCATCTTTTTAAACCGGGAATTATTTATTATTTTCGATATCTCATCCCCCTGAACATACGAGACAGCGCTATGATTTGCCTTATTGGTCAGAGGCTTCCCGTAGGCTGAGCTTCCTAAGAGCTTCATCGTATCGCTTATTATAGATTGATGTTCGTCTAGATCACCAGCCCGACGCGCCTCTGTGACTATATCGCCAAACTTTTTAAAACAACTAGATGGTTGATATTCTATCACTTGATAAATGTTTGTTACCTCTAGCCCATGATCTAAATACCACTTTAACAGCGGTGTTGCCAACACAATTTTTCCCCCGACATAACTACCGATTAGGGTGCGACGAGGTTAACAAGAAGTTATGTTTGAGGGCATATTCACCCATAAACGGCCCAATATCATCAAGCGTGACGTCAATATTTTTGAAAATTTGAGTAATCTCACTGAAATGTTCCTTCAAGTTTTCGGGGACGTGTAGATCACATTTCACTAAACCAAAACACGTCCCATCTGACACAGAATTCAGAATCTGTTTATCACTGAGAGGGAGCCCTTCTTGAGAGTAAGAGGGTCTAGCTCGAGGGATGGCTTTAGAAAGGAAAGCACTAATGGTTGGTTCAGACTTTTTCAGAGCCTGCCACTCACATTCCTACATAACTTCTACTGGGACTTTGACCGTCTCTGTTAGGTAGGTGTGTATCTCATATGTTTTTTTTTCAAACAGCTCCAACAAGGGCTTATAAATTAACAGGATTTCTGTCTTTACATTTGGTGAGGGGGGGGGGGGCAGTCTTTGTGTCCATGTTACAGACAACCATGAAAATTGTAGACTATTCCATTCACGTTATCCCACCCATCCACAGAGATATTTCTATCACCTAACCGAAACTCCCTCCCGTTAAACAGAGTTTTCAACTCCACACCTTTTTTGGTGAGCGACTCACGTTAGCACTCTCTACTTTGTTGGACATAATAGTTATCTTTTTCGACCCTAAACCCGGTCTCCATTCTTCTAATAATTGGGCAATATGTTGGCATTGGGTTCATCAGAGCCCAAAGACACAACGCATTGGCATCGTTACCTTGGATGGATTGGACCAGCTTTCCGCCCCTAATAAACGTTTTGCCTACCTCGTGATACCTATGAAAAATTATAGAGGGACCCCCAACGATATTATCTCTAATCATTGTGTGTAGACTCGCCTGTTTGCTCGAACATAAACTAAACATTACACCCATATCAACGGTCTTAAAAAGATACTTTAAACAAGCACCCGGAACCGAAATGGCATCTTTAAAACAGTCCACATCCCGCTTCCCATAAAAGCGAACCTGTTGCTCTAATGCTTCTAAGAAGGGGAATACATCTTTGTTGTTATACTACACCAAAAAGTCCCTAAGGGTGGCCATGTTATTATCCTTCCAGACCTTTTTGCACAGAGCGTACTCATCTGTGGAAATGTTGGAATTTTTTAGGCTGGAAAAGAACGCTTCGTGTGGGGGTAACGCCGTCTCGTTCAACTTTTGGAGGTCGTCTATATATTCATAACAAACGTAAACCCTTGTCTCGCTAATCTTATAAGCTGCCAAATATTTACTATAGCTAAACCCTGGGGCTAGATAGTTTACTATACCTAAGAATTTTATATTCTGTGTTGCAATACAGATAAATTTATTGCTTTTTTTAACTATAAACTTGAACGGTTTTGCTACTTTGTAGTCTCCTTCCATTTTATCTTCCTTCTTCTTCCTCTTCCATACTATCGCCTTCTTAGCCCACTTGTGGAGTTGCGACCATGAAGTGCTTTATTAAATAATGTTTAATGACGTTGACGTCATATTTTCCAGAGTTAAACCCTATCACTGGAAGCTCTTTTAAATACTCATCAAACTTAGCTATTAGCATGTGTTTGTTCAGATCGTGGAGTTGAGTAAAAATTCTTTCAAACCGAGACCGCAATAACGAGTATGCCTTATCAGCTATACTAGTGAGGTAATCAAGCATCTGACTGACTAAAACCTGCGGGTCACCCTTGGTTATGAAGCATTTTGGTGCCTCCCACCCTGGGACATTTGACGCTATAGAATAGGAGAGGGGCACGTGTTTAGCTACAAAGGTAGTCGAGTGCGTCTCTTAGGGAACATTCCTACTGTCAAAATAACATTCATAATCGAATGTCGCCCTTAATGGGTAAATAAAAGACTCTGGAGAACTTATTCCGTCAGCGCTGATTGCATCCCATACACTTTCAGGTGAAGAGTAAACACCATCCTTATGTCTCTACAGTTATATCCCCATTGCAAGTTTTTTCGTGCTTATTCATACGCCAAAACTCTTTCCACAATTTTCCACATTTTAAACAAGAAAAGCTTACTAGCCTTAGAAAGATCATTTATATAAAAGAAGTGGTTTTTGTAAAGTGAAAGAAGCAGTTTCATTATAAATACAGGTGCTTCTCAGAACGATACGCAGGGCTTGTTCAGAATCAAATTAAAAAATATCTATATTTACCGAAAAACTATTTTCTAAGAGAGGTATTTCGACCAGAGTTACACCGGGAAAGTTACTTAACATTTGAGACGAGTTAAACTGTTTGAAAAGTAGTCTTGAAGCCTTCCTAACATCGTTAACAGAGGCACCTCTATGGATAGCTAGACAACGGAAGAAGCAGGTTATCATCGTAGATTTTAGAATGGGAATCGGTTTGAAGTATATTAAAGCCGTAGTTGAATGCAATGTAGGGTGGGATATCTAGCAGACACCCTATAGGATAATCTCGAAGTTTATAAATATAAACACTCGTACTGACTAATGCTTTTAATGTATATTTGGTTGTCTCCCTGTTTTTATATGCATACCCTAATATATCACTTTGATTTAATCTATCTACAAATGTTTTAAAATCATTTCTGGTGTTAACTAACAAGGGTTTGTCTAACCCTGTCGCGTTATTTGAGCTGGCGTGAAAATAACGCAGCCTCTGTGTCTCCCTATGTCTTAAAACTAGATGATCACTATAATTCACCTTGAAACGCTTTTTCTGGGCCAGGAAAATTGGGTTTACAAGGGTCTTCCAATCTATAGGAGTATCAGGCTGATTAAATATAGTGTACGTGTCCATGTATTTGTTCCTGTTTTCATGTGTTCTAATAGCTAACCAGTTGTTTTTATATATCTTCCTAATATCTTGGGGTAACTTATTTTGAGAATTTATTTCATTAATGAGTCTTGGTCTCTTTGAGGGCCCTTGATTCGAACTCATTACCGCCCGTTTGCGTGAGGTTGTCGATACCAGTGGGCCTGCTTGTGTTGACGATGGCGAGTTGTCCACGGCTGTGTCATTTCTAGCAAGATTAACTTGCAGGGGGCTTGCCCTAGTGAAGCTTTGTTGACAGATGTGTCAGATATGTGTGGTAGCACGAGTCTCTGTAGAGGGTACATGATCTGCTGAGACAGGGGTTGGTGATGCAGGAACTACTGATACAGATGCTATATAGATGCAGGATGCTCTGTCTTAATATATTTTGCAAGGTTGTCTGCTCTATTATAAACTCGTTCACAAACATCACATTTGTATTCCTGATGCACATGTACACTAGCAACGTGTCGCTTTATGTCTCGGCTCCGGGTGAAAGTTTTGGAGCACAGATGACAAGTGTTAGGCATCTATAGAAAATAAATTGAAACATTACAACTAAAGAATAACGAACAATAAACATCACAAGAAAAGAAAACCAGTAAATGTAATCAACGAGATTCACAAATTATCGACATTATGTTACTAAAGTATCATACTATAATATTAAAGAACTAAAATATCACTTACTTTTTATGTTTCCGAAGGCGCTAGACACATTACGCGTCAAAAACTGTAAATGTATGTCTGATTACAAGATTTACAGTGGTTTTTTATATACCCCTAAAACCCCAGTGGTGTTACTAAAAATACCGGACGATTTACTAAAAATAGATTTCGACTTATGATACAAATCCCGTCAATTTTATTAATTTTTCCGCAGTCATTTTTATGACTACGCCTATGAAATAGATAAAAAATAGTAAATTTACACTCTAGGCTTACCCTAAACTATATTTTAGACATCCCCATAGCAAATCATTATGTAAAAATCACTTTAAAAATTTTTACCGCCTAGACCATTTTTGAAGGCTACGCCTCTGAAACAATTAAAATTAATAAATTTAACCTCTAGGATTACTCTAAATTTTATTTTAGACATCCCCATATCAAAAATTTATTTAAAAACCACTTTTGAAATTTTTACCCCCTAACTATTTTTTATTGGCTACGCCCATGAAATCGATAAAAATTTGATATTTAACCTCTAGGCTTACCCCAAACTTTATTTTATACATCCCCATAGCAAAAATTTACTTAAAACCACTTTTGAAATGTTTACCCCCCTGACCATATTTTATGGCTACGCCCATGAAATCGATAAAAGAAATTCAAATTTAACCTCTAGGCTTACCTAAAAATTTATTTTTAACATACCCATAGATCAAATTCAACAAAAAAATAATAAAGCTAGTAGTATAGAAACCGTACAATACTAGCCGAATGTCGAACAAAAAAAAATGCACAGCAACAGTTGAAAACATGTACAGACACTAATATATATAAGTGCAATTCTAAACTTTGGCTAGTATTATTCCCCTTGTTATTTGGAATTGTTATGGACTTCATAATGAAGAAATGCTGCACTGGTAATAAAGGCATCGAATGGATACAAGGAGACCATTTGGAGGACCTGGACTTTGCTGATGACATAGTTCTCATCAGCAATCAGATAAAAACGATGCAGGAAAACACAAATGAACTATCATCAATAGCCAGCAAAATTGGGCTTGAGGTCAATCATGAAAAGACTAAAGTCATGAAAAGTTTAATTCCAACAAGTGACAAAATATACATGGAAAACAAACCAGTAGAAGAGATCGATCACTTCATCTATCTTGGAAGTCACATTGATCGAGAAGGGGATACGAGCAAAGAAATTAGAATCAGACTGGCTAAAGCAGCAATGTCTTTCAGAAGCCTTGAAAAGTTGTGGAAATCAAAACTCATTAGCACAAACACAAAACTTAGGCTATTCAAATCAAATGTACTATCAACCCTTACGTATGCGTGTGAAAGATGGAAAACAACAAGAGATATAGAAACAAAGTTGAACGCATTCGAAAATAAATGTCTAAGGAAAATACTTGGTATAGAATGGAACGAATTCAAAACAAACGAGGAAATTAGAGAAATCGCCAATCAACCACTAATATCTTCAGTAATAAAGAAAAGACGATGGTCATACGTTGGACATGTGATGAGAAGAGATAATAATCGAATAGCAAAGCAAGCCCTCATATGGGAAACAACAGGTAAAAGAAAAAGAGGAAGACCCAGGGAGACACTGAGAAGAACATTGATGAGAGAGGCAAGAGCAGCAGGAATCGGCTCCCTCAATGAGATAGAACTGCTTGCACAGAACAGAGACAGATGGCGAGATTTGATAAAATATCTTTAAAAGAAAACTGCTAGAACAAAAATTCATATAGGAGAAGGTGTATCTTGGTCTACGCCCTATGGGCCGGTTACGGCTCGAAAGGTCAATAGATAGATAGATAGTATTATTCGGTTACTATACTACTAGTTTTTATTGTTTTTTAATGAGAATTTAATCTATGGGTGTGTTAAAAATAAAGTTTTTGGTAAGACTAGAGGTTAAATTTGATTTTTTTTATCGATTTCATGGGCGTAGCAATAAAAATGGTCTGGGTTGGAGGGGGGGGGGGAGGGGTAAAAAATTCACATGTGATTTTTAAGTAAATTTTTTTTTATAGGGATGTCTAAAATAAAGTTTAGAGTAAGGCTAGAGGTTAAATTTTATTTTTTTTTTTCGATTTTCATGGGCGTAGCCATCAAAAATGGTCAGGGGTAAAAATTCCCAAAGTGAATTTTAAGTAAATTTTTGCTATGGGGATGTTTAAAATAAAGTTTAGAGTAAGCCTAGAGGTTAAATTTAGTAATTTTAATAGTTTCATTGGCGTAGCCTTTGAAAATGGTCAAGGCGGTAAAAAATGTTTAAGTGAATTTTACGTAAATTTTTGCTACGGGGATGTCTAAAATAAAGTTTAGGGTAAGCCTAGAGTGTAAATTTACTATCTTTATCGATTTCATAGGCGTAGTCATAAAAATGACTGCGGAAAAATTCATAAAATTGACGTGATTTGTATCATATATCGAAATCTATTTTTAGTAACTCCCCGGGCAATGCCGCATAGGTTAAAATCTATTTTTTGTAACTCATCCGGTATTACATCAGAGGTCAGTTCTATTTTTAGTAACACCACTGGGGTTTTAGGGGTATATAAAACACCACTGTGAATCATGTAAACAGACATATATTTACATTTTTTGACGCGTAATGTGTCTCGCGCCTTCGGAAACATAAAAAGTAAATGATATTTTAGTTCTTTAATATTATAGTATGATACTTTAGTAACCTAATTTCGATAATTTGTGAATCTCGTTGATTACATTTACTGGTTTTCTTTTCTTGTGATGTTTATTGTTCGTTATTCTTTAGTTGTAATGTTTCAATTTATTTTCTATAGATGCCTAACACTTGTCATCTGTGCTCCAAAACTTTCACCCGGAGCCGAGACATAAAGCGACACGTTGCTAGTGTACATGTGCATCAGGAATACAAATGTGATGTTTGTGAACGAGTTTATAATAGAGCAGACAACCTTGCCAAACATATCAAGACAGAGCATCATGCATCTCTTGTATCAGTAGTTCCTGCATCACCAAACCCTGCTTTAGCAGATCATGTACCCTCTCAAGATACTCGTGCTACCACACATATCTGACACATCTGTCAACAAAGCTTCACTGGGGCAAGTCCCCTGCAAGTGAAACTTGCTAGAAATGACACAGCCGTGGACAACTCGCCATCGTCAACACAAGCAGGCCCACTGATATCGACAACCTCACGCAAACGGGCGGTAATAAGTTCGAATCAAGGGCCCTCAAAAAGACCAAGACTCATTAATGAAACAGACTCTATAAATAAGTTATCCCAAGATATTAAAAAAATATATAAGAACAACTGGTTAGCTATTAGAACACATGAAAGCAGGAACAAATACATGGACACGTACACTATATTTCATCAGCCTTGATACTCCTATAGATTGGAAGGCCCTTTTAAACCCAATTTTCCTGGCCCAGAAAAAGCGTTTCACGGTGAATTATAGTGATCATCTAGTTTTAAGACATAGGGAGACACAGAGGCTGCGTTATTTTCACGCCAGCTCAAATAACGCGACAGGGTTAGACAAACCCTTGTTAGTTAACACCAGAAATGATTTTAAAACATTTGTAGATAGATTAAATCAAAGTGATATATTAGGGTATGCATATAAAAACAGGGAGACAACCAAATATACATTAAAAGCATTAGTCAGTACGAGTGTTTATATTTATAAACTTCGAGATTATCCTATAGGGTGTCTGCTAGATATCCCACCCTACATTGCATTCAACTACGGCTTTAATATACTTCAAACCGATTCCCATTCTAAAATCTACGATGATAACCTGCTTCTTCCGTTGTCTAGCTATCCATAGAGGTGCCTCTGTTAACGATGTTAGGAAGGCTTCAAGACTACTTTTCAAACAGTTTAACTCGTCTCAAATGTTAAGTGACTTTCCCGGTGTAACTCTGGTCGAAATACCTCTCTTAGAAAATAGTTTTTCGGTAAATATAGATATTTTTAAATTTGATTCTGAACAAGCCCTGCGTATCGTTCTGAGAAGCACCTGTATTTATAATGAAACTGCTTCTTTCACTTTACAAAAACCACTTCTTTTATATAAATGATCTTTCTAAGGCTAGTAAGCTTTTCTTGTTTAAAATGTGGAAAATTGTGGAAAGAGTTTTGGCGTATGAATAAGCACGAAAAAACTTGCAATGGGGATATAACTGTAGAGACATAAGGATGGTGTTTACTCTTCACCTGAAAGTGTATGGGATGCAATCAGCGCTGACGGAATAAGTTCTCCAGAGTCTTTTATTTACCCATTAAGGGCGGCATTCGATTATGAATGTTATTTTGACAGTAGGAATGTTCCCTAAGAGACGCACTCGACTACCTTTGTAGCTAAACACGTGCCCCTCTCCTGTTCTATAGCGTCAAATGTCCCAGGGTGGGAGGCACCAAAATGCTTCATAACCAAGGGTGACCCGCAGGTTTTAGTCAGTCAGATGCTTGATTACCTCACTAGTATAGCTGATAAGGCATACTCGTTATTGAGGTCTCGGTTTGAAAGAATTTTTACTCAACTCCACGATCTGAACAAACACATGCTAATAGCTAAGTTTGATGAGTATTTAAAAGAGCTTCCAGTGATAGGGTTTAACTCTGGAAAATATGACGTCAACGTCATTAAACATTATTTAATAAAGCACTTCATGGTCGCAACTCCACAAGTGGGCTAAGAAGGCGATAGTATGGAAGAGGAAGAAGGAAGATAAAATGGAAGGAGACTACAAAGTAGCAAAACCGTTCAAGTTTATAGTTTAAAAAAGCAATAAATTTATGTGTATTGCAACACAGAATATAAAATTCTTAGGTATAGTAAACTATCTAGCCCCAGGGCTTAGCTATAGTAAATATTTGGCAGCTTATAAGATTAGCGAGACAAGGGGTTACGTTTGTTATGAATATATAGACGACCTCCAAAAGTTGAACGAGACGGCGTTACCCCCACACGAAGCGTTCTTTTCCAGCCTAAAAAATTCCAACATTTCCACAGATGAGTACGCTCTGTGCAAAAAGGTCTGGAAGGATAATAACATGGCCACCCTTAGGGACTTTTTGGTGTAGTATAACAACAAAGATGTATTCCCCTTCTTAGAAGCATTAGAGCAACAGGTGCGCTTTTATGGGAAGCGGGATGTGGACTGTTTTAAAGATGCCATTTCGGTTCCGGGTGCTTGTTTAAAGTATCTTTTTAAGACCGTTGATATGGGTGTAATGTTTAATTTATGTTCGAGCAAACAGGCGAGTCTACACACAATGATTAGAGATAATATCGTTGGGGGTCCCTCTATAATTTTTCATAGGTATCACGAGGTAGGCAAAACGTTTATTAGGGGCGGAAAGCTGGTCCAATCCATCCAAGGTAACGATGCCAACGCGTTGTGTCTTTGGGCTCTGATGAACCCAATGCATCAGATTACCCAATTATTAGAAGAATGGAGACCGGGTTTAGGGTCGAAAAAGATAACTATTATTTCCAACAAAGTAGAGAGTGGCTAACGTGGATCGTTCACCAAAAAGGGGTGGAGTTGAAAACTCTGTTTAACGGTAGGGAGTTTCGGTTAGATGATAGAAATATCTCTGTAGATGGTTGGAATAAAATAAATAGAATAGTCTACAATTTTCATGGTTGTCTGTACCATGGTCACAAAGACTGCCCCCGCCCTCCCCCCATCACCAAAGATAAAGATAGAAACCCTGTTAATAATAAGCCCTTGTTCGAGCTGTTTCAAAAAATATGAAGATACACCTACCTAACCGAGGAGGTCAAAGTCTCAGTAGAAGTTATGTAGGAATGTGAGTGGCAGGCTCTGAAAAAGTCTGAACCAACCATTAGTGCTTTCCTTTCTAAAGCCATCCCTCGAGCTAGACCCTCTTACACTCAAGAAGGGCTCCCTCTCAGTGAAAAACAGATTCTGACTTCTGTTTCATGTGGGACGTGTTTTGATTTAGTGGAATGTGATCTACACGTCCCCGAACTCTTGAGGGGAACATTTCAGTGAGATTACTCAAATTTTCAAAAATATTGACGTCACGCGTGACGATATTGGGGCGTTTATGGGTGAATATGTCCTCGAACATAACTTATTGTCAACCCCTCGTCGCACCCTAATCGGTAGTTATATCGGGGAAAAAAATTTTGTTGGCCACTCCACTGTTAAAATGTAGAGAGTGGCTAACTTCATCAGACCATGGGCTAGAGGTAGTAAAAATCTTTCAAGTGATAGAATATCAACCGTCTATTTGTTTTAAACAGTTTGAAGATATGGTCACAGAGGCGTGTCGGGCTGTTGTTTATGACCAAAATCAATCTATAGTTAGCGATACGATGAAACTCCTAGGAAACTCGGCCTACGGGATGACTCTAACCAATAAGGCCAATCATAGCACTGTCTCGTACGTTCAAGGTGATGAGATATCGAAAATGATAAATAATTCCCGATTTAAAAATATGAGTGAAATATTGGGAGGATCTTTTTTTGAAATTGAGATGGAGAAAAAGAAAACTGTTTGGGATTTCCCTACAAACCGGTTTCTTCGTCTATCAATATGCGAAACTTCGTATGTTAGATTTTTATTTCGAGTTTTTAGATATGTTTGTAGCCAGGTCCGACTTTCAGTTATGTGAAACAGACACCTATAGTTTATACTTGGCTTTAAGTGCACCTAAGTTAGAGGACTTAGTTAAGTCAGGAATGCAGGATTGGTTTAATAGAGAATATAAAGACTGGTTTCCTGCCGAGTTTTGCGATGAGCATGTTAGCAAAACAGACTTTATAAACTGTAAGGGTGCTAAAGCATACACCAAACGAACGCCAGGTCTTTTTAAATTAGAGTACGAAGGGACAGCTCTTGTTAGCTTATGTAGTAAGACGTACTATTGTTGTGGGGATTATTATAAATCAGTTGTAAAGGGCTAAGTAAGCAACACAACAAATTAGATAAAGATATGCTTTAGAGGCTCTTGCCACGCAAAAGGCCAATGGTGGAAAAATGTAGGATTCAAAGTCTTAAATAATTCCATATTTTCCTACAGTCAAACAAGAAATGCTCTTTCCTATTTCTATATAAAAAGAAAGGTATTTGATGAGAACGTCTCAACTACGCCTCTAGTTATTTAACTCTTTACACTACCAGCTTAGACTAACCAGCAATCGCTAACAGTTTCACCCCTTATGATTCATTTATGACATAGAGCTAAGCAGACACCCAACTACAAACTTATAAATAAATGTTATCCTTGTACTATATATTTACTCAGTGTACTAAATATTGTTGTAATGTTATATAATATCCATTGAATGCTACATATCCACTGAGATAATAAAAGAATAAAGTATATCTTTTGTTTTCTGTTTTAATTTAATTATTTAATGCTATTGTTTTTCATTGACGTTGTATTATCTACTAAACTGTCACTATCGATCCAGTACATCAAGAACTCCACAATCAGCACTCACCAGACATAAACAGGTCACTTCCGGGGTCACCGATACGCGAGGTCAACACCCCGACACGAGCGGTCATGGTTAACTCCCCCTGCGCCTCGAGGACGCTAAATGCGACTACTATATACCTTTCCTAATTTATCGGACAAATGTGGGTCAAATACAACATTGTATACTACTCCCACATACTCTACTGACGCTAGTCAAATCGTTTCATGAGGACATGAAGGGCACCATCCAATACCACGGCAGCACATCACAACCCTTCGGTATATGCAGCGGTGTCAAGCAGGGATACGTTCTTGCTCCAACTCTATTTGGAATCTTCTTCGCTGTTCTGTTAAAACATGCATTCTCACATGCGAATGAAGGAGTCTACCTGCATACTAGATTCGATGGTCGATTGTTCAATATCTCAAGACTAAAGGCAAGATCTACTCTGCACTTGTCACGCAGTCAGGAAGAACTCCAGTGCATGGTAAATCGTTTTTTCACATGTCTGCCGAGACTTCGGTCTCACAATAAGTTTGCAGAAAACTAACATTCTCGGTCAGGACGTCGAAGCAACACCTGAAATCTCTATCGACAACTATAAACTTGATATCATGAGGCAGTATAACTACCTGGGGTCCATCATCAGCGACAGACTATCTTTAGATACAGAAATTGACACTCATATTGGTAAAGCTGCTACCACCTTTGCCCGTCTTTCTAGGCGTGTCTGACAAAACAGCAAACTGACAATTAAAACAAAAGCCGCAGTGTGCAATGCCTGCATAATTAGTATCCTCCTGTATGGCAGCGAAACTTGGACAACCTATGTAAAGCAGGAGAGGAGGCTAAATGCATTCCATATGCGATGTCTACGCCGTATTCTTGGCATCACCTGGAAGGATAAAGTGACAAACGCTGAGGTCATGACTCGCACAGGCTTACCGAATGCTCAAACAACGTAAGTTACACTGGCTCGGCCATGTACACCGTATGAAAGATGGCCGCATACCGAAAGATATACTATACGGACAACTGACATATGGTAAAAAAACTAGGGGGCGCCCAAAACTCCGATTTGTAGATGTGTGTAAACGCGACATGAAGACTCTGAACATAAACTCTGCAGCATGGGAAGACATCACTGCAGGCCGCAATCTCTGGAAACACACTCTTAAGGTTCACCTCAAAGAAGAAGCAGACAGATTCATGGAGAAAGAGATTACACGACGAAAGAAAAGAAAAGAAAAAATAACATTTCTTGGGGCGCTGAAAAATCCATAGTCAACTATGACTGACGGAGGCTACTACTACTTTTAGATTCGACAACATGAAGGAAATCTCTAAAAACCTGTCACTTTTAAAAGTGACATAGTTTAAGTGACAGTAAATTGTTTTTAAAAATGATTTTAATGCCTATAATTTTGTTATAGCTATTTGTCTCCTCGTTTACAGAACATACCAGACGTTTTCTTTGATTTTATTGGCTGGTCTAGACAGATATAGACGATCTACGAATGGTAATTATTTTATCATAGAAAAACTGTTGTTGGACTAGGTTGTTGTTATTGTTGTTGATGATGATGATATAACGCGGTGGATCTGCTGTTTTTGTGATGTCAGGGGATAATACTCTGGATTTTCTGCTGGAGAAATTGTCAATCCCTGAGGTACTGTAATGCTATGTCTTCTGTATCAATAAACCTCCACCATTGCGGGCACTAAAGGTAGACTATAAATGGTCACTTTCTGTTACACGAGCAGCACGTAGTCTAGGAATTGTCATTTTATAAATAGACCCCGTAGATCTAGGACTAGTAAATGTAGGTTACAGAGAACTGTAAAAAGATTAGAAATATCGGCAAATACTACAACTGATATGAAGCCCTGAGCGGAGCTGAAGTTTTCAATCATGTGCCAGAATGTCGTTCTAACTGTTGTTAGTCCGTGCTATTGTTATGGTTATGGTTAGTCGAAGGCCCCGGTATCACTGCAAACGAATTAAAATCCATAATTGCTCAACCGCCCGTGCCAGTGGAATCATCCGAATTAAAATTCATCTCATGGATCCAAACAAAGAAATGCAGCAGCAGTCCCCATCATAGCAGCTTTAGCACACGCCATAAGACATAAGCCCAAGCGACACCGAAAGTGAACGCAGCTGATCTATCCTTCGTTATACAATATAATTTTCCATCGTAATCAATCGGAATATCGAAACACGATCCAGATGAAAAACACAGCTCACGGTGTGCACAGAGCACTAATCTCAGTAGCTCCGGCAGCAAACCGGACTTGGAATATGATGAAACTGCAATAAGTAACACTTTTCAGACTGAGCCTGAACAGCTGCTATCACCTATTAGCCTTATTGACCTGAGGTCCCCGTGCTATTACAGTATTTCTCAGTTTTTGCTTATCCGTGTATTTCTCTTTATTTCAAGCCATAGAGCAAACTCGACTACTGTTACATTGCCACCTATATTGAAAGCCGAAGGGCTGAGATGAATTTCCCGAAAGCACCCCAAGCTTGTGACGTCTTCGGATGTGTTAATCATAGACGGCTGATGTCATTTTAACCACAACTGCCCCTGCTCGCAATGCTGAAAACGTCACAAGCTTTGTGTGATCCTTCTCTGCGGGCGGGCTTTCAATAGAGGTGGCAACGGCTGTTGAATGTGCGAAGTTAATTAGACCACAGCCAACATGCTGAGAGGGAATCCCAGGAAAGCGACCAAGTAGCGTGACGTTTCGAGTAGGGTGGTTGTTGGTAGAGTGAAGTCAGCTGTCTATAATTCCTATAGTTCAATACGTCACATTAGTTGGTGGTATTTTCTGCCCGCAGGCCTTAGTAAATCTATAGTTGGCCATGGTTAGAGCCAATGTTTGAGAGATTACCGAACCTCTTATTTTCTGTCCTGTTACATGTTCGATGCAGGCTTTAGCCTTCATGACGGGAACAATGGTCTCCAAACTGGACCAACGATCGTTTTATTTGAAGATGGGAGATACCGAAAATTCCACCAGCATTTTCTTTCGACATGTTTTTTTTTTTTAATTTCAAATGAATATTTTAACGTTTGAAGACTTTGAAATGTGAATATATAAAAGAATAGGTAGAATTGGATAGAAAGAAAAGAAAACAAACGATGAAGTCTTAAAACAACTAAAAATGAAAAAAGAACTACCTAGCTCAATTCAAACAAGACAAATGCGATTTTTGGGCCAAGTTAAAAGACACAACAGCCTACTACAAATAATCTTGGAGGGGAAAATACAGGGTAAAAGAGGCAGAGGCAGGCCAAAACTAACACGGACGAGTAACATCAAAAGATGGATAAATCAGCCAATGACAATCTGCATCATCAAAGCAAGAGACAGAGCAGAATGGCGTTCCATGGTAGCCAACCTTCGTTGTGGAGATGACACTCGATGATGATGATGACTATAACGTGATGGCTATTTGGTTGTTAAGTGGTGTCACTGGATAAACGGCTGTTGCTAACGGTGATCAGCGGCCAGAAAGCTATTAAGAAACACTGATCTAGAAAATGTTACTTTCATGAAGCGAGAATGTGTAGACAAGCTATAAGCGGTAACTACTTGTCGTAGAACAAAATAAATATTCTATAAACTACAACTGCTTTGTAATTGTCCGGAAGTAGTTCAAATAAATCCTCATCCCATCTGGGCTACATTTTTACCGTGAAATTAATAGTGCTGATGGGGAAGAACTTTTTGAAATAATTTATATGTTCGTGGATGTGTCCTGGATAAACATAAAGAACACCCGCGTTACTGGTCACGTGTCCTGTATAAACATAAAGAACACCCGCGTTACTGGTCACGTGTCCTGTATAAACATAAAGAACACCCGCGTTACTGGTCACGTGTCATGTATAAACATAAATACAGTACCCAGTATATAAACATAAAGAACACCCGCGTTACTGGTCATTGTCCTGTATAAACATAAAGAACACCCGCGTTACTGGTCATGTGTCCTGCATAAACATAAAGAACACCCGCGTTACTGGTCATGTGTCCTATATAAACATAAAGAACACTTACATTACTGGTCACGTGTCCTGGATAGACATAAAGAACACCCGCGTCACTGGTCACGTGTCCCGGATGAACTTAAAGAACACTCGCATCACTGGTCACGTGCCCTGGATAAACATAAAGACTAATCAACGCATCACTGATCACATGAGGACAACTTCAAGCAAAAACAAGGGGAGTAAATGGGAAACAACAAAACACACGAACTTTCTTTGCCACCTATCGATATCGTATAGCATGAGAATGAAGGCGCCATACAAAAAATCATCGGGAATCAATGTTTATGAATTCCATCGAATAAAGGTGAAACTTAATTATAATATGTAGAGACACCTTTACTTAATTATGGCTAAAAGGTATAGTAAAATATAACAGAAGAGTTGGGGGGGGGAGGAGATGGTGTAGAACAGTTGAGAAGCAGGTTGCAATCTAAAAGATAAAAACAAATTGTAAGCAAGTCCAGAAGTGTAGAAAATAAAATGATTCGATCTCTTTTACGAAAATGAAACACACCGCTTGGGAGAATTGGAAAGTCCCTAGCCCAAGTGTTCATTGTATCATCTTTAAACTTCCTAGAAAAGGTCGAGCCCTAATATTAAAACAAGATCTGGGCATGATATTTGAGACTTTTGCCTATGTGTTCAGTTTCTAGAAATCAAAATGTTGATTTTTAATGTTCTTAACGAGAAACGTTCTGGTTTTCTAAGACAGCTTTGAATGATTCGACATTTGGTTTATTGGAAATCTGAGGACCACCATGAAACACACTGCTGAGATCGTCATCAATTTTCAGTATTCTCCCAACAACAAAAAAGAAAGAACGAAGAAAAAGCATAAGAAGAAGAAGGAAATTATAATGTGGTGATTATGGAAGAGATATACGTAGCGATAGATACGTTGCGGACAATGATATTGTTTGTTCACCAGCCTTGTCATCTCTTTTGAAGTACTACACATATGAAATCTGCAAGCTCTATCAGAAGCCATCTGTCTCAGGACACACAAGTCTAACGCACATTGTGCATCGTTGTCCCCCCTCTTGTTCTCCTTCGCCCAAATTACCTCCCCCTTACTTTACAACCCCCAAACAACTGATTTGTCATTCAACTATATTCCGGTGTTTGCACAATTATATAACTTATTTTATCTTCTCATACGTCCCAGGAATCTCTTTAGAGTTCAGAACTTGAATAGCATATTATACTACAAGGATGCGTAGCTGCTGTTAAGCTAGCGGCAAGGACGATTATGTATGTGTGTGTGTGTGCGTGCGTGCGTGCGTGCGTACGTGCGTGTGTGTGTGTGTGTGTGTGTTATTAATCCTTACATTTATGATTGACTGCACAAAACCAAAAACGACGTTGCTGTCTAATGAAGTCTTCTGCTCCAACAACGGACAAGACATTAGTTCGTAGTGTTGTTTTATATTTCATCAGTTGCTCCAACAGAAGGCCTCATTAAGCCACAACGTCGTTTAGTTTGTGTTGTATACCGCTACCGTACATTATATGTAAATCCATCCAACGTTTACCTGCTATCACTTGTTTTATTACCTTAGATTGCACATGTGGAGCCGTTCTGATGTTCTTTCTCCCCTTCGGTCGAAATATTTTGATAAAATAAACATGTAAATTATACAGACATTATGGCAATCTTAGTGTTTCCTTTGTCAATGCTCTGTAGTATTTATCGCTGTATAGAAAAACTGAAAACATAGCAACTCTCAAGTATGCCCGGACAATGTGCATTGTGTTGATATAAAATGTGTTACATGTAAGCAATTCTGTGCTACTTTGGTGTAATTGGTTAACAAAAAGGCGTATCCACCCCTTATGCTGAAGGAAAATAAAAATTACTATTTGCTGTGATTATTTTATTTTTATTTTTCATGTCATTCTCCCAAGCCTGTTAGGTACAAGACAGATGACGTCACCAACATGTCGCAAAATGCTCACCACATCGATCAGGAAGAAGATGACGAAGAAGACATCTACGATTTCTCTGATAACAGAGAAATGTCTCTGACACGAGACGGGCCCATAATCTCCTTCGACTTGAAGCTCATCACAGATGAAAACAAGCACGATCAAACATACCCCCGTAACAGAAGATCCAGTTCCATCAATCAGAAAAATATATACGAAAACACCTATTGGACTGAGCCTAAACCAGGCCAGTTCTTCTCACGGCTCAAGGTATGTCTATTGTCTACGAAAATAATCAACAGATTTGGGAACTGAGACTTAACATTTTACGCACAAGCTACACACACAGTACACAAACTATGAGATAGGTGGGAACACAATGGTAATGTGCTGGCTTTGTCATAAACTGGGCACAGCTGTTTGATCACAGCTTGACGCTCTCCAGTTGACCCAGCTGAAAAAAATGGGTACCTGGCTCAGCGAATTGGAGAAGGTAAAGTAACAGCAAGGAAGTGTCTCCTCGACTCCAGATGTTGTGGCCTAGTAAAAAAATAAAAGGTTCCCTCTACGCCTTACTAGACGTATTGTAATGGTCGGCATCACGCCAGGCCGCCTTTACTTTCAAGAAAAATCTCTGGTACCCATTTTTAGAGGCTGGGTGAACCCCGAAGCCTTGTCAGGCCAAAAAAAATCCGTCACTGCTCGGGACGAACCCTGACCTTTCTGGTCCGGAAGCGAGCGGGCCTAGTACAGGAGATAAATAATAATAAATGAATATTATAATGGAGGGAAACTTCCAAGGCGAGATAGATCAGCGAATAATTTCATAGAAAGTGGTATGTTTACAACACTCTGAGAAAGATTCACAAGTAATCAACAACATAAAAGAAAAAGCAAAAAACAAAAGACATCCTGCAGCAGGATCAAACCCGTACTCCTCGATACAGCGTCTTGCCATGAGAAACAAACGCTACAGTACATGGCCAACTAAGCAACGGCAACTAGGGAGTGTGGGTTCGATCCTGCTTCGGTCAGTCTATTGTTCTTTGTTTTTGTTTTTGTTTTTATTTTCTGTTCTTGATTATTTGTGAATTTTGTTCCGGGTTTAGTATGGGAGGTTTAATATTTCACTTAACTACGGCGTTGAAATATGTCACAGAATAACTATAACTACGGCGTTGAAATATGTCACACAATAACTATAACTACGGCGTTGAAATATGTCACAGAATAACTTTAACTACGGCGTTGAAATATGTCACAGAATAACTTTAACTACGGCGTTGAAATATGTCACTGAATAACTTTAACTACGGCGTTGAAATATGTCACATAATAACTATAACTACGACGTTGAAATATGTCACAGAATAACTATAACTACGACGCTGAAATATGTCACATAATAACTATAACTACGACGCTGAAATATGTCACATAATAACTATAACTACGACGCTGAAATATGTCACAGAATAACTTTAACTACGGCGTTGAAATATGTCACAGAATAACTTTAACTACGGCGTTGAAATATGTCACATAATAACTATAACTACAACGCTGAAATATGTCACATAATAACTATAACTACGACGCTGAAATATGTCACATAATAACTATAACTACGACGCTGAAATATGTCACATAATAACTATAACTACGACGCTGAAATATGTCACATAATAACTTTAACTACGGCGTTGAAATATGTCACATAATAACTATAACTACGACGTTGAAATATGTCACATAATAACTATAACTACGACGTTGAAACATGTCACATAATAACTATAACTACGACGTTGAAATATGTCACATAATAACTTTAACTACGGCGATGAAATATGTCACATAATAACTATAACTACGACGTTGAAATATGTCACATAATAACTATAACTACGACGTTGAAATATGTCACAGAGTAACTTTAAGAACATAACGACCTGAGCCATGATTTAGTTTAAGCACACAAGATCATCGACACAACGCTTTGCCAGAAAATCGTCATATCATCATCATGTACCAAATCTGCTGGCGTAGGTGATCATGTCTCTCCACAACTTTCGTTCTCGACAGTTATTTATCATTTCTGTTGTTGACCTTCTGCCAGGTGATTCTCTTAAGCTGTCTGGTATCATTTCTCTTTGTTTCCCTCTATCTCTTCGTCCCTCAATTTTCCCAGTTGTCACAAAATATTCCAGCTGTTCCCTTCTCATTCATAGACAAAACAAAATGAAGGTAGCTTGTTATATGAAATAGATAACCGACACACCAAAAAACAATGCATGGTGGTATGACTGTTGAGATACACTTAGCCTTGATGACTACTGGACTAGAATAAGGCCAGTTCATCGGTTCCTTTCTCTGTATAGTAATTTATTTATGTTTTGTCAATTGACATGTTGGAGCCTCGGTGGCTGAGTGTGCTCGCTTCCTGATCAGAAGGGTCCGGGTTTGATTCCCAGAATTGGCGGATTTTATTTTTAACTGACGAGTCTCCGGGGTTCACCGAGGCTGTAAAAATGAGTCTCAATTATTTTTATTGCAAGTAAGGGCGGTCTTAATGTTCTACTATACGGAAGCGAGTCATGGACGATAAGAAAGACAACACAAAGAACATTAGTGGCAACTGAAATGTGATTTAGCAGAAGAATACTACGAATACCATGAATAGCAAGTATTACAAATAAAGAATGTTTAAAACAAGCTGGTGAAACCAGGAATAACATCAAAATCATAAGGAAGAGATAATCTACATTTATTGGACGTGTCACGCGAAAAGAAGGCTTTGATAATAACATAACAAGAAGCAAAATTAATGGAAAGAAGAGCAAGGGAAAGCCAAGAGGAAAAAATGTTGAACAGCTTATGCAAATGGCATAATAAAATATCATCGACTGAAATTATGACATTCATGAAGGACCGAGTGATGTGGAAAGAGATGATCGCCTACGCCAACCGGTATGGCACCTGATGATGATGATGACCATAAAGATGAAGAATGGCGGCCTGGCGTGACACCGACCACATTACCCAAAAATGTGCCGTGGTCATGGGAAAATATGGTCACTAACACCGTATTCCCCATACGCCTTGCACGGCTTGGAGGAAACCTTGACTTTATTTTTAATGTGCAGAAATATACCATTCAGTCAGTCCGTAATGCTAGTGTTGAATGAACATAAAGAAAAACACAATTATACAATGGGCTGATCAATATCAACACTGGCGAGGAGTGGATACCGGTGCCTACGTTATTCAGAGACACATTCTCGTGCATTGTCACGCTCGACAGGAAATGTAGGGAGTCGAACTCAGTCGTGGTCAATGCGGAGGTCAACGGTCTCATCTGGGATAACACCGATGAGAAAGATGCAGTCATCTATACAGACGGATCTGTAATACGACACCAAAGGAGTGTGAGGGTATTTACAGCACTCTCGGCAGGCAGAATATTTAAAGAAGACATTGGTGCATACGTTATGACCACGAGTAGCAGGACGATGGAGGTGATCGAAGCGACCAGGGCATTCATCTGGTTAGAGTTACAAAACTACACCCACGCCTGTATACTGAGTGATTCGATGAGCATGATAAGAAAAGTGGAAAAAGGGGGGAGGTGGCTCTAGCAGGCAATGGGAAGAGCCATTGCAAAAGTCAAAAATACGTAGTTACCTTTGTCTACGTTTCTAGACATGCGGGAGTACGGGGTAATGTCAGAGCGGACAGGTTGGCTAGCTGTGCTGTCGTTGAAGACGGTCAACAAATGTATCGGGCGGACCTTATCAACACCCTTCGGGAAATGGAAAGGACACAGGATTTCGACAACCATGAGTCGACGTCACTGTAACAGTATAGATGGACGGTTCGAGATCAAGCATGGCTTCACATGTGTGTCCCGCAACATCATTTATGCCATAATATGCCAACGATGCAACATGACCTATATTGGCGAGTCTGGGAGAAGATTAGCGGAAAGATTTTGTGAACATCTACGAGATGTCCAACAAAATACTGGTACTCCAGTATCTTCCCATTTCAACTCCCCAGATCACAAGGGCAAAGACGACATCCGTGTCACTGATATTGTCCTCTGTCACTCTGGCGCCCGCAGCGGATATACTTTGGAAAATCGCCTCATAGTCCAGTATGGTTCGCTGACCCCACGACGAATGAATGTATCACACTCATACACATAGTTTCCTTTCGGTTACTCCTTCCCTTTTGCATAGCCTTCTCTACTGCCCATGTTTGGGGTCTTTGGTCCATCTACTATGCCATGCTATTTATAGTTCTCCTCCACTAGTTCCCATTGAGACACTTCAGTGTTCTCCTATATACCTTTTTTCTGAGCTACTTACCCCTCATATGTTTTTATTGTACCCCACTCTCAGACATCTCACTCTTTCCGCCTTTTGAGTACCTGTTAATCTACTGCTCTATTCTTTCTCCTTTGTGTTTGCACACTGACCCCGGTGTGCACTCCCCTGGTTCTGTGTGCATTATGCGCACATTTCTGCACACACATGTTTATCCCCGTATAGATGTGCACATGCATGTATTTGTCCATATGTGTGGGCATTGGTATATATGTATATATATATATATATATCTATATATATATATATATATATATATATGTATATATGGGGTGTGCTTATTGGTGTGCATATATATGTATGTGTATGTAGGCATGTGTGGGTTGATATGTATAGGTATGTGCATGTCCGTTTGTACGTGTACATAAGGTAAAGTAATTAGAATAGTACTGGACATAATATATTTAGGGATTAATATTTTCTTTTATTATAAAGTGGGGATAAGCGCATGGCTTGAGCCCATCTTGACCCATGGCTTGCCACATCCGTAAATAGGTTGACAAACAAAACTTCCAGGATAGGTCAACATGAAATTACTTTATTTTGAACACAGGATAGGTTAAAACTGACCAGAGGTTATACAGAGGTCACGGAGCGGTCAAGTTTAGAGATTGCTCACTGAGTCATAAACAACTTGTTATTGTAAAGTCTAAGGCATAGTTTAATTTAGTTTTAGAGTTAGGTGGAAGTATTTAATCTTCGACGCGATAGGTTTTAAGTCAAGTCAGGAAGTTTAGTCAGGAAGTTTTTAGTCGGGAAGTTTAGTCAGGAATTTAGTCAGGAATTTTTAGTCAGGAAGTTTTAGTGAGAAAGTTAAGTAGAAGATTAGTCAGGAAGTTTAGTCAGGCAGATTTAGTCAGGAAATTTTAGTGAGAAAGTTAAGTAGAGAAGTTTAGTCAGGAAGTTCAATAAGTCAGGAAGTTTTTGTGAGAAAGTTCAGTCGAGAAGTTTACATAGTCAGGAACTTTAGTGAGAATGTTTAAGTCGAGAAGATTAGTCAGGAAGTTTAGTCAGGCAGATTTAGTCAGGAAATTTCCTGAGAAAGTTGATGTAGAGAAGTTTAGTCAGGAAGTTTTAGTCAGGAAGTTTTATTTCCGTGAGAAAGTTAAGTCGAGAAGTTTAGTCAGGAAGTTTAGTCAAGAAGTTTTAGTCAGAGGAAGTTTTAGTGAGAAAGTTAAGTTGAGAAGTTTAGTCAGGATGTTTAGTCAGGAAGTTTTAGTCAGGAAGTTTCCTCAGGAGGTTACAGTGAGAAAGTTAAGTCAGAAAATTTAGTCAGGAAGATAGTTAGGACCAGGACAGAATTAGTTGGGAACGCCATTCATGGAGGCAGAGGTAGAAGTTAGTTATACACTAACGCTGATGTCCACTAACGCCACAAGTTTTGCCGGATACGCTTTAATTCTACTTTTGTTGTTTCTGCACATTTTACCTAACGCTATCTCAGATTTCTGTCTATTACATTTATCTGGTCTCGGGGTTTATCATAACAAATATATTCATTATTTTTGCCTTTGATAAATTGCGTTTTATATAAAATTATAATCACTTTGAAACATCCGTTATCATCATCATCATCAAGTACCGGGCCTGCTCGCGTAGGTGATCATGTCTCTCCACAACTTTCGATCTCGGCAGCTATTTATAATTTCTGTTGTTGACCTTCTGCCAAGCCATTCTCTTAAGCTATCTGGTATCTTTTCTCTTTGCTTCCCTCTATCTCTTCGTCCCTCAATTGTCCCACGTGTTACAATATTTCCAGCTGTTCCCTTCTCATTACACGGCCAAAAAATGATGATTGTTTCTTCCTAATATTGGAAATTAGCTCTCTTTTTGCTTTGGCCTCTTTCAGAACGTTTTCATTACTCTTCTTAGCTGTCCATGGTATTCTCAACATTCTTCTGTAAAACCACATTTCTACAGACTACAGTGATTTTATTATCTCTTGTCATATTGTCGATTATTCGCATCCATATGTTAAGACGGGCTCTACATAACATTTAAGAACTCTTTTTCTTGTTTCTATTGTCAAAAATGGATTGCATAGTATCTTCCTCATTTTTTGTAAAGCTACTTTTGCCTGAGTCATTTTGCATCTCACCTCTGCTGTACATCATCCGTCTGAGGTTAACAAAGTTCCCACATTTTAAAATTCATTTACCTGTTTTAATATTGTTCCACTTGTCTTTATTTTGCACTGAGGTGATGTCTTTTTCTTTGTTGTTACCATTACTTCTGTCTTTCTGCTATTAAAGTTGAGTCCTTTATTTTTGCTTTAACATCCATTATAGAAGATATATATCAATACATATATTCACACACACACGCAAACATGTATAATTATTGTGCATTTTGTTTTATATATATATATATATATATATATATATATATATATATATATATATACGAGATATATATATATATGTGCACTCAGAACCAGTGACGCCTTACAATGATAGTTTTGGTGCAGTCCTTTAAGTGTCATAAAAGTGTTCATATATTGCTTCTCCCAGCTGTTTTATTCTTATATTTTGTATCCATGTTGGTTCAACACCATACCTTGTTCAGTAAATATAATGATTTTCTTTCTCTTTTCTATTTTCCTTCTTTCTTTCTTGTCTTAATCTTGTACCCTTTCGGGTGTCGAGAAAACGAGATACAATATCATGATAAATGATGTCAATGATAGACCACAATAAATATGAGTCGTTAGTCTTTAAATCGGACTGAGGCCACCGTGGTCAGGACATTCCAATATTTGCTCTGCCGCACTTTCCAGCAATAGTCGAACTGTTCCACTACTGATTGACCATGCTGTGTTCTTTTCCGCTGAGGACGCTTTTCCTGCTTTCGCTCTTCGTGGCGCCATGTTGCACTATTCTTTTGACATGTGGATTATTCTCAGCTCCCTTGTCGCCATCGTGTGAGAAGTGTTCTTTTAAGGTCCTCGCAATGTCATGCATGTCCATTTTTAAGGTCTCTTGCGCGATGGCAGACCACGCCTTACTGTCGGCTATCTCATTGCCACGAACTCCCGGGTGTCCAGGGCAGTATATCTAAGTTAGGTTGCTAAAATAAGAGATGTCGAGTAGGTGTACCCACTCTTGTCAATTAAGCGAAGCATGCTTTATGAGTCAGTCAAGATGACCGCATGTGTTGTTGGTCTCTTAACCAGCCACGTGATAGCTTCCGCCACAGCCTCAATCTCTATGCGTGTGCTGGAAGTAGTAGCCTTGAAGGCTCCTTCACTTATCTCTATATAGCAACTTTTCATTAGAATATACAATACATATTAGTTGCACGCCAAACCATATAAGTACAGTTCCTTTGCGCGTGATTAAAATAGTTACACATTACAAATATGTTCAGTGCACATCTACATCGATTGATGACGTGTATCACGTTCTATAGTAGCAATTATTCTGACAAAAAGATAATAATTAATTAAATTGTTATTTAAATTATGTTTCTTATTTGACTGAATCCGATTTAGGCAAGTATCTGCAATCAATGCAGTCTTTGTCTTTATTCTTGTTCTCTTATCGTCATGGTGGCTAATAGTGGTGATCGCGTATATGTATATGTAAGTATAGTAAAGTGTCCCGTCACGCCAAGTTGCGAATAGGGAATGTGGTGTTAGTGACCATCATATTTTACAGACTTTCAGCACATTATTTTTTGGGGTAATGTGGTTGGTATTACGCCCGTGCCGCTTTACTTTTCCCGAAAAAAATCCGGTACCCATTTAAGGCTGTGTTAACCTGGAAACCGTCGATCAGGATCGAACCCGACCTTTGTAGTCTAGTTCATTAATCACTGAGCTATCGCGGCTCCCATATGTATATGTTTTTATATAATATATACATATATATATATATATATATATATATATATATCCTCATTTTGTGCATATTTTGTATTAGTTTGGATTAAGAGAAACACTATATACATAGGAAAAATAAAGGAAATGCAAGTAGAAGTATAAAAAAATACTATAACATATTCACTGTAGGCATTTGTTGTTAAATAACGGTCGTCTGTGAAAAAGGAACGATAAACAAAAATATTGACTGTATAGATATTAACAAAAGAAAGACCAAAAAAAAGACATTCCATAGAATGGTTGATGAAGAACTGAATGAAAACAACATAGATGGGTGAGCTAGAAAGGCTGGTTCCACAAAGACAACAATGGCAAACTCTAATGTTGACCTTATGTGCTAAAAATGGAGGGGAGGGGACATAAAAAGGACTAAGTAAAAATGTATATTACTGATACAAATGCTACAACTATTAATTTTACTACTAAAATCATTGCTATACACTGAAGCACATTAATAACGCGCCACTTGACAGATCCAGGAACAGTGTCACATGTAAATCCGCTAAGTCCATAAACAAAGGAGATGTTGAATATGCTCTTTTCTGTGAATAGGATAGCATTACACTGTAGTCTAGTCCATCTGACATGTTGCTCTGTTCACTGTAGTCTAGTCCATATGACATGTTGCTCTGTTCACTGCAGTCTAGTCCATCTGACATGTTGCTCTGTTCACTGTAGTCTAGTCCATATGACATGTTGCTCTGTTCACTGCAGTCTAGTCCATCTGACATGTTGCTCTGTTCACTGTAGTCTAGTCCATATGACATGTTGCTCTGTTCACTGCAGTCTAGTCCATCTGACATGTTGCTCTGCCCACTGTAGTTTAGTCCATCTGACATGTTGCTCTGTTTACTGTAGTCTAGTCCATATGACATGTTGCTATGTTCACTGCAGTCTAGTCCATATGACATGTTGCTCTGCCCATTGCAGTTTAGTCCATCTGACATGCTGCTCTGTCCATTGTAGTTTAGACCATCTGACATGTTGCTCTGTCCACTGTACTTTAGATCTATCTGACATGAGTAGTATCCTGACTATGATGATATGAGTAGCGACCTGACTCGCATTTGGCCCATAAATTAACAAAGTTATATAGTAGGCGCATTTAGCGCCTAATGTACTCGAGGCGCAGGGGGAGTTAACCGTGACCTCGCGTGTCGGAGTGTTGACCTCTCGTGTCGGTGCCACAGGAAGTGACCTGTTTATGTCTGGTGTGAGCTGACTTTAGAGTTCTTGATGTACTGTTCGATAGTGATAGTTTAGAAGATTATACAACATCAATGAAAAACAATTGCATTAAATATAAAACAGAAAAATAAAGATATATTTTATTCTTTTATTATCTCAGTAGATATATAGCCTACAGTGGATATTATATAACATTACAATAATATTTAGTACACTGAGTAAAAATACAGTACAAGGATAACATTTATTTATAGCAATGTAGTTGGGTGTCTGCTTAGCTCTATGTCATAAATGAATCATAAGGGTGAAACTGATAGAGATCACTGGTCAGTCTAAGCTGGTAGTGTAAAGAGTTAAATATCTAGAGGCGTAGTCGAGACGTTATCATCAGCTACCTTTCTTTTTATATAGAAATAGGAAAGAGCATTTCTTGTTTGACTGTAGGAAAATATGGAATTATTTAGGACTTTGAATCCTACATTTGTCCACCCTTGGGCTTTTGCGTGTCGAGAACCTCTAAAAACATATCTTTATCTAATTTGTTGTGATGCTTACTTAGCCCTTTACAACTGATTTTATCGTAATCCCCACTACAATGGTACCTCTTACTACATAAGCTAACAAGAGCTGTCCCTTCGTACTCTAATTTAACAAGACCTGGCGTTCGTTTGGTGTATGCTTTAACACCCTTACAGTTTATACAGTCTGTCTTGCTAACATGCTCATCGCAAAACTCGGCAGGAAACCAGTCTTTATATTATCTATTAAACTCATCCTGCATACCTGACTTAACTATGTCTTCTAACTTAGGTGCACTTAAAGCCAAGTATAAACTATCGGTATCTGTTTCTCATAACTGAAAGTCGGACCTGGCTACAAACTTATCTAAAAACTCGAAATAAAAATCTAACATACGAAGTTACGCATATTGATAGACGAATAAACCGATTTTTAGGGACAAGTCCCAAACAGTTTTCTTTTTCTCCATCTCAATTTCAAAAAGATCCTCCCCTATTTCACTCATCTTTTTAAACCGGGAATTATTTATTATTTTCGATATCTCATCCCCCTGAACATACGAGACAGCGCTATGATTTGCCTTATTGGTCAGAGGCTTCCCGTAGGCTGAGCTTCCTAAGAGCTTCATCGTATCGCTTATTATAGATTGATGTTCGTCTAGATCACCAGCCCGACGCGCCTCTGTGACTATATCGCCAAACTTTTTAAAACAACTAGATGGTTGATATTCTATCACTTGATAAATGTTTGTTACCTCTAGCCCATGATCTAAATACCACTTTAACAGCGGTGTTGCCAACACAATTTTTCCCCCGACATAACTACCGATTAGGGTGCGACGAGGTTAACAAGAAGTTATGTTTGAGGGCATATTCACCCATAAACGGCCCAATATCATCAAGCGTGACGTCAATATTTTTGAAAATTTGAGTAATCTCACTGAAATGTTCCTTCAAGTTTTCGGGGACGTGTAGATCACATTTCACTAAACCAAAACACGTCCCATCTGACACAGAATTCAGAATCTGTTTATCACTGAGAGGGAGCCCTTCTTGAGAGTAAGAGGGTCTAGCTCGAGGGATGGCTTTAGAAAGGAAAGCACTAATGGTTGGTTCAGACTTTTTCAGAGCCTGCCACTCACATTCCTACATAACTTCTACTGGGACTTTGACCGTCTCTGTTAGGTAGGTGTGTATCTCATATGTTTTTTTTTCAAACAGCTCCAACAAGGGCTTATAAATTAACAGGATTTCTGTCTTTACATTTGGTGAGGGGGGGGGGGGCAGTCTTTGTGTCCATGTTACAGACAACCATGAAAATTGTAGACTATTCCATTCACGTTATCCCACCCATCCACAGAGATATTTCTATCACCTAACCGAAACTCCCTCCCGTTAAACAGAGTTTTCAACTCCACACCTTTTTTGGTGAGCGACTCACGTTAGCACTCTCTACTTTGTTGGACATAATAGTTATCTTTTTCGACCCTAAACCCGGTCTCCATTCTTCTAATAATTGGGCAATATGTTGGCATTGGGTTCATCAGAGCCCAAAGACACAACGCATTGGCATCGTTACCTTGGATGGATTGGACCAGCTTTCCGCCCCTAATAAACGTTTTGCCTACCTCGTGATACCTATGAAAAATTATAGAGGGACCCCCAACGATATTATCTCTAATCATTGTGTGTAGACTCGCCTGTTTGCTCGAACATAAACTAAACATTACACCCATATCAACGGTCTTAAAAAGATACTTTAAACAAGCACCCGGAACCGAAATGGCATCTTTAAAACAGTCCACATCCCGCTTCCCATAAAAGCGAACCTGTTGCTCTAATGCTTCTAAGAAGGGGAATACATCTTTGTTGTTATACTACACCAAAAAGTCCCTAAGGGTGGCCATGTTATTATCCTTCCAGACCTTTTTGCACAGAGCGTACTCATCTGTGGAAATGTTGGAATTTTTTAGGCTGGAAAAGAACGCTTCGTGTGGGGGTAACGCCGTCTCGTTCAACTTTTGGAGGTCGTCTATATATTCATAACAAACGTAACCCCTTGTCTCGCTAATCTTATAAGCTGCCAAATATTTACTATAGCTAAACCCTGGGGCTAGATAGTTTACTATACCTAAGAATTTTATATTCTGTGTTGCAATACAGATAAATTTATTGCTTTTTTTAACTATAAACTTGAACGGTTTTGCTACTTTGTAGTCTCCTTCCATTTTATCTTCCTTCTTCTTCCTCTTCCATACTATCGCCTTCTTAGCCCACTTGTGGAGTTGCGACCATGAAGTGCTTTATTAAATAATGTTTAATGACGTTGACGTCATATTTTCCAGAGTTAAACCCTATCACTGGAAGCTCTTTTAAATACTCATCAAACTTAGCTATTAGCATGTGTTTGTTCAGATCGTGGAGTTGAGTAAAAATTCTTTCAAACCGAGACCGCAATAACGAGTATGCCTTATCAGCTATACTAGTGAGGTAATCAAGCATCTGACTGACTAAAACCTGCGGGTCACCCTTGGTTATGAAGCATTTTGGTGCCTCCCACCCTGGGACATTTGACGCTATAGAATAGGAGAGGGGCACGTGTTTAGCTACAAAGGTAGTCGAGTGCGTCTCTTAGGGAACATTCCTACTGTCAAAATAACATTCATAATCGAATGTCGCCCTTAATGGGTAAATAAAAGACTCTGGAGAACTTATTCCGTCAGCGCTGATTGCATCCCATACACTTTCAGGTGAAGAGTAAACACCATCCTTATGTCTCTACAGTTATATCCCCATTGCAAGTTTTTTCGTGCTTATTCATACGCCAAAACTCTTTCCACAATTTTCCACATTTTAAACAAGAAAAGCTTACTAGCCTTAGAAAGATCATTTATATAAAAGAAGTGGTTTTTGTAAAGTGAAAGAAGCAGTTTCATTATAAATACAGGTGCTTCTCAGAACGATACGCAGGGCTTGTTCAGAATCAAATTAAAAAATATCTATATTTACCGAAAAACTATTTTCTAAGAGAGGTATTTCGACCAGAGTTACACCGGGAAAGTTACTTAACATTTGAGACGAGTTAAACTGTTTGAAAAGTAGTCTTGAAGCCTTCCTAACATCGTTAACAGAGGCACCTCTATGGATAGCTAGACAACGGAAGAAGCAGGTTATCATCGTAGATTTTAGAATGGGAATCGGTTTGAAGTATATTAAAGCCGTAGTTGAATGCAATGTAGGGTGGGATATCTAGCAGACACCCTATAGGATAATCTCGAAGTTTATAAATATAAACACTCGTACTGACTAATGCTTTTAATGTATATTTGGTTGTCTCCCTGTTTTTATATGCATACCCTAATATATCACTTTGATTTAATCTATCTACAAATGTTTTAAAATCATTTCTGGTGTTAACTAACAAGGGTTTGTCTAACCCTGTCGCGTTATTTGAGCTGGCGTGAAAATAACGCAGCCTCTGTGTCTCCCTATGTCTTAAAACTAGATGATCACTATAATTCACCTTGAAACGCTTTTTCTGGGCCAGGAAAATTGGGTTTACAAGGGTCTTCCAATCTATAGGAGTATCAGGCTGATTAAATATAGTGTACGTGTCCATGTATTTGTTCCTGTTTTCATGTGTTCTAATAGCTAACCAGTTGTTTTTATATATCTTCCTAATATCTTGGGGTAACTTATTTTGAGAATTTATTTCATTAATGAGTCTTGGTCTCTTTGAGGGCCCTTGATTCGAACTCATTACCGCCCGTTTGCGTGAGGTTGTCGATACCAGTGGGCCTGCTTGTGTTGACGATGGCGAGTTGTCCACGGCTGTGTCATTTCTAGCAAGATTAACTTGCAGGGGGCTTGCCCTAGTGAAGCTTTGTTGACAGATGTGTCAGATATGTGTGGTAGCACGAGTCTCTGTAGAGGGTACATGATCTGCTGAGACAGGGGTTGGTGATGCAGGAACTACTGATACAGATGCTATATAGATGCAGGATGCTCTGTCTTAATATATTTTGCAAGGTTGTCTGCTCTATTATAAACTCGTTCACAAACATCACATTTGTATTCCTGATGCACATGTACACTAGCAACGTGTCGCTTTATGTCTCGGCTCCGGTGAAAGTTTTGGAGCACAGATGACAAGTGTTAGGCATCTATAGAAAATAAATTGAAACATTACAACTAAAGAATAACGAACAATAAACATCACAAGAAAAGAAAACCAGTAAATGTAATCAACGAGATTCACAAATTATCGACATTATGTTACTAAAGTATCATACTATAATATTAAAGAACTAAAATATCACTTACTTTTTATGTTTCCGAAGGCGCTAGACACATTACGCGTCAAAAACTGTAAATGTATGTCTGATTACAAGATTTACAGTGGTTTTTTATATACCCCTAAAACCCCAGTGGTGTTACTAAAAATACCGGACGATTTACTAAAAATAGATTTCGACTTATGATACAAATCCCGTCAATTTTATTAATTTTTCCGCAGTCATTTTTATGACTACGCCTATGAAATAGATAAAAAATAGTAAATTTACACTCTAGGCTTACCCTAAACTATATTTTAGACATCCCCATAGCAAATCATTATGTAAAAATCACTTTAAAAATTTTTACCGCCTAGACCATTTTTGAAGGCTACGCCTCTGAAACAATTAAAATTAATAAATTTAACCTCTAGGATTACTCTAAATTTTATTTTAGACATCCCCATATCAAAAATTTATTTAAAAACCACTTTTGAAATTTTTACCCCCTAACTATTTTTTATTGGCTACGCCCATGAAATCGATAAAAATTTGATATTTAACCTCTAGGCTTACCCCAAACTTTATTTTATACATCCCCATAGCAAAAATTTACTTAAAATACCACTTTTGAAATGTTTACCCCCCTGACCATATTTTATGGCTACGCCCATGAAATCGAATAAAAGAAATTCAAATTTAACCTCTAGGCAAAATTACCTAAAAATTTATTTTTACATAAAACATACCACATAGGATCAAATCGCACACAAAAAATAAATAAAAGCAGTTAGTATAAATCAAACCGTACAATACATTGAACGCCGAATGTCGAAAATAAAAAAAAATTCAAAAAAAAAATGCACAGCAACGTTGAAAAGACAATGTACAGACACATAATATATAAAGTGCAATTCTAAACTGCTATTGGCTACGCCCTATTTACGGCTCGAAAGGTCAATAGATAGATAGATAGTATTATTCGGTTACTATACTACTAGTTTTTATTGTTTTTTAATGAGAATTTAATCTATGGGTGTGTTAAAAATAAAGTTTTTGGTAAGACTAGAGGTTAAATTTGATTTTTTTTATCGATTTCATGGGCGTAGCAATAAAAATGGTCTGGGTTGGAGGGGGGGGGGGGGTGAGAGGGTAAAAAATTCACATGTGATTTTTAAGTAAATTTTTTTTTATAGGGATGTCTAAAATAAAGTTTAGAGTAAGGCTAGAGGTTAAATTTTATTTTTTTTATCGATTTTCATGGGCGTAGCCATCAAAAATGGTCAGGGGTAAAAATTCCCAAAGTGAATTTTAAGTAAATTTTTGCTATGGGGATGTTTAAAATAAAGTTTAGAGTAAGCCTAGAGGTTAAATTTAGTAATTTTAATAGTTTCATTGGCGTAGCCTTTGAAAATGGTCAAGGCGGTAAAAAATGTTTAAGTGAATTTTACGTAAATTTTTGCTACGGGGATGTCTAAAATAAAGTTTAGGGTAAGCCTAGAGTGTAAATTTACTATCTTTATCGATTTCATAGGCGTAGTCATAAAAATGACTGCGGAAAAATTCATAAAATTGACGTGATTTGTATCATATATCGAAATCTATTTTTAGTAACTCCCCGGGCAATGCCGCATAGGTTAAAATCTATTTTTTGTAACTCATCCGGTATTACATCAGAGGTCAGTTCTATTTTTAGTAACACCACTGGGGTTTTAGGGGTATATAAAACACCACTGTGAATCATGTAAACAGACATATATTTACATTTTTTGACGCGTAATGTGTCTCGCGCCTTCGGAAACATAAAAAGTAAATGATATTTTAGTTCTTTAATATTATAGTATGATACTTTAGTAACCTAATTTCGATAATTTGTGAATCTCGTTGATTACATTTACTGGTTTTCTTTTCTTGTGATGTTTATTGTTCGTTATTCTTTAGTTGTAATGTTTCAATTTATTTTCTATAGATGCCTAACACTTGTCATCTGTGCTCCAAAACTTTCACCCGGAGCCGAGACATAAAGCGACACGTTGCTAGTGTACATGTGCATCAGGAATACAAATGTGATGTTTGTGAACGAGTTTATAATAGAGCAGACAACCTTGCCAAACATATCAAGACAGAGCATCATGCATCTCTTGTATCAGTAGTTCCTGCATCACCAAACCCTGCTTTAGCAGATCATGTACCCTCTCAAGATACTCGTGCTACCACACATATCTGACACATCTGTCAACAAAGCTTCACTGGGGCAAGTCCCCTGCAAGTGAAACTTGCTAGAAATGACACAGCCGTGGACAACTCGCCATCGTCAACACAAGCAGGCCCACTGATATCGACAACCTCACGCAAACGGGCGGTAATAAGTTCGAATCAAGGGCCCTCAAAAAGACCAAGACTCATTAATGAAACAGACTCTATAAATAAGTTATCCCAAGATATTAAAAAAATATATAAGAACAACTGGTTAGCTATTAGAACACATGAAAGCAGGAACAAATACATGGACACGTACACTATATTTCATCAGCCTTGATACTCCTATAGATTGGAAGGCCCTTTTAAACCCAATTTTCCTGGCCCAGAAAAAGCGTTTCACGGTGAATTATAGTGATCATCTAGTTTTAAGACATAGGGAGACACAGAGGCTGCGTTATTTTCACGCCAGCTCAAATAACGCGACAGGGTTAGACAAACCCTTGTTAGTTAACACCAGAAATGATTTTAAAACATTTGTAGATAGATTAAATCAAAGTGATATATTAGGGTATGCATATAAAAACAGGGAGACAACCAAATATACATTAAAAGCATTAGTCAGTACGAGTGTTTATATTTATAAACTTCGAGATTATCCTATAGGGTGTCTGCTAGATATCCCACCCTACATTGCATTCAACTACGGCTTTAATATACTTCAAACCGATTCCCATTCTAAAATCTACGATGATAACCTGCTTCTTCCGTTGTCTAGCTATCCATAGAGGTGCCTCTGTTAACGATGTTAGGAAGGCTTCAAGACTACTTTTCAAACAGTTTAACTCGTCTCAAATGTTAAGTGACTTTCCCGGTGTAACTCTGGTCGAAATACCTCTCTTAGAAAATAGTTTTTCGGTAAATATAGATATTTTTTAATTTGATTCTGAACAAGCCCTGCGTATCGTTCTGAGAAGCACCTGTATTTATAATGAAACTGCTTCTTTCACTTTACAAAAACCACTTCTTTTATATAAATGATCTTTCTAAGGCTAGTAAGCTTTTCTTGTTTAAAATGTGGAAAATTGTGGAAAGAGTTTTGGCGTATGAATAAGCACGAAAAAACTTGCAATGGGGATATAACTGTAGAGACATAAGGATGGTGTTTACTCTTCACCTGAAAGTGTATGGGATGCAATCAGCGCTGACGGAATAAGTTCTCCAGAGTCTTTTATTTACCCATTAAGGGCGGCATTCGATTATGAATGTTATTTTGACAGTAGGAATGTTCCCTAAGAGACGCACTCGACTACCTTTGTAGCTAAACACGTGCCCCTCTCCTGTTCTATAGCGTCAAATGTCCCAGGGTGGGAGGCACCAAAATGCTTCATAACCAAGGGTGACCCGCAGGTTTTAGTCAGTCAGATGCTTGATTACCTCACTAGTATAGCTGATAAGGCATACTCGTTATTGAGGTCTCGGTTTGAAAGAATTTTTACTCAACTCCACGATCTGAACAAACACATGCTAATAGCTAAGTTTGATGAGTATTTAAAAGAGCTTCCAGTGATAGGGTTTAACTCTGGAAAATATGACGTCAACGTCATTAAACATTATTTAATAAAGCACTTCATGGTCGCAACTCCACAAGTGGGCTAAGAAGGCGATAGTATGGAAGAGGAAGAAGGAAGATAAAATGGAAGGAGACTACAAAGTAGCAAAACCGTTCAAGTTTATAGTTTAAAAAAGCAATAAATTTATGTGTATTGCAACACAGAATATAAAATTCTTAGGTATAGTAAACTATCTAGCCCCAGGGCTTAGCTATAGTAAATATTTGGCAGCTTATAAGATTAGCGAGACAAGGGGTTACGTTTGTTATGAATATATAGACGACCTCCAAAAGTTGAACGAGACGGCGTTACCCCCACACGAAGCGTTCTTTTCCAGCCTAAAAAATTCCAACATTTCCACAGATGAGTACGCTCTGTGCAAAAAGGTCTGGAAGGATAATAACATGGCCACCCTTAGGGACTTTTTGGTGTAGTATAACAACAAAGATGTATTCCCCTTCTTAGAAGCATTAGAGCAACAGGTGCGCTTTTATGGGAAGCGGGATGTGGACTGTTTTAAAGATGCCATTTCGGTTCCGGGTGCTTGTTTAAAGTATCTTTTTAAGACCGTTGATATGGGTGTAATGTTTAATTTATGTTCGAGCAAACAGGCGAGTCTACACACAATGATTAGAGATAATATCGTTGGGGTCCCTCTATAATTTTTCATAGGTATCACGAGGTAGGCAAAACGTTTATTAGGGGCGGAAAGCTGGTCCAATCCATCCAAGGTAACGATGCCAACGCGTTGTGTCTTTGGGCTCTGATGAACCCAATGCATCAGATTACCCAATTATTAGAAGAATGGAGACCGGGTTTAGGGTCGAAAAAGATAACTATTATTTCCAACAAAGTAGAGAGTGGCTAACGTGGATCGTTCACCAAAAAGGGGTGGAGTTGAAAACTCTGTTTAACGGTAGGGAGTTTCGGTTAGATGATAGAAATATCTCTGTAGATGGTTGGAATAAAATAAATAGAATAGTCTACAATTTTCATGGTTGTCTGTACCATGGTCACAAAGACTGCCCCCGCCCTCCCCCCATCACCAAAGATAAAGATAGAAACCCTGTTAATAATAAGCCCTTGTTCGAGCTGTTTCAAAAAATATGAAGATACACCTACCTAACCGAGGAGGTCAAAGTCTCAGTAGAAGTTATGTAGGAATGTGAGTGGCAGGCTCTGAAAAAGTCTGAACCAACCATTAGTGCTTTCCTTTCTAAAGCCATCCCTCGAGCTAGACCCTCTTACACTCAAGAAGGGCTCCCTCTCAGTGAAAAACAGATTCTGACTTCTGTTTCATGTGGGACGTGTTTTGATTTAGTGGAATGTGATCTACACGTCCCCGAACTCTTGAGGGGAACATTTCAGTGAGATTACTCAAATTTTCAAAAATATTGACGTCACGCGTGACGATATTGGGGCGTTTATGGGTGAATATGTCCTCGAACATAACTTATTGTCAACCCCTCGTCGCACCCTAATCGGTAGTTATATCGGGGAAAAAAATTTTGTTGGCCACTCCACTGTTAAAATGTAGAGAGTGGCTAACTTCATCAGACCATGGGCTAGAGGTAGTAAAAATCTTTCAAGTGATAGAATATCAACCGTCTATTTGTTTTAAACAGTTTGAAGATATGGTCACAGAGGCGTGTCGGGCTGTTGTTTATGACCAAAATCAATCTATAGTTAGCGATACGATGAAACTCCTAGGAAACTCGGCCTACGGGATGACTCTAACCAATAAGGCCAATCATAGCACTGTCTCGTACGTTCAAGGTGATGAGATATCGAAAATGATAAATAATTCCCGATTTAAAAATATGAGTGAAATATTGGGAGGATCTTTTTTTGAAATTGAGATGGAGAAAAAGAAAACTGTTTGGGATTTCCCTACAAACCGGTTTCTTCGTCTATCAATATGCGAAACTTCGTATGTTAGATTTTTATTTCGAGTTTTTAGATATGTTTGTAGCCAGGTCCGACTTTCAGTTATGTGAAACAGACACCTATAGTTTATACTTGGCTTTAAGTGCACCTAAGTTAGAGGACTTAGTTAAGTCAGGAATGCAGGATTGGTTTAATAGAGAATATAAAGACTGGTTTCCTGCCGAGTTTTGCGATGAGCATGTTAGCAAAACAGACTTTATAAACTGTAAGGGTGCTAAAGCATACACCAAACGAACGCCAGGTCTTTTTAAATTAGAGTACGAAGGGACAGCTCTTGTTAGCTTATGTAGTAAGACGTACTATTGTTGTGGGGATTATTATAAATCAGTTGTAAAGGGCTAAGTAAGCAACACAACAAATTAGATAAAGATATGCTTTAGAGGCTCTTGCCACGCAAAAGGCCAATGGTGGAAAAATGTAGGATTCAAAGTCTTAAATAATTCCATATTTTCCTACAGTCAAACAAGAAATGCTCTTTCCTATTTCTATATAAAAAGAAAGGTATTTGATGAGAACGTCTCAACTACGCCTCTAGTTATTTAACTCTTTACACTACCAGCTTAGACTAACCAGCAATCGCTAACAGTTTCACCCCTTATGATTCATTTATGACATAGAGCTAAGCAGACACCCAACTACAAACTTATAAATAAATGTTATCCTTGTACTATATATTTACTCAGTGTACTAAATATTGTTGTAATGTTATATAATATCCATTGAATGCTACATATCCACTGAGATAATAAAAGAATAAAGTATATCTTTTGTTTTCTGTTTTAATTTAATTATTTAATGCTATTGTTTTTCATTGACGTTGTATTATCTACTAAACTGTCACTATCGATCCAGTACATCAAGAACTCCACAATCAGCACTCACCAGACATAAACAGGTCACTTCCGGGGTCACCGATACGCGAGGTCAACACCCCGACACGAGCGGTCATGGTTAACTCCCCCTGCGCCTCGAGGACGCTAAATGCGACTACTATATACCTTTCCTAATTTATCGGACAAATGTGGGTCAAATACAACATTGTATACTACTCCCACATACTCTACTGACGCTAGTCAAATCGTTTCATGAGGACATGAAGGGCACCATCCAATACCACGGCAGCACATCACAACCCTTCGGTATATGCAGCGGTGTCAAGCAGGGATACGTTCTTGCTCCAACTCTATTTGGAATCTTCTTCGCTGTTCTGTTAAAACATGCATTCTCACATGCGAATGAAGGAGTCTACCTGCATACTAGATTCGATGGTCGATTGTTCAATATCTCAAGACTAAAGGCAAGATCTACTCTGCACTTGTCACGCAGTCAGGAAGAACTCCAGTGCATGGTAAATCGTTTTTTCACATGTCTGCCGAGACTTCGGTCTCACAATAAGTTTGCAGAAAACTAACATTCTCGGTCAGGACGTCGAAGCAACACCTGAAATCTCTATCGACAACTATAAACTTGATATCATGAGGCAGTATAACTACCTGGGGTCCATCATCAGCGACAGACTATCTTTAGATACAGAAATTGACACTCATATTGGTAAAGCTGCTACCACCTTTGCCCGTCTTTCTAGGCGTGTCTGACAAAACAGCAAACTGACAATTAAAACAAAAGCCGCAGTGTGCAATGCCTGCATAATTAGTATCCTCCTGTATGGCAGCGAAACTTGGACAACCTATGTAAAGCAGGAGAGGAGGCTAAATGCATTCCATATGCGATGTCTACGCCGTATTCTTGGCATCACCTGGAAGGATAAAGTGACAAACGCTGAGGTCATGACTCGCACAGGCTTACCGAATGCTCAAACAACGTAAGTTACACTGGCTCGGCCATGTACACCGTATGAAAGATGGCCGCATACCGAAAGATATACTATACGGACAACTGACATATGGTAAAAAAACTAGGGGGCGCCCAAAACTCCGATTTGTAGATGTGTGTAAACGCGACATGAAGACTCTGAACATAAACTCTGCAGCATGGGAAGACATCACTGCAGGCCGCAATCTCTGGAAACACACTCTTAAGGTTCACCTCAAAGAAGAAGCAGACAGATTCATGGAGAAAGAGATTACACGACGAAAGAAAAGAAAAGAAAAAATAACATTTCTTGGGGCGCTGAAAAATCCATAGTCAACTATGACTGACGGAGGCTACTACTACTTTTAGATTCGACAACATGAAGGAAATCTCTAAAAACCTGTCACTTTTAAAAGTGACATAGTTTAAGTGACAGTAAATTGTTTTTAAAAATGATTTTAATGCCTATAATTTTGTTATAGCTATTTGTCTCCTCGTTTACAGAACATACCAGACGTTTTCTTTGATTTTATTGGCTGGTCTAGACAGATATAGACGATCTACGAATGGTAATTATTTTATCATAGAAAAACTGTTGTTGGACTAGGTTGTTGTTATTGTTGTTGATGATGATGATATAACGCGGTGGATCTGCTGTTTTTGTGATGTCAGGGGATAATACTCTGGATTTTCTGCTGGAGAAATTGTCAATCCCTGAGGTACTGTAATGCTATGTCTTCTGTATCAATAAACCTCCACCATTGCGGGCACTAAAGGTAGACTATAAATGGTCACTTTCTGTTACACGAGCAGCACGTAGTCTAGGAATTGTCATTTTATAAATAGACCCCGTAGATCTAGGACTAGTAAATGTAGGTTACAGAGAACTGTAAAAAGATTAGAAATATCGGCAAATACTACAACTGATATGAAGCCCTGAGCGGAGCTGAAGTTTTCAATCATGTGCCAGAATGTCGTTCTAACTGTTGTTAGTCCGTGCTATTGTTATGGTTATGGTTAGTCGAAGGCCCCGGTATCACTGCAAACGAATTAAAATCCATAATTGCTCAACCGCCCGTGCCAGTGGAATCATCCGAATTAAAATTCATCTCATGGATCCAAACAAAGAAATGCAGCAGCAGTCCCCATCATAGCAGCTTTAGCACACGCCATAAGACATAAGCCCAAGCGACACCGAAAGTGAACGCAGCTGATCTATCCTTCGTTATACAATATAATTTTCCATCGTAATCAATCGGAATATCGAAACACGATCCAGATGAAAAACACAGCTCACGGTGTGCACAGAGCACTAATCTCAGTAGCTCCGGCAGCAAACCGGACTTGGAATATGATGAAACTGCAATAAGTAACACTTTTCAGACTGAGCCTGAACAGCTGCTATCACCTATTAGCCTTATTGACCTGAGGTCCCCGTGCTATTACAGTATTTCTCAGTTTTTGCTTATCCGTGTATTTCTCTTTATTTCAAGCCATAGAGCAAACTCGACTACTGTTACATTGCCACCTATATTGAAAGCCGAAGGGCTGAGATGAATTTCCCGAAAGCACCCCAAGCTTGTGACGTCTTCGGATGTGTTAATCATAGACGGCTGATGTCATTTTAACCACAACTGCCCCTGCTCGCAATGCTGAAAACGTCACAAGCTTTGTGTGATCCTTCTCTGCGGGCGGGCTTTCAATAGAGGTGGCAACGGCTGTTGAATGTGCGAAGTTAATTAGACCACAGCCAACATGCTGAGAGGGAATCCCAGGAAAGCGACCAAGTAGCGTGACGTTTCGAGTAGGGTGGTTGTTGGTAGAGTGAAGTCAGCTGTCTATAATTCCTATAGTTCAATACGTCACATTAGTTGGTGGTATTTTCTGCCCGCAGGCCTTAGTAAATCTATAGTTGGCCATGGTTAGAGCCAATGTTTGAGAGATTACCGAACCTCTTATTTTCTGTCCTGTTACATGTTCGATGCAGGCTTTAGCCTTCATGACGGGAACAATGGTCTCCAAACTGGACCAACGATCGTTTTATTTGAAGATGGGAGATACCGAAAATTCCACCAGCATTTTCTTTCGACATGTTTTTTTTTTTAATTTCAAATGAATATTTTAACGTTTGAAGACTTTGAAATGTGAATATATAAAAGAATAGGTAGAATTGGATAGAAAGAAAAGAAAACAAACGATGAAGTCTTAAAACAACTAAAAATGAAAAAAGAACTACCTAGCTCAATTCAAACAAGACAAATGCGATTTTTGGGCCAAGTTAAAAGACACAACAGCCTACTACAAATAATCTTGGAGGGGAAAATACAGGGTAAAAGAGGCAGAGGCAGGCCAAAACTAACACGGACGAGTAACATCAAAAGATGGATAAATCAGCCAATGACAATCTGCATCATCAAAGCAAGAGACAGAGCAGAATGGCGTTCCATGGTAGCCAACCTTCGTTGTGGAGATGACACTCGATGATGATGATGACTATAACGTGATGGCTATTTGGTTGTTAAGTGGTGTCACTGGATAAACGGCTGTTGCTAACGGTGATCAGCGGCCAGAAAGCTATTAAGAAACACTGATCTAGAAAATGTTACTTTCATGAAGCGAGAATGTGTAGACAAGCTATAAGCGGTAACTACTTGTCGTAGAACAAAATAAATATTCTATAAACTACAACTGCTTTGTAATTGTCCGGAAGTAGTTCAAATAAATCCTCATCCCATCTGGGCTACATTTTTACCGTGAAATTAATAGTGCTGATGGGGAAGAACTTTTTGAAATAATTTATATGTTCGTGGATGTGTCCTGGATAAACATAAAGAACACCCGCGTTACTGGTCACGTGTCCTGTATAAACATAAAGAACACCCGCGTTACTGGTCACGTGTCCTGTATAAACATAAAGAACACCCGCGTTACTGGTCACGTGTCATGTATAAACATAAATACAGTACCCAGTATATAAACATAAAGAACACCCGCGTTACTGGTCATTGTCCTGTATAAACATAAAGAACACCCGCGTTACTGGTCATGTGTCCTGCATAAACATAAAGAACACCCGCGTTACTGGTCATGTGTCCTATATAAACATAAAGAACACTTACATTACTGGTCACGTGTCCTGGATAGACATAAAGAACACCCGCGTCACTGGTCACGTGTCCCGGATGAACTTAAAGAACACTCGCATCACTGGTCACGTGCCCTGGATAAACATAAAGACTAATCAACGCATCACTGATCACATGAGGACAACTTCAAGCAAAAACAAGGGGAGTAAATGGGAAACAACAAAACACACGAACTTTCTTTGCCACCTATCGATATCGTATAGCATGAGAATGAAGGCGCCATACAAAAAATCATCGGGAATCAATGTTTATGAATTCCATCGAATAAAGGTGAAACTTAATTATAATATGTAGAGACACCTTTACTTAATTATGGCTAAAAGGTATAGTAAAATATAACAGAAGAGTTGGGGGGGGGGGAGGAGATGGTGTAGAACAGTTGAGAAGCAGGTTGCAATCTAAAAGATAAAAACAAATTGTAAGCAAGTCCAGAAGTGTAGAAAATAAAATGATTCGATCTCTTTTACGAAAATGAAACACACCGCTTGGGAGAATTGGAAAGTCCCTAGCCCAAGTGTTCATTGTATCATCTTTAAACTTCCTAGAAAAGGTCGAGCCCTAATATTAAAACAAGATCTGGGCATGATATTTGAGACTTTTGCCTATGTGTTCAGTTTCTAGAAATCAAAATGTTGATTTTTAATGTTCTTAACGAGAAACGTTCTGGTTTTCTAAGACAGCTTTGAATGATTCGACATTTGGTTTATTGGAAATCTGAGGACCACCATGAAACACACTGCTGAGATCGTCATCAATTTTCAGTATTCTCCCAACAACAAAAAAGAAAGAACGAAGAAAAAGCATAAGAAGAAGAAGGAAATTATAATGTGGTGATTATGGAAGAGATATACGTAGCGATAGATACGTTGCGGACAATGATATTGTTTGTTCACCAGCCTTGTCATCTCTTTTGAAGTACTACACATATGAAATCTGCAAGCTCTATCAGAAGCCATCTGTCTCAGGACACACAAGTCTAACGCACATTGTGCATCGTTGTCCCCCCTCTTGTTCTCCTTCGCCCAAATTACCTCCCCCTTACTTTACAACCCCCAAAACAACTGATTTGTCATTCAACTATATTCCGGTGTTTGCACAATTATATAACTTATTTTATCTTCTCATACGTCCCAGGAATCTCTTTAGAGTTCAGAACTTGAATAGCATATTATACTACAAGGATGCGTAGCTGCTGTTAAGCTAGCGGCAAGGACGATTATGTATGTGTGTGTGTGTGCGTGCGTGCGTGTGTGCGTGCGTGTGCGTGCGTACGTGCGTGTGTGTGTGTGTGTGTGTGTTATTAATCCTTACATTTATGATTGACTGCACAAAACCAAAAACGACGTTGCTGTCTAATGAAGTCTTCTGCTCCAACAACGGACAAGACATTAGTTCGTAGTGTTGTTTTATATTTCATCAGTTGCTCCAACAGAAGGCCTCATTAAGCCACAACGTCGTTTAGTTTGTGTTGTATACCGCTACCGTACATTATATGTAAATCCATCCAACGTTTACCTGCTATCACTTGTTTTATTACCTTAGATTGCACATGTGGAGCCGTTCTGATGTTCTTTCTCCCCTTCGGTCGAAATATTTTGATAAAATAAACATGTAAATTATACAGACATTATGGCAATCTTAGTGTTTCCTTTGTCAATGCTCTGTAGTATTTATCGCTGTATAGAAAAACTGAAAACATAGCAACTCTCAAGTATGCCCGGACAATGTGCATTGTGTTGATATAAAATGTGTTACATGTAAGCAATTCTGTGCTACTTTGGTGTAATTGGTTAACAAAAAGGCGTATCCACCCCTTATGCTGAAGGAAAATAAAAATTACTATTTGCTGTGATTATTTTATTTTTATTTTTCATGTCATTCTCCCAAGCCTGTTAGGTACAAGACAGATGACGTCACCAACATGTCGCAAAATGCTCACCACATCGATCAGGAAGAAGATGACGAAGAAGACATCTACGATTTCTCTGATAACAGAGAAATGTCTCTGACACGAGACGGGCCCATAATCTCCTTCGACTTGAAGCTCATCACAGATGAAAACAAGCACGATCAAACATACCCCCGTAACAGAAGATCCAGTTCCATCAATCAGAAAAATATATACGAAAACACCTATTGGACTGAGCCTAAACCAGGCCAGTTCTTCTCACGGCTCAAGGTATGTCTATTGTCTACGAAAATAATCAACAGATTTGGGAACTGAGACTTAACATTTTACGCACAAGCTACACACACAGTACACAAACTATGAGATAGGTGGGAACACAATGGTAATGTGCTGGCTTTGTCATAAACTGGGCACAGCTGTTTGATCACAGCTTGACGCTCTCCAGTTGACCCAGCTGAAAAAAATGGGTACCTGGCTCAGCGAATTGGAGAAGGTAAAGTAACAGCAAGGAAGTGTCTCCTCGACTCCAGATGTTGTGGCCTAGTAAAAAAATAAAAGGTTCCCTCTACGCCTTACTAGACGTATTGTAATGGTCGGCATCACGCCAGGCCGCCTTTACTTTCAAGAAAAATCTCTGGTACCCATTTTTAGAGGCTGGGTGAACCCCGAAGCCTTGTCAGGCCAAAAAAAATCCGTCACTGCTCGGGACGAACCCTGACCTTTCTGGTCCGGAAGCGAGCGGGCCTAGTACAGGAGATAAATAATAATAAATGAATATTATAATGGAGGGAAACTTCCAAGGCGAGATAGATCAGCGAATAATTTCATAGAAAGTGGTATGTTTACAACACTCTGAGAAAGATTCACAAGTAATCAACAACATAAAAGAAAAAGCAAAAAACAAAAGACATCCTGCAGCAGGATCAAACCCGTACTCCTCGATACAGCGTCTTGCCATGAGAAACAAACGCTACAGTACATGGCCAACTAAGCAACGGCAACTAGGGAGTGTGGGTTCGATCCTGCTTCGGTCAGTCTATTGTTCTTTGTTTTTGTTTTTGTTTTTATTTTCTGTTCTTGATTATTTGTGAATTTTGTTCCGGGTTTAGTATGGGAGGTTTAATATTTCACTTAACTACGGCGTTGAAATATGTCACAGAATAACTATAACTACGGCGTTGAAATATGTCACACAATAACTATAACTACGGCGTTGAAATATGTCACAGAATAACTTTAACTACGGCGTTGAAATATGTCACAGAATAACTTTAACTACGGCGTTGAAATATGTCACTGAATAACTTTAACTACGGCGTTGAAATATGTCACATAATAACTATAACTACGACGTTGAAATATGTCACAGAATAACTATAACTACGACGCTGAAATATGTCACATAATAACTATAACTACGACGCTGAAATATGTCACATAATAACTATAACTACGACGCTGAAATATGTCACAGAATAACTTTAACTACGGCGTTGAAATATGTCACATAATAACTATAACTACAACGCTGAAATATGTCACATAATAACTATAACTACGACGCTGAAATATGTCACATAATAACTATAACTACGACGCTGAAATATGTCACATAATAACTATAACTACGACGCTGAAATATGTCACATAATAACTTTAACTACGGCGTTGAAATATGTCACATAATAACTATAACTACGACGTTGAAATATGTCACATAATAACTATAACTACGACGTTGAAACATGTCACATAATAACTATAACTACGACGTTGAAATATGTCACATAATAACTTTAACTACGGCGATGAAATATGTCACATAATAACTATAACTACGACGTTGAAATATGTCACATAATAACTATAACTACGACGTTGAAATATGTCACAGAGTAACTTTAAGAACATAACGACCTGAGCCATGATTTAGTTTAAGCACACAAGATCATCGACACAACGCTTTGCCAGAAAATCGTCATATCATCATCATGTACCAAATCTGCTGGCGTAGGTGATCATGTCTCTCCACAACTTTCGTTCTCGACAGTTATTTATCATTTCTGTTGTTGACCTTCTGCCAGGTGATTCTCTTAAGCTGTCTGGTATCATTTCTCTTTGTTTCCCTCTATCTCTTCGTCCCTCAATTTTCCCAGTTGTCACAAAATATTCCAGCTGTTCCCTTCTCATTCATAGACAAAACAAAATGAAGGTAGCTTGTTATATGAAATAGATAACCGACACACCAAAAAACAATGCATGGTGGTATGACTGTTGAGATACACTTAGCCTTGATGACTACTGGACTAGAATAAGGCCAGTTCATCGGTTCCTTTCTCTGTATAGTAATTTATTTATGTTTTGTCAATTGACATGTTGGAGCCTCGGTGGCTGAGTGTGCTCGCTTCCTGATCAGAAGGGTCCGGGTTTGATTCCCAGAATTGGCGGATTTTATTTTTAACTGACGAGTCTCCGGGGTTCACCGAGGCTGTAAAAATGAGTCTCAATTATTTTTATTGCAAGTAAGGGCGGTCTTAATGTTCTACTATACGGAAGCGAGTCATGGACGATAAGAAAGACAACACAAAGAACATTAGTGGCAACTGAAATGTGATTTAGCAGAAGAATACTACGAATACCATGAATAGCAAGTATTACAAATAAAGAATGTTTAAAACAAGCTGGTGAAACCAGGAATAACATCAAAATCATAAGGAAGAGATAATCTACATTTATTGGACGTGTCACGCGAAAAGAAGGCTTTGATAATAACATAACAAGAAGCAAAATTAATGGAAAGAAGAGCAAGGGAAAGCCAAGAGGAAAAAATGTTGAACAGCTTATGCAAATGGCATAATAAAATATCATCGACTGAAATTATGACATTCATGAAGGACCGAGTGATGTGGAAAGAGATGATCGCCTACGCCAACCGGTATGGCACCTGATGATGATGATGACCATAAAGATGAAGAATGGCGGCCTGGCGTGACACCGACCACATTACCCAAAAATGTGCCGTGGTCATGGGAAAATATGGTCACTAACACCGTATTCCCCATACGCCTTGCACGGCTTGGAGGAAACCTTGACTTTATTTTTAATGTGCAGAAATATACCATTCAGTCAGTCCGTAATGCTAGTGTTGAATGAACATAAAGAAAAACACAATTATACAATGGGCTGATCAATATCAACACTGGCGAGGAGTGGATACCGGTGCCTACGTTATTCAGAGACACATTCTCGTGCATTGTCACGCTCGACAGGAAATGTAGGGAGTCGAACTCAGTCGTGGTCAATGCGGAGGTCAACGGTCTCATCTGGGATAACACCGATGAGAAAGATGCAGTCATCTATACAGACGGATCTGTAATACGACACCAAAGGAGTGTGAGGGTATTTACAGCACTCTCGGCAGGCAGAATATTTAAAGAAGACATTGGTGCATACGTTATGACCACGAGTAGCAGGACGATGGAGGTGATCGAAGCGACCAGGGCATTCATCTGGTTAGAGTTACAAAACTACACCCACGCCTGTATACTGAGTGATTCGATGAGCATGATAAGAAAAGTGGAAAAAGGGGGGAGGTGGCTCTAGCAGGCAATGGGAAGAGCCATTGCAAAAGTCAAAAATACGTAGTTACCTTTGTCTACGTTTCTAGACATGCGGGAGTACGGGGTAATGTCAGAGCGGACAGGTTGGCTAGCTGTGCTGTCGTTGAAGACGGTCAACAAATGTATCGGGCGGACCTTATCAACACCCTTCGGGAAATGGAAAGGACACAGGATTTCGACAACCATGAGTCGACGTCACTGTAACAGTATAGATGGACGGTTCGAGATCAAGCATGGCTTCACATGTGTGTCCCGCAACATCATTTATGCCATAATATGCCAACGATGCAACATGACCTATATTGGCGAGTCTGGGAGAAGATTAGCGGAAAGATTTTGTGAACATCTACGAGATGTCCAACAAAATACTGGTACTCCAGTATCTTCCCATTTCAACTCCCCAGATCACAAGGGCAAAGACGACATCCGTGTCACTGATATTGTCCTCTGTCACTCTGGCGCCCGCAGCGGATATACTTTGGAAAATCGCCTCATAGTCCAGTATGGTTCGCTGACCCCACGACGAATGAATGTATCACACTCATACACATAGTTTCCTTTCGGTTACTCCTTCCCTTTTGCATAGCCTTCTCTACTGCCCATGTTTGGGGTCTTTGGTCCATCTACTATGCCATGCTATTTATAGTTCTCCTCCACTAGTTCCCATTGAGACACTTCAGTGTTCTCCTATATACCTTTTTTCTGAGCTACTTACCCCTCATATGTTTTTATTGTACCCCACTCTCAGACATCTCACTCTTTCCGCCTTTTGAGTACCTGTTAATCTACTGCTCTATTCTTTCTCCTTTGTGTTTGCACACTGACCCCGGTGTGCACTCCCCTGGTTCTGTGTGCATTATGCGCACATTTCTGCACACACATGTTTATCCCCGTATAGATGTGCACATGCATGTATTTGTCCATATGTGTGGGCATTGGTATATATATATATATATATATATATATATATATATATATATATATATATATATATATGGGTGTGCTTATTGGTGTGCATATATATGTATGTGTATGTAGGCATGTGTGGGTTGATATGTATAGGTATGTGCATGTCCGTTTGTACGTGTACATATGTATACACGCATCTGGAAGTGTGTAGACATGCGTTTATGGGCCCTTATATATTTCAGACATTATGAGTGTCTTTGCGGTCGAGTTAACCCAGACAACGTTCCCCTCACTCGTGTATTTTTAGAACCCTTCACCTGACCAGAGTGTGGTATAATTACAGCCACACTCGGGTTACCATTTCCTTTTCACTCTGACCTCGGTCCGAGAAACACAGGACACACAGGGAAGCCATTTTTATTTTCTTTAACATATTTCGATAATTTTTATTTTGGATATTTCGTTACTGGTTAGCTATGTAGGATTAGTTTTACTTACATATCCGTCAGTGTGTGTGTGTTTTTTTGTTTGTTCCTGCTGAAGGGCCGAAACGTCGTTCGAATCTGTGTCGTCTACTAATCACGTAAAGCTTCTAACATACCATTTTTTTCAATTTTTCCTCGCATTCAGCTTTACTGCAGCTTCGCATTTTATGCATTCATTTGCTTTTCTTTGCCTTAAACCCTTAACAGTATAGGTGAATGAAAGTATGGGGCAGGTAACTCAGCCGGCACCCATTCCTTAATATACTATGACAGTAACATAGAATAGCAGTCATCAGTGTTAGTGACAGAATAACAAGTTATGCTCATGGAAAGTTCAATCGTGGGTAGTGGACAACCACAGAGGAATAAGGTAAAGTAAAGGTTGAATAGTACTGGACATAATAAGTTTAGGGAATTAAAATTTTCCAAGTTGTTGTGGAAGTGGGGATAAGCGCATGGCTTGAGCCCATGGCTTGAGCCCATGGCTTGAACATCCGATAAATAGGTTGACAAACAAAAACTTCCAGGATAGGTCAAAGTCATGAAATTAACATCATTATTTTGAAACTCAGGAGAGGTTAAAACTGACCAGAGGTTATACAGAGGTCACGGAGCGGTCAAGTTTAGAGATTGCTCACTGAGTCATAAACAACTTGTTATTGTAAAGTCTTAAGGCATAGTTCTAATTTAGTTTTAGAGTTAGGTGGAAGTATTTAATCTTCGACGCGATAGGTTTTAAGTCAAGTCAGGAAGTTTAGTCAGGAAGTTTTAGTCGGGAAGTTTAGTCAGGAAGTTTAGTCAGGAAGTTTTAGTCAGGAAGTTTTAGTGAGAAAGTTAAGTCGAGAAGATTAGTCAGGAAGTTTAGTCAGGCAGATTTAGTCAGGAAATTTTAGTGAGAAAGTTAAGTAGAGAAGTTTAGTCAGGAAGTTTTAGTCAGGAAGTTTTTGTGAGAAAGTTCAGTCGAGAAGTTTAGTCAGGAAGTTTTAGTGAGAAAGTTAAGTCGAGAAGATTAGTCAGGAAGTTTAGTCAGGCAGATTTAGTCAGGAAATTTTAGTGAGAAAGTTAAGTAGAGAAGTTTAGTCAGGAAGTTTTAGTCAGGAAGTTTTTGTGAGAAAGTTAAGTCGAGAAGTTTAGTCAGGAAGTTTAGTCAAGAAGTTTTAGTCAGAAGTTTTAGTGAGAAAGTTAAGTTGAGAAGTTTAGTCAGGATGTTTAGTCAGGAAGTTTTAGTCAGGAAGTTTTAGTCAGGAGGTTTCAGTGAGAAAGTTAAGTCAAGAAAATTTAGTCAGGAAGATAGTTAGGACCAGGACAGAAAGTTAGTTGGGAACGCCATTCATGGAGGCAGAGGTAGAAGTTAGTTATACCCGCAAGTCAGTATAGTCAGAAAGAAGTTGCAAGTTTATGTTAGTTGAGAAGTTACGAAGGAACAGACTAGAGCAGTGGCGTATACTGGTTTTGGGGTCTGGGCTACCGCTGACATAATAAATAAAAACATACATTATATTCAATAGGCTAACATAAAGTAATATTTTCTAATGACTTCACTACATTTTAAATTACTTTATTATTACATTTTATTTATTATTTACATATTTATATGTAAACTCTATCCGTCTTGTTTTGGACGAAAATGTCTCGATGACTTTGTCATTGAAAGTACTGTTGGGTTGGTTTCTAAGTTTCTGAGGGAATGATTTCTCAATGGATATTAATGCCAAACCAAATAAGCGTTCTTGTGTTTGAGTTGAGCGACAATAAGATTTCATTCTCTTGAGAGCAGAAAAAGTTCTTTCTACAGATGCTGATGTGAATGACGTAGTTATAAATAGCTAAGAGAGTTCCGGTAATCAGTTTCATTTTCACTTTGTGATGATCCTGATTTGCTAGAGCTAAAAATAACCTATGAAACAGCATACATCTAGCGGCAACGACCGGTACATTATTTTGACTGGAATTTTTTAATGTCAAGGTCATTAAACTAGATTCGAATAGAGGAAAAATGTACCGCTGGCTCCTAGAGTTTTCAATGTAGAATAGTTGCGTTTCATTCACAAACGTTATAGTGGCCAGAGGAAAACCTTGCTTTAATAAATGCAAATCAAAGCAAATAAATCATATTGGCCTACGAAATGTGTAATAGAATATTCGAAAATTTGTAATATAATTATTTTTTAAAAATATAATAAATTATCATTTCCTTTTATATTTCGTTAATATGTTTCATGCTACCGGCGGTAGCTGCGTTAGAGAATATGCAACTGGACTAGAGAGTAGTAAAGATATCAGTGACTTAAGAAATTTCGAGAAGTAGACAGTAGACAGAACAAGTGAATTAGAACATATGAATATTTAGTTGCTGTGAAAGTGTTTTCAGAGTGTTTCCAAGTTGTGCTTATATTTCCTATAAGAAGTCGTAAGTAAGTTGTGTGAGAGATATAAATGTATAATATGCACTTGTGGACAGTTCAATAGTCATCGGTGATAAACCTCCTGAACGTCCAGAATTAAAGAACAATTAATTCTAAGAGAAGTGCGCACCCACTATTATGTATTACGTGCCAGAATTAAAAGATCAATAAACTTGATTATGATTATGTAATAACTGAGAAGTTTGTGTTAACTACATTGTGATCAGTGCAATGTGCTCTGGCTCTAACGATAATAACAAAGTAATAAATCAGATAATATAATTCAACAACGTTTACATTACTCCTTCGGATGAAAGAGATGGGAGTTAAGTTGGGCACAGCCAGAAACGAGAAACTTAGTGGACGTATAAGAAGACTTGTCAACCAACATAGAACTGGAGTTGTCAGTCGCTGGACACTGCGGGACTTGCTGAGGAGGGGATCTGAACACCTATAGACATGTTCGGAGTACAATGATGATGACCCATCAAAAAACTCAATAACTCAATTATAAAAATTCCTGCAGATTCGCATGTAGATATATTGAATATTTAAATGAGATTCACTAGTAAATCATACCCGATAACATTCACTCTTGTAGAAGGACTAAGTGCTAAGCTTCGGTCTCTGAAGACAAGAAACCGCTAGAGGACAAGGAAATGTGGTATAGTGTGGAGAGTAGCACGGGCAGCTAAAAATAGAAGTAGCTGAAACGTTCTCAGAGAGGTTAAAACAAAAAAAAAAACGAAAGATTATTACCAACATCAGGAGAAGACAATTATCATTTGTTTGGTTTTGTGGTGAGAAGTGAACAACTGGCATATATTTTGACAACTGGAACAAATTAGAGAAGAATTACTGAAGGGAGGTCAAAAAGTAATGCACACCAATGTTTTTCTCGGCTAATAATAAAGATAGGAATATGAAATTTTGCACACTTGGAATATGACATGTTTCAATTATGTGCACCAAATTGCACAGCATTCTGATAAATATTACGCAATCTCTCTCTCTCTCTCTCTCTCTCTGCGATCAGGACTCAGTCAGAGTAGGATTCCAGACTCCCACATGAAGTCAACTGTCAGGTTAACTGTGTTGATCGCCCCCACAGACAGAACGTCACATTTAGAGTCCGCCAGATCCACTCTGACTGAACACCCGTTAATACGTTGCACTGTGTTCTGCGCCAGTGGCCCAGTGCATCCGATTTCAGCCAGCATTTTTTCAGGTTTGCTTTCCTTAGCCTTTGATTGTCCCCAATCTTCCTGCAAGGCAGCAGATTGTCTTTTCTGTAGGGGGATTCTGCCCTTAGATGGTCTACCCTCCCAGGTTTACGAGCACCATCTGCCCGAGTCACTAGAGGTGACTAACACAGATATGCACACACAGAGATATGAGATGTGAATAACACAGACAAGTGCACAGCGATACGAGCCATGACTAACACTGACACACATCAAGATATATGACACATGACTAACATAGACATGCATATAAAGCTATGAGATATGACTGACTTAGACATGCACACACAAAGATATGACGCATACCTAACATAGACATACACACAAAGATATAAGATATGACTAACATAGGCATGCACACACAAAGATATGAGATGTGACTTACGTAGCCATGCACACACAAGAATATGAGATGTGACAGACACAGACATGTACGCACAAAGATATGAGATATGACTAACATAAACATGCAAACAAAGATATGAGATATCCCTAACCCAGACATGCACACACAAAGATATGACACATGACTAACACAGATACACACTAAGTTATGATATATTACTAAACTCAGACGCACATAAAGATAAGAGACATGATTAACACGGACACACCAAGATATGAGATATGACTAAGATGACACACATCTAGATATGAGCCATGGCTAGCACACACACACACACACAACATACACTTAAGCTAAGATTTGATCCATGGCTAGCACAGAAACACCCCAAGATATGAGCCATGACTAGCACAGAAAAACATTAAGATATGAGTCATGTCTTCACGGAAAAACACCAAGAAATGAGCCAAGTCTAGCACATAAACACATTGAGGTATCCATATGCTTGGGTTAGTCTGCAGACTCTTCTTAACGTGTGAATCATTGACATACGAGACGCAGGCTTCGATTAACTGTCCGCAGGTTTCGTTCAAACAGTTGTCCGGAGATTTGAGAATGCAGTCTGACACGTAGAACTTTCCCTTGCATGCACTGTTCCCGGCTGACTGTTCAGATGTGTCGTTGAAACAGTTGTCTGGACATTTGAGAGTGCTGTCTGACCCGTAGTACGTTTCCTTGCACGTGCAGTATGCACTTTCCGGGTCACATATGATGTCACAGCCATCAGAACACGTCTGTTCGCACAGTAGCCCAAAATTACCATCGGGACAAGTGTCATTACAGGTATAGCCAGGATGTTTACATTGTAGTCATTTTCAAGATTTTTCCCACATAAAGGACAGACACTGAGACAAGACCTGGAGCAATCGTGTCCATAGACCCCATGTGAGCATTTGCCGTGACACGTACCAATGATGAAGTCGCAGCTTTTGCTACACCCACTATACACTGCACAAAACGACCAAGAATACCCGTCCAGACAATAAGTGTCTGCAAATGTTTGCGCCTCACACACCGTCGGTTCACTGCCGGCCTGCGAAATGATCGGTGAGAACTCAGTCTTAATGTGTGCCATTGGCGTTTGTGTGGTGACTACAATAGTGTTCATAGAAACATTTGGATATGATATATCATTAGACTGGAACACTACACCGCCACTGTCAGAGGAAGCCTTTAGAGTGGCATTCTTTACCCGAATCTTAGTGCTAGCTTGATGATAGAATCGAATGGTGTGAATCTACTGGGGCGTGGCAAAGTTCAGATACCAGTAAACAGGACTGTTTCCACTTCTCAGTTTTGTGTGTGTGCAGTCATTGTCATAGAGATTGGTCCTTCTTTTGTCATTTACTGCGGCCTCTGGTCCACATTCGTCTCCTGTATAACAAGAATTAAACGTGTCGGCCTGGTTTGTGTTCTGATTGAGAGCCACATTCCGACCCCCGCCTATGTGGATGGAGCAGATATTTGCAACTATCGACCCTGCAATCATAACTTGTTGATCAGATCAGCCCCAGAGCAAAAGACATCAATCTCGTGCTGACTAACTACAAATCTTGAATCATTGCTACATGAGGCAGAACCATTTAGTAATGTCGTGAAACTGTCCGGAACTATTAAGTCATTTACGCAATCTATGAACCGTTAAAATGGAGCTTGTCAACAATGTCCGTTACAAACAGCGAATTGTCATAGAATTTCTGGTTGCGGAAAAAGAAACTGTGGCAAACATTCATAAACGACTGTGTGCAGTGTACTAATGTTCTGCAGTCGATAGGAGCACAGTTAGTCGCTGGGTTCAGAGAATTAAAGCTGCAGAAAGTGTACTAGTGGAGCTGCATGATTTACCGCGTTCTGGACGTGTTGCCTCGGCTACCAGCACAGACATGTTAAACCGGGCTGATGCCATTATTCGTAAGGATAGGCGTATCACTAGTCAGCAATTGGCATTGCAGCTTACAGTCAGCAAGGGAAGTGCAATCGCAATTTTTAAAACTCTCGGATATTCAAAGATTTGCGCTCGATGGGTTCCTCGGTGCCTAACAAATGATCACAGAGTTCAAAGGAAAACATTCTGTTCTGAATTGTTGGAGCGTTTCGGTGTTGAAGGAGAAATGTTTTTGTCAAAATTGTTACCGGTGACGAAACGTGGGCACATTATTATGAGCCTGAAACAAAAATGCATTTAATGGAATGGCATCATCCGCAGTCACCAAAAAGAAAAAAATTCAAAACATCTCCATCAGCCGGAAAGGTGATGATCACTGTCTTCTGGGACATTGATGGTGTGATTCTTGTTGATGTAATGACAAGAGGTGAGACAATCAACTCGACAGCTTACATCAATACACTGACAAAACTCAAAAATCGGTTCCACAGAGTTCGGCCTAATAAGCCATCTGCAGATTTGTTGCTTCAACATGACAATGCACGCCCTCATAAAGTCTGGTAACACGGGAAGCAATCAACAAATTTGGTTGGACTGTACTGCCCCATCCTCCTTACAGCCCTGATCTGGCTTCCTCAGATTTCCATCTGTTTGGACCACTCAAAAAATTCCTGCGTGGGAAACACTTTGACAATGATGAGGAAGTGATCCGTGCAGTTAAAAAATGGCTACGCGAGCAGGACAAAACTTGGTACAAACGAGGCATTCATGACCTAGTTTCGCGTTGGCGTAAGGCAATACGCTTGGACGAGGATTATGTTGAAAAATAGGTAGTGTAAAGGGGATGTTCAGCTACAATCTGTGAAAATTTCACACATTTTGCCCGAATAGTTTCCGAGAAAAAAATTGGTGTGCATTACTTTTTGACCTCCCTACGTACAAGGGAAAATAAATTTACCAAGCAGTTTAAAAGTATGAATTATTAGAAATTGAAGTGATAAAGAACTGTAGAGATAATAAATACATCTTGTTCATTCTGTTGAATCATTTGACAATTCAATATTGGCATTTTCAGTCACGAGGGAAACTGCTTAGTAAAACAGCATCCAGCATACGACACTAAATATATTATTAAAGCTGGACTACTAAAAACAAGAGGTCGGGTTCGATTCTGATCGACGACGTCCAGGATCACCCAGCCTTAAATGGGTCATCACCATTGAGTGCCCTCTCTACATCGAAGGTTGGCTACCATGGAGCGCCATTCCACTCTGTCTCTTGCTTTGATGGTGCAGATTGCCATAAGCTGATTTGTCCATCTTTTGATGTTACTCGTCCATGATAGTCTTGGTCTGCCTCTGCCTCTTTTACCTTGTATTTTCCCTTCTAATATTAAATGGGTACCATATTTTTTCTCTGAAGGTAAAGCGGCACGGGAGTAATACCGACCATATTACCCTAAAAATCATGTGCTGAAAGGTCCGTAAAAAAGTAAGATTACCAACACCATATTCCCTATACACCAATTGGCTTGATGGGGCACTTTACTTATATATATATATATGTATATGTCAGCAGTAAAGGTACTTAACACTAAAGATAATGGTACTATAGCTTGTTTCATAACTCGCGCCCAACTTTTAAAATCGATAGCTTTTTAACCGCTTGTTGTAAGTGTTCAAAATTTGCATGTAAAGTTATAATGATTAGAACCCAACAGGGAATTAATTTTATTTTAAAATAAACATTTGGTTATTATTGTTGCTTATTTGATTTATATAAATTTATAACGACCCATTGATGTAGTCAAAACTTAATGTTTACAGTATTTTAAGTTAAAAATAGCGAGTAAAAATCCATACACGGTAAAAATTGACGTGTTTACACGCTTTCACCGTGGTTTTTTGACACAATTAGACACATTGTCAAAAACACGAGAAATTGTGTGTTCCATTTCCGTTCATTCAGAGGTGTAGACGTGGAACGATAACATTTATCATGAGTCTTAAAATGAAATTCTGCAGTTTACAAAACATCGCAATAAAAATGTATGACTATTTTTGCAAAGAGGCTAAACGAGGAAGATTATTTCATTCTTTAGAAAACCCTGAGAATAGGACAAGACACATTTTGGATTTATCTAAACGGTCATTTAATCGCTGGATTCAAGCACGTGACCGTCAATGTTCCAAATATACAAAATCACAAGGAAGAGCAAAAATGTTGGATAATTTCGACAGTGAACTTATTAGAAGTGAAATTCGCAAAATGTTGGGTATGAATGAAACTATTACAATAAGAAAATTAAAAGTATCGCTGAAAAAGAACAACAGTATTGAAATATCAAAGTCTACATTATGGAGGAATGTGAGAGCTGCAGGCTTTACATTCAGAAAGTATTCCAATGGACGAAACATCATCTGTGAGAAGCCACATATAGTAGTCATGAGAAGCAAGTACTTACGTGAAGTAAAAGAGGTACGCAAGCAAGGTTATGATATTGTGTACTTGGATGAAACATGGATCAATGCTCACCACACTAACCAAAGGGAATGGCAGTCATTGAGATTGAAAATTATGTTCTCCCATCACTAGATCGACCATCTTGCCTAATAATGGACAATGCAGCGTACCACAACAGTGTTGCACTTGAAGATAAGTCCCGACGTCATCCAGTACAAAAGATGCTATTAAGATATGGCTCACAAAGGATCACATACAATTTAATAACATGTACTTAAAACCTGAATTACTATCTCTAGTAAGGCAAAAACAAAGGACAAAGATTTTTCAAATAGATAAGATTATCCAAGAGCACGATCATATAAGTTTGAGGCTGCCACCTTACCATGCTCATTTAAATCCAATAGAACTAATCTGGGCAAAATTAAAAGGACAAGTGGCAGATGAAAATACAACATTCAAAATATGCGATGTAAAGACTCTTGCTAATCTCGCTTTATTAAATATAGACAAAAATTATTGGGCTAAATGTGAAGACCACGTCTTAAAACAGGAAGAGGAATATTGGAAAAATGATGGTTTGTGGAATGTTCAACCCCAAACAGTTATTAATCTTTTAGACTCGTCTGATTCAGAATGAAAATATATAGCCCCCACAATGTTGGCCCCTATATTACCTTAAATTAGTTCAACAAACGGTCCTTTTCAAGTCCACACAACTATGAAAATTGGACATACAGGTATACCTTGATATTATCGTCCGTCCTCGAACTGAGAAGACAATAATTCTCCTGGTGTTTTGTCTTATTCAGTTATTTCCCCATTACGGCCACGCCTTTACCTAGTGAAATTAATCATAGACCAGCAACTACGGTAATTTCTATTATTTAGGGGTTCACAATTTACAATTTTGACAAACATCAAAGAAATTCGCCGCTTTAAGAAAACTGCAGCTGCAAGATATTTGTTAAATATACATTTAAAAGGTCTTTTGCATTCTAATAACATTTGGAAAATTTCAACAGTTTTTAACAAACGGTTACTGAGTATTAGCGTTTTGAAGTTGGGCACGTGATTTGAAACGAGCTATAGGCTAAAACATTTGAAGGAACAAGAATCGGTGTTAATGTTCGCTGTAAATACCTTCTCTAAATAAGTAGGTCAGACACCTATTCTTTCACCCTATTCGGCTGCCACATCGGCAGCTCCATACTCACTTAATGGACAAGCCGGCGCGACTCATGTCCCCCCCCCCCCCCCCCCCCAAGACTAAATTTAATTTTGAGAACAAATAAACAAACGTGCAATTATATTTATCTTTTCGCTTAGCAGTATTTATGTTTAATGTAGGTTTGCGTTTTAAAGGAGAACAGTGTCGCTAATTCTTACTTTTTAGTTGTAATAGTTGGGGAGCCGTGGTTAGTGAACTGTCATCATCATTATGTGCCATACCGGTTGGTGTAGGCGATCATGTCTGTCCACAATCTTCTAACCACTGTGCATCGTAGCAATTCTGTTGACTGTTTTCCATGCCAAGACACCAAGCTATCCAGTATCTTCTCTATTTGTCGTCCATAGTCTCTCTATCCTTGTATTTTGCCAGTAATTATGTGACCGAAAATGTTTTTTTTTTTTTCTGATGTTTTTTTTAGGAGCTCCCTTTTTGTTTTGGCATCTTTGACAATTTCCTTATTAGTCTTTTTAGCTGTCCAGGGAACTTTCAACATTCTTCTGTCTTTTCATTTGATTGTCTACTGCCCATACGTGTTGCATAAGACGTGTCTTACTTTCTTAAATGCTACTGTCCTCACTAAGGATAAAAGTTCGGGTTTGGGTTTGATCTTGATCGATCGATTCCAGGGAATGTTCGTGCCCTTTTTATTTGAATGTACCTTCGACACATTATTTTAGGGGTATTGTGGTCAGCACTACGTCCGCGCCGGTTTTTTTCCCTGAACAAAAAAATTAGGTGACTGCTTAAGGTTTGGCAGACCTGGAAACTCTTGTCCTTAGTTGTCCAGGTCACTATCGTTGCTGCTAAAAATAGCTCGCTTTTAACCAATCGTTTATTCCTGCTATTAATTTGTATTTTGTTTTTGGAATAAGTAGCACGTGGACTGTAAATGATCGGCTACTCGTGGCTGACTGCTTGTGTGTCAAATCAGTGAATTAAAACTGATCAAGATCCTATTTCACCTTGCCAAAGTGAGCCTCGAAACGGCTAGTCAGTCTGTTTGAGTAAGGATAGATGAGGGAAGACAAAAATGAGTTCATTTCTGTCTACTACACTGGTTACTGCACTTCCAGTCTAAATACAAATTTGGCTTCTATCAAATGAAATGCAACTCTGTCTCCGACTGCTGCACTTCCAGTCTAAATACAAATTTAGCTTCTATCAAATGAGATGCAACTCTGTCTCCGACTGCTGCACTTCCAGTCTAAATACAAATTTAGCTTCTATCAAATGAGATGCAACTCTGTCTCCGACTGCTGCACTTCCTGTCTAAGTCCAGCTTTGACTTCCATCACACTTCTGAATCTCTCCTGTAAGCTTCTGAGTAAGAGAGCGCATGTCCACCACGATGAGACTAACAACCGTCTCTTCCATGCTTCCAGCATGTATCTGCTTGTGAACTTCTGGTCTGCCTTTCAGGCAAGCTCAAAGTCCGACGCTGTTGTTATCTTGGGGGCGTGGCCTTCTTTCTTGGCGAGGCGTGATCCGTTCAACCTCAGAATTGTCCTGTACTCCTCATTTTGAATCAGCATCAAAGTAATTATGTTGATTGTGTTCCGTAATCGTTCGTGAACAATTAAGCTTCATATGCCATGTGTTACAATGAGAGCGCGCTTAATTAATTATGATTTGATTAATTATGTTTTAATTAATTATGATTTAATTAATGTATTTTTAAAATATTATAATTTATATTATATTCAATTATTGATTGTGCTCCAGCAGTTTATAAAGTCGTGGAATGGGTGAGTAAATTATTACAGATTAAACAACGATCGTCTGTATTAGTGCAATCGAGGCTGGGCTCCTCAAATAATGAGAAGGGAAAGTCATCATATTTCAGGAGAGAATTTCTCAAATAATGAAAAGGAAAATCATCCCAGATCTAGATGGGATTTCTCATATTGTGGGTGTGAAAGTTATGTTAAATGCCGTAGGTTAGGTTAGTTAACTATTTTCGAGTTGTTTATGTATTAAGTGGTAGTTATTTTGTGCCGAACATACCGTGTAAGCCTTAGGCTAGGTTAGTTAAACTATTTTCGAATGTTTTGTGTATTAAGTGTAGCTATCTTGTGCCGAACATACTGTGTATGTCTTAGTAAGCCTTAGAGGCAGTGCAGCAGGAGGTCGACGCCTGAGAGTCAAGACCCCGGCGGGCCCACCTCCCCTAGAGTGTCAAGAAGCTAAAGGGCGGAAACACTTGCTCGACGAGGGGTCTGTTTCTGACGATCAGATTGCCTCCTGCTGCGAAGCTCTGTATAAAGAGTTTCCTACTACCGAATGGAATTTTACAAAAAGTGAGAGGGAAAGTCATCTTACATATGTATGTTGTTTTTCAAATAGTGCGAGGAGAAATAATCAAACACATGTGTGCTGTTTTTTTTTCAAATAGTGCGAGGAGAAATAATCAAACACATGTGTGCTGTTTTTCATACAGTGCGAGGGGAAATAATCAAACACATGTGTGCTGTTTTTCAAATAGTGAGAGGGGAAATAATCAAACACATGTGTGCTGTTTTTCAAATTGTGAGAGGGGAAATAATCAAACACATGTGTGCTGTTTTTCAAATAGTGAGAGGGGAAATAATCAAACACATGTGTGCTGTTTTTCAAATTGTGAGAGGGGAAATAATCAAACTTGCGGATGCAGTTTGTCAAATAGTGAGAGGTACAATCATACAAACATAATGCTGATTTTTTCTTCTTCAAATAATGAGAGGTGGATTTGTCATAGATATTGATGGAACTTCTCCTCATATAGTGACAGAAAACCATCGAATTGAACTGTGAATACTCATTCTTTGCTGCTGAACTCCTTCATTTAGTCTTATCCCATAGAGGAAAAAAATCTCTTTATTTTAATTGTTGTTTTTCGCCATCGTTGTCTTTATAGTGACTTGCCTAAGGTTGATTAACGTTACTAAACAATGATTTCAATAATAGATTTAACTCTAACCATTTTTATCATCAGGCGCTGAAATTGATAAAATCACTGGTTGAGCCGCTGTTTGAAACCTTCGTGTATGAGAGCAAGGCAGCAGGGCCGTTTTGTAAACTAATATGTAACAAGGCCATGCTACTGGTAAGCATGAGGGTCATTAAAATGAGACTTAATGTTTGCCATGTTTTACATTTTACCCAAACCAGTTTAGTAAGACAGGCCATGATAATTCTTCTTCTTCTTTCCTTCCTCGTTTGCCTTTCAGCGTAGAAGGGAGAAATTTGCGGTCTTTTGCTCTTCTGTTCGCCTATGGTGCTGTTATGTTTCTTAGTGCTTCTAATATTCCGTCACTCCATCTTTTTCGTGGTCGACTCTTGGGTCTGGTATTCTCGCAGCGTTTATTGAGGGCTTGTTGTGTTGTGTTTTGATTACTCTGCCTTGTCACGTGGCCAAACCACTTTATCTGTTGTTTCTTTATATATTCCGGTTTATGGCGGGGAGGTTATTCATAGCTTTTTTTCTGACTTGTTCATTTCTGATCCTATCTCTCAGGCTGTTTCCTGTCATTCGTCTAACACATTTCAACTCAGTAGAGGTTATTTTTCTTATTGTTCTTGCATCTAGGGCCCAGGACTGGCATTTGTAGCACAACGTTGGGATGAAGATTGTATTGTACAGTGCCCGTTTTGCCTGTAGAGTTATTTCCTTGTTGGACAATAGTGGTGATAGCTGTCCAATGATTTGACAAGCGTTGATGCATCTTGATGAGTCTATCTCTGCTGTTTGTGAATTGTCGTTTGTCACTAGACTTCCTAGGTATTTGAATTCATGTACTTGTTTAATTGCCTGCATTCTATAGTTATGTTGATGTGCTGTTTATCTTTGGCGACAATCATGACTTCTGTTTTCTTGGTGTTGATTTTCATGTTGTATATTGTGCCTGTGTTGCCGAGTTTATTCAAGTGTTCTTGTAGGTCTTCTATTGTTTCATGTATTAGTGCCTGATCATCTGCAAATAAAAGCTCGTTGATCTCCGCTGTCTCTGATGGGTTGGCTAACTTGCATATATAGTCCATGCATGTAATAAACAGTGGGGGGGATTGTATGCATCCCTGTTTTACACCTGATCTAACTTCGAAGTGGTCCATGTAACCTGCTGCTGTTCTGAATGTATAGCTGCTGTTGATGTAGAGACTTAATTAGGTTGCTCAGATGTTGGCTTACTCCGTATGTTGTTAGTATCTCCCACAGTTGTTCTCTGTTTACTCTATCGAATGCTTTTTCCTGGTCAATGAAAGCTGTGTGCAAATTTTAATTGTGTTCTGTCGTTTTTTTCTGCAAGCTGTCCTAATGTGAACAGAGCGTCAGTACATCCTCTGCTTTTTTCAGAACCCCATTTGATAATCGCTTAACTGTAGTTCTATTATTGGTCTCAACCTTTCTTCCACAATTTTGGCGTATAGCTTTCCTACATGGCTGAGAAGAGATATACCTCTATATTGATTGCAGTCTCTTTTGCTACCTATCTTTTTCCATATTGGTCATGATAATGAGGTATATATTTAGACTGATGCCATCGCGCGTTTTGTCCGTCTTCTTATCATCATCATAATCATCATCGTCATCATCAAGTACCGTGCCTGCTAGCGTAGGTGATCATATCTCTCCACAACTTTCGATCTCGACAGCTATTTATCATTTCTGTTATTGACCTTATGCCAAGCCATTCTCTCAAGCTGTATGGTACATTTTCTCTTTGCTCCCCTCTACCTCTTCGTCCCTCAATTTTCCCGGTTGTTACAATACATTCCAGCTGTTCACTTCTCATTACATGACCAAGCAATGATGATTGTCTTTTTATACGTCTGTGAAACATGGATCTTATCGCCATTACAACAACGTATTCAAGCACATGGGAGTTGCGGTAGCTCACTGCTTAACGAGCTAGACCACTAAGGACAAGATGCTGAGTTCAATCCTGATCGACGGCTCCCAGGTTCACCCAGCCTTAAATGGGTATCGGATTATTATTATTATTTTTTTTTTTTTGGGGGGGGGGGGGGGAAAGCGGCACGGGCGTAATACTGAGCACACTACCCTAAAAATAAAGTACCGAAGGTCTATACAACAATTATGGGCTCTAACACTATACGTCACGTGCACATTTAAAAAAAAAAATATAATTCAAGCACACGAGATACTTTCATGAGATCCTAAGCATCCATAAATATATCACATTGCCGACAAAGAAGACCAAAACAGAAATGGACAAGGAATTGGTAAATAGCACCACCTTCTTAGCACCGTGAGACAGCAATAAGCATAAATAAGGAATATCAAGTATCATGGGCGGAAGTGTAAGTAGTAACCATGAAGACTTTTAGACTTATGTACACCTCGTCACATGTTGAAATGTAGTTAACTTTAGAAACTATTCCTGGTGACGTATACTCTTACCTAACCAATCAACTAGTATAGAAGTTATAGAAAAAATATATAATTTTACTTAATGCGGTGTATAGCTTTCGTCACTTACAACACCTTGGCATCAGATGATTTAATTTGGAGCTAATGTATTGAGCTGTATGTTCATCATCATCATCATCAGGCGCCATGCCGGTTGCGTAGGCGATCATCTCTCTCAACATCACTGGGTCCTTCATAAATGTCATAATTTCAGTCCGTGATCCTTTGTTATGCCTTTTGGGTAAGCTGTTCAATATTTTTTCTCTTGGTTTTCCTGCTCTTCTTTCCATGCATTCTGCCTTTTGTTATAGTATTTTCAATGCCTTCTTTTAGCATGGCATTTACATCAGATGTAGATCGTCTTTTCCGTATGATTTTGATATTTCTGGTTTCTAAAGCTCGTTTTAAATATTATTCATTTGTAATTTTTTGCTGTTCATGGAATTCGTAGCATTCTACTGATAAACCACATTTCATTTGCCCCTAATTTTATTTGTGTTGTTTTACTTATCGTAAGATGGGCACGGCCAGAAATGAGAAACTTGGTGACCGTGTAAGAAGACTTATCAACCAACATAGAACTGGAGTCGTCAGTCGCTGGACACTGAGGGAATTGCTGAGGAGGGGATCTGAGCACCTATGGACATGTTCGGAGTGCAATGATGATGACCCGCAAATAACTCAATAACTTATCGTCTATGACTCGCTTCCATATAGTAGAATGGGTTCGATGTAGCACTTTAGGACACATTTTCTAACATTAATTGACAATGATTTGTTACATATTATGTTTTTATAAATTATGTTTCTGCTTGCCCTAATCTGCTTCTAATTTCTGCAGTGCATCTGTCATATGATGTTATTATTGATCCTAGGTATTTGAATCTGTGCACTTATTTCATGACATTTCCATTCAGTTTCACTCTACGTTCTAATGACAAGGGGTAGGGTTCGATCCCAACCGACGGCTTCCGGGTTCACCCAGCCTTAAAGTGGGTACCGGATTTTTTTCTGGGAAAGTAAAGCAGCACGGGCGTAATACTGACCACATTACCCCAAAAATCATGTGCTGAAGGTCTGTAAAATATAGGGTCACTAACACCATATTTCCCTATACGCCACTTGGCGTGACGGGGGTACTTTACTTTTGCTTTACTACGTTCTTGTGTGTTTGCTTTCTTTGATATTATCATAGTTTCTGTCTTTTTGAAGTTGAGAGTCGGGTCTCTGTGATCACTTTCTGTCACAATTTCATCTGATAGATTTTGAGATCTTGTTAATTTTCTGCTATCAATACAATGTTATCTGCATACCTGAGGTTCTTTATGTTGCTCCCTCCCTTTTAATACCGGGCTTGTTCACAATTGTTCTTTATAATATTTCACTGTACAAAGAAAATAGATCTGGTGACATTACACATCCCTGTCGCATTCTTGCTCTTATTTGTTGATACTCTTCTTGTTTGTTTTCATGGCTGTATGGTGTTATCTATAAACCTAAGACACAAAGATCGTTACATTTCGAGTCACTGTGCTTCTCGGTGTGTTTCAGTCTCTAGAATTAAGAGCAAGTTGTCTCCTTGTTACAATTTCATTATCGATTGTAGTTCTAGTTTCTTCCTGTCCACAGAGAGTGGCTGCGCGTTAAATAATATGGGACACAAAATTGAACATTTGTGTTAACAATAACAATTTAAATAAAACCTTACATTTAGTAAGACATATTCGGGGTTATATTGTAGCATGGCATCAGATTTTCTGCCAGAACATAGAAAAGGTTGTCAGAGCTAGTTTATGTCAGTTTCAAGCCATTTAAAATGTCATATTCTTTGAAGAAAGTTGATAGTTTATGCGTTATTTATCGTAATGAGTTCAGTGATTGCTGTAGTTTTACGTAATGAGTTCACTGATTGGTCTAGTTCTAGTTTCGATCGCACAAAATCTCATTTCTCAAAAACTAAATGTTGATATATTGTTTACCAGGTCAAGAAGAATCTCGACTTTCCAAGATACAGATACGTATGTCACGTGACCTTAGTAGAATTAGCAAACCAGGGACTCATCATTGCTGACCGCAGCCTCTGGCTATCCCAGACGGACAACTGTGCCTCGCTGACTTTAGTCAAGAAGAAAGTAGTCATGACTCTCACATTTCATGGGATATACTTTGAATAGGCTTCACATATGATGCGATGACTTAAACTCTGTGGATATACTTTGAATAGGCTTCACATTTGATGCGATGACTTAAACTCTGTGGATATTCTTTGAATAGGCTTCACATATGATGCGATGTCTTAAACTCTGTGGATATACTTTGAATAGGCTTCACATATGATGCGATATCTTAAACTCTGTGGATATACTTTGAATAGGCTTCACATATGATGCGATGTCTTAAACTCTGTGGATATACTTTGAATAGGCTTCACATATGATGCGACGTCTTAAACTCTGTGGATATACTTTGAATAGGCTTCACATATGATGCGATGTCTTAAACTCTGTGGATATACTTTGAATAGGCTTCACATATGATGCGACGTCTTAAACTTGTTGGATATACTTTGAATAGGCTTCACATATGATGCGATGTCTTAAACTCTTTGGATATACTTTGAATAGGCTTCACATATGATGCGATGTCTTAAACTCTTTGGATATACTTTTAATAGGCTTCACATATGATGCGATGTCTTAAACTCTGTGGATATACTTTCAATAGGCTTCACATATGATGCGATGTCTTAAACTCTTTGGAAATACTTTCAATAGGCTTCACATATGATGCGATGTCTTAAACTCTGTGGATATACTTTGAATAGGCTTCACATATGATGCGATGTCTTACGCTCTGTGGATATACTTTGAATAGGCTTCACATATGATGCGATGTCTTAAACTCTGTGGATGTACTTTGAATAGGCTTCACATATGATGCGATGTCTTAAACTCTGTGGATATACTTTGAATAGGCTTAACATATGATGCGGTGTCTTAAACTCTTTGGATATACTTTCAATAGGCTTCACATATGATGCGATGTCTTAGACTTTGGGTTTATTTGCATTCGTGCTTCATATAAAATAACATGTCTCCAAGACTGCAGCCTCGCCCAGACAGAGATAGTCTGTTACTTGAATTTACATTGTCTCTTTGATTACTGTAGAGAAAACATTGAATACAGCTACGTTTGAAAAGAATCTGTTTAGCTTAATGTGTGCTCATTTGTATCTCAAAAAGGAAGCCTTACTCTGGCCTAGGGTTACGAAATAACTCAGTAAAGAATGGAGAACAATGAACGATGAAATAGAGAACAATGAAATAGAGAACAATGAGCGATGAAATAGAGAACAATGAAATGGAGAACAATGAACGATGAAATAGAGAACAATGAAATGGAAAACAATGAACGATGAAAAAGAGAACAATGAAATGGAGAACAATGAACAATAAAATTGAGAACAATGAATGATAAAATGGAGAACAAATACGATAAAATGGAGAACAATGAACGATAAAATGGAGAACAATTTACGATAAAATGAAGAACAAATCCAACAACCTAAACTCACTGCGCCCATAGACGGACTTTAACTTGTTGCCTGTATTCTAGGAAACAATAATTTTTGTGATTGTTAATTACATCTATATTCACGTTTTAATATATCTAATTTCATTACAAAACGAATCAGACAAAATCACAAACAAGACCTGCATTATACGATTATAGTGCAAAACATTAGTTGTTGGCCATTATGGCTTAGGCGAGAGGAATGAAAGAGGTCAGAAACTTATTGACTGGGCAAGAACACACAACAAGATGATAGGAAACACTTGGTTTAAGCAACATCCAAGACGTCTGTGGGCATGGAAAAGCCCAGGAGACAACGCGAGCAATCAAATTGATTACATAATGATAAGCAATAGATCTAGAAACAGGCTGGTGTGTATGAAAGCTAGACCAAGGGCAGATTGCAATAGTGATCATGTACCAGTTGTGGGAAAGCTTAGAGTAAAATTAAAAGCAACAAAATGAGCCTCAGTTAACATCAAATAAAATTTAGATTTACTCAACTCAGACAAGAAGTTGCAAGACAAATATAAAATCACAATTCAGAACCGGTACAATGCAATAGAGAAGATACAAAGCATTGATGAACAGTGGGAAATGCTAAAAGAATCAATGCAACAAACATCAAAAGAGTTCATACCACCAGTGAGGACAAATTCAAGGAAGAAATGGATGACAGGTGACATTTTGCAGCTAATGGATACAAGAAGAATAAATAAATAAAAATAAAGATGAGTATAAGAGATTAAATAAAGAAATTGTATTAAAATGCAATGAAGCAAAAGAAGCATGGCTAAAACAGAGATGAAAAGATATTGAAATGCAACAAAAAGGAGATGTCAAAGCTATATACAAACAAATTGAAGAATTAACAGGAAGAAAAATGCAATAAAAAACTGAATGTTTAAAATCAAAGGAAGGAGAACTGTTGATTGATCAAGAAAACATAAGGGAACGATGGACAGAATACATTAAAGATATTTATAATGATGAACAAACAGAAATAAATATTAAGGGTAATGGAGAAGGACCTGAAATACTCAAAGAAGAAGTGGAAGACGCCTTGCGCAATGTGAAAGCAGGAAAAGCTCCTGGGCCATATAATATAACTAAAGAAGAGATTGAAGTCATGGGTGATTTTGGAATAGAAATAATAACAAAAATATTGAATGATATCTACAACAGCGGATATATACCAGGCGACCTGCTCAAATAAATATTCATAGCCCTACCAAAGAAATCTGGTGCGATTGAATGCGATGATCATCGCACAATAAACATTATGTGTCACATGACTAAGATATTACTAAGAATCATCATTCGCAGAATGCGGATCAAAATCAGTCCAGAAATTAGTGATGGACAGTGTGGTTTTGTTAGAGATAAAGGAACAAGCAATGCCATATACATTATAAGATCTTTAGTAGAAAGGGCCATAGAGGTGGAAACAGATCTGTACCTATGTTTCATAGATTATACCAAAGCATTTGACAAAGTAAAGCACCAAGAAATAATCAAAATGATAGAAAGCATAAACGTAGACAGCAAAGATCTAAGAATAATAAAGAACATGTACTGGCAACAAACAGCGGCCATAAGAAGTGGAAACCAATTGGGAATGTTTCAACAAATAAAACAGGCTGTTAGGCAAGGATGTGTGCTGTCACCAGATTTTTTAAAATATTTATAGTGAGATTATTTTAAGATCCATAAGGGGCATGCCTGGAATAACAATCGGAGGTCATAATACAAAAAATAAAAGGTATGCTTATGATACAGTCTTACTCGCTAAGAGTGAAAATGAGTTACAAGAAAGGTTAGATATTATAGTGAAAGAAAGCAAAAATAAAGGACTCAGCCTTAATAGCAGAAAGACAGAAGTAATGGTAACAACAAAGAAAAAAACATCTCCTCAGTGCAAAATAAAGACAAGTGGAACAATATTAAAACAGGTAAATGAATTTAAATTTATGGGAACTTTGTTAACCTCAGACGGAAGATGTACAAAAGAGGTGAGGTGCAGAATGGTTCAGGCAAACGCAGCTTTCCAAAAAATGAGGAAGATACTACGCAATCCATTTTTGACAATAGAAACAAGAAAAAGAGTTCTAAAATGTTATGTAGAGCCAGTCTTAACATATGGATGTGAATCGTGGACAATAGGACAGCAGACAAGAAAATTAATGGAGTCTGTAGAAATGTGGTTTTACAGAAGAATGTTGAGAATACCATGGACAGCTAAGAAGAGCAACGAAAACGTTCTGAAAGAGGCCAAAGCAAAAAGAGAGCTTATTTCCAATATTAGGAAGAAACAGTCATCGTTTTTGGCCGTGTAATGAGAAGAGAACAACTGGAATATATTGTAACAAGGGGGAAAATTGAGGGACGAAGAGATAGATGGAAGCAAAGAGAAAATATACCAGACAGCTTCAGAGAATGGCTTGGCAGAAGGTCAACAACAGAAATGATAAATAGCTGTCGTGATTGAAAGTTGTGGAGAGACATGATTACCTACGCCAGCAGGCCCGGTACTTGATGATGATGATGATGTAGCAAATAAAGTCGTTTCATTTTTCTTCGGCTACTGAACTGAGAGAATTAGTGTGGAAATAGCCTTATTCGTGGTTGTATTATTTTAGGTTCTGAACATTGTATATTTTTGTTGTAATTTGTCAAATAATAATTTGCAACAAACATGCTGTTTATTCCATTAGTTAGTTAGACGAGTGAGGAAACTCCACACAATGGAAAACTGCAGTTGTCTATTCAAAACGTATCTTTGTGTTTATCTTGGGTTGCTTTTAATTATACAATTATTTTGAATTAAATAACAAATATGTTAAAATTCTGAACATTTTTCTGGGTTTTTTTTTTTGTTTGTGTGTGACGTTCTAGCGTTACTAAGACTGTCGTTTTCACCCATTGTGTTTCAAATGCTAACAGTTATTTTCCTTCATTTTCATTTCCGCAGGGGGCGGAACAATGGATAATTTCCTTAAGTTTATTTATTTATTTTAAATTTGAATCTTCTTTTCACTGGCAGGAAGATCTTAACATCCCTGGCCGGTATCACCCACCCAACGAGAAGGAAAACCGTCAAACTAAGATCCAGCCTGTCCAGACGGAGTGCGCCAGCCACGACGCAGGTTTTGGAAAAAAATCAGGACACAGGAATATATTAGTATTTACTATGCGAGCAGCTCATCGTGTATCAAGATAATGTAAACCCTTTCATCATGAAACAGTAGAGAGTCAAGTTCGCATGAACAAAAGACTTGAATGCTGAAAGGAAGAAGAAGAAGAAGAATCTTTTACCAACAACTTTGTGTACACACAAACTCATAACCATATGTTTATTTGTAAACTATTGACCTGGTTTCCACGCAGACGTTCAACAAACATTGGGAGCAAGTTCTATAGTCCGTTCAGATTCGTTTGCCGAGATGTTATGATTTATAATTCAAAAAGTTCTTGATGATTTCACATGATTTTTGGCATACGGTGTTAAAATGTCCATGTCACGAGAACATATGTGTTACTCGATGTCTAGCTATAACGGTTTTCTTAAAGCGGCGAATTCCTTTGATCTTTGCCCATGTAACTATTATTTTGACCCTAATCAAAATGTTTTACAGTAATCTAGTGCAACGATGACCCATAGGCGTGTCCATAAAATTTTACTGGGTGGCAAGTATACAAATTTTAAATTATATATAGAACTTTTGTTCGTAGAGTCAATTTGATATAGTTCCATGCTCTTGGTGTGAGTTTCCCAAATGTTGTCGCTGCCTTTCAAATACGTACATTTAGTTCCTCATCTAAGGAAAGTGTGGCTGTAATAGTGGATCCAAGATAGCTGAACTTCTGTACTGACTCAAGCAGGCTTCCATTCAAAGTAATGGTTGTTGGTTTGCTTATAACATATTTTTGATTGCTTGGGTGGTCTTGAACAATAAACTGTTTAACAAATCAACTAGGAAATTTTGCAAATCAAACTATTTATCTGTAGACTTAATCAGAGTAATGATCATTCAGAATCAGACGAGTCAAATAGGTCGATTACTGCTTTCGGCTGAACAAACAACAAACCATCCTTTTTCCAATATTCCTCTTCTTGTCGTAACACATGATCCTCACATTTTACCCAGTAGTCTTTATTTATATTTGATAGAGCCTGATTTGTAAGTGTCTCAACATCGCATAATTTGAAAGTTTTATTTGTATATGCTACGTGTCCTTTAACTTTTGCCCAAACTAGTTCTATAGGATTTAAGTGTGCATGATATGGAGGTAGTCTCAAACACCTATGGCCATGTTCTTGAATTAACTTGTCTATTTTAAATATCTTTGTACGTTGTGTCTGTTTTACAAGGCTAAGCAATTCGGGTTTCAAGTAGCTGTCGTTAACTTGTATGTGTTCTTTTATGAGCCACGTTTTGATTGCATCTTTTGTACTTGATGATGTTGGGATTCTATCTTCTACGTTAACTACGTTATGGTATGAAGCATTGTCCATTATCAGACAAGAAGGTCGATCTAATATTGGAAGGATACTTTTCTCGATCCAGTCTTTAAATATGTGCCCATTCATTTCGGAGTGGTAGTCTCTATTGTCTATGGATTTTGAAATGAAAACGAGATGAGCATTCTGCAACAACCCATTATGTCTGCTACCTGCATGTGCAACTATCAAACGTTGCCCTTTACTGCTTGGTACTGATCTTTTAATACTTCCATCTGCTAACTGCCATTCCTTTTCATTTGTATGATGAGCGTTGATCCAAGTTTCATCTAAATAAACAATATCATAATCATTTTCGCGCATTTCCTTCACTTCACGTAAATACTTGCTTCTAAGAGCTACTAGATGTGGCTTCTCACAAATAATGTTTTTCCACCAGCATACTTTCTAAAGGTGAAGCCTGCACTTCTTAATATTTTCCATAATGAAGTTTTTGATATTTCAATGTCGTTGTTGGTTTTCAGCCAAAGCTTCAACTTTCTAAGTGTCACTTCTTCGTTTATATCAAACATTCGACAGATTTCTCTTTTTACTAGGTCCTTATCAAAACTGTCAAACGTTTCTTTCCTTCCTTGCTTTCTTGCATTTGTTGGCAATAAATATCCGCTTCCTTTAACTATTCGATCAAATGAACGTTTACACAAACCTAAAATATGCATTGTTCTCTTCTCAGGGTTTGATAAAGAACAATAAAGATGTCCCTTTTTACGCTCTCTGCAGAAGTATTGATAAATCTTTATAGCAATGTTATGCTCAGTAAAATATTTTGCCTTTATATTCATTCTCACATAGACTTGCAGAAGATAATATGGATAGTGCCGCCTCCTTTCTGTAAATATTGAGATTTGCCTCTGAATTATGACTCGAACTCGAGTCTACGGCCGTGATTTTGACGTCACATAATTTCCGGTTTCGGCTAAAATGTCATTTTGTGCTAAACGGGAAATTTCATATGTAACATTTCTTTATAAAAATTTATAGTGGAAACATAACTATTTTAGGACGGTGCGCATTCAGCCGTGAAGGTCATGCCTATATGTTAAAGAATCAGCTGTGAGATGTAAGCATCTACATAATCCCGCCGGCGTTTATAATATCGATTAACTTTTTTAAATATAGGTTAAATAAGGCATCTTTGAAACTGGATCACATTTCTTTGATAAAAAAATATTTTTATAGCGACATTAGTATTCTAAACCTAACTTCAAAAGATCAATGCAAATGAACAATAAGTTTTTGAAAAAAATAAATTAATGTCTAGGCAAACGAATCTGAACGGACTATAACATGCAGGATGAAGCAAATGTTTACATGTTAGCAAGCCTGCACTGGCTGATCTTTGTTGATGTAGATGATCTAGTTTTTGCAGTACTTCTGGATAGACAAGCTCCAGCTTATCCAACAGGTTGCGAGAAATCCCGAAAGCCATTGTAATAAGACAAATCACCAAACTGGGTTTAAGAACTAATTGCTCGACTGCCATAAATTAACAGTAATGATGACATTACAAATATATGAATATGTAAGTAAACTTGTAAAAGACAAGCCTACAAGATGTAAGATATTGGTTGTAGACTACGTTAAAACATTGAGGCAACAAAGTGTGCATTAATTTAACTTAAGGTGACATGTTGATGCTTCCCTCTGATTTTATTATTCTGGTTCCTTTACAGAAACATGAGACATGATTTAATCAATTTGATTTATGATATGCTGAACTTGTAGAAGAGCTTCATTTTATTGATGCCTTGTCATGTTCTAACAATCCTTGCTTTACCGTTAAATGGTTAATTATCCACTAACCACTGGAGAAGAATATAATCTTTTTATAAAATGTGGTAGTGGGGGTGGGGGGGCCTTGAGGGGAGAAAGGAGTTCTGATATTTTGCATTGAGGTATGTGGATAAATTAATTATAATATGTCTTTTCTCTTGTGAGCTCTGATCGTAGGTCTTATGAGATAAAGTCCAGTCTAATCGGATACTGGAGAACTCCAGGGAGCTGTTGCTGGAGAATCCCAGGGAGCTGTTGCGGGAGAACTACAAGGAGCTGTTGCTGGAGAACTCTAGGGAGCTGGTTTTTGGAGAACCCAGGAGCTGGTTGTCGGAGAACTCTAGGGAGCTGGTTGTTGGAGAGCTCCAGGGGCCTGGTTGTTGGAGAACTCTAGGTAGCTGTTGCTGGAGACCTCTAGAGATATGGTTGCTGGAGAACTCTAGGGAGCTGTTGCTGGAGAACTCTAGGCAGCTGTTGCTGGAGAACTCTAGCGAGCTGGTTGTTGGAGAACTCTAGGGAGCTGTTGCTGGAGAACTCTAAGGAGTTGGTTGTTGTAGAACTCCAGAAAGGTGGTTGTTGGGGAACTCTAGGGAGCTGTTGCTGGAGAACCCCAGGGAGCTAGTTGTTGGAGAACTCAAGGGGGCTGGTTGTTGGAGAACTCTAGGGAGCAGGTTGTTGGAGACCTCTAGGGAGCAGGATGTATGATAACCTTAAGGAGTTGGTTATTGGAGAACTTTAAGGAGCTGGTTTTTGGAGAACTCTAGGGAGCTGGTTGTTGGAGAACTATAAGGAGCTGGTTGTTGGTGAACTCCAGGGAGCAGGTTGTAAGAAAACTCCAAGGAGCTGGTTGTTGGAGAACTCAAGGGAGCTGGTTGTTGGAGAATTCTAGGGAGCTGGTTGTTGGAGAACTCCAGGGAGCAGGTTTGTTGAAGAACTCCAGGGAGCTGGTTGTTGGAGAACTCCAGGGAGCTGGTTGTTGGAGAACTCTAGGGAGCTGGTTGTTGGAGAACTCCAGATAGCATTTTGTTGGAAAACTCCAGGTAGCTGGTTGTTGGAGAACTCCAGGGAGTAGTTGTAGGAGAACTCTAAGGAGCTGGTTGCTGGAGAACCCTAGGGAGCTGGTTGCTGTAGAACTCCAGGGAGCTGGTTGCTGGAGAGCTCCATGGTACTAGTTCTTGGATAACTCTATGGAGCTGGTTGCTGGAGAACTCCAGGGAGATGGTTGCTGGAGAACTCTAGGGAGCTGGTTGCTGAAGATCTCTAGGGAGCTGGTTGCTGGAGAACTCCAAGGAGCTGGTTGATGAAGAACTCTAGGGAGCTGGTTGCTGGAGACCTCCATGGAGCTAATTGCAGGAGAACTCCAGAGAGCTGGTTGTTGGAGAACTCCAGGAAGCTGGTTGTTGGAGATCTCTAGGGAGCTGTTGCTGGAGAACTCTAGAGAGCTGTTGCTGGAGAACTCTAGCGAGCTGGTTGTTTGAGAACTCTAGGGAGCTGTTGCTGGAGAACTCAAGAGAGCTGTTGCTGGAGATCTCTAGGGAGCTGTTGCTGGAGATCTCTAGGGAGCTGTTGCTGGAGAACTCTAGAGAGCTGTTGCTGGAGAACTCTAGCGAGCTGGTTGTTTGAGAACTCTAGGGAGCTGTTGCTGAAGAACTCTAGAGAGCTGTTGCTGGAGAACTCTAGCGAGCTGGTTGTTGGAGAACTCTAGGAAGCTGGTTGTTGGAGAATTCCAGGGAGCTGGTTGCTGGAGAACCCCAGGGAGCTTGTTGCCTGATAACTCAGGGAGCTGGTTGTTGGAGAACTCCCGGGAGCTGGTTGTTGGATAACTCTAGGGAGCTGGTTGTTGGAGAACTCCAATGAGCAGGTTGTAGGAGAACTCCAGGGAGCTGATTGTTGGAGAACTCCAGGGAGCAGGTTGTAGGAGAACTCCCGGGAGCTGGTTGTTGGAGAACTCTAGGGAGCTGGTTACTGGAGAACTCAAACAACTGATGCAACAATTGAACATAAAACACATTCTAACTTCTGTATATCACCCCCAAGTAATTCAATCAAGGAGAGGGAACATCGAACATTAAACGATATAATTTAAAAATTGACAAGAGGCAGAGACAATGAATAGGAGGTGAGGTTAAATCACGCATTGTCCGCATTAAGGGTGAATAGAAATGAGAGTACAGGTTTTTTTCCAATTTTTCCTATTATAAGGTAGACATCCAATGTTACCGTTGGATAATATACTACAACCAAGAAGAAGGTACGTAGGAGAGGAGATTCATGAGATAATTATACAGCAGATGCACGAAACTCAAAGAATGGTGTGGAGGAATTTAAAACGGGCAGAACGTAGAAACATGAAAAAGGATAAAAATAAAGAGAGTATTCAGTATAGTGTGGGGGACAGGGTATTTTATAAGAATCATACAGCTATTTCAAAATTAAGCTCTAAATGGAAAGAAGGATATATAGTATTAAGGAAAACAGGAGACACAATTATGTGATTAAACACATATATAGTAGGGCGGAAATAAGGACCTATAGGAGAAATATAAGAAAAGACGAGACCCTATGGTCAGAAAAAGAGGACGCACAAGGGAGAGAAGCACAAACATGTAGACCATAAAGAAAATGCACACGGAGTATGAAGGAATCTACGGAACAAACATATGTCGAAGAAGTACACGAAGTACCGAGAGAGGAAATAATTACCACAGAAGAAGTGATGATGGGACAAAATGGAGCCCAAGAGTCACAGACCTATGTCAGTGAAACTAGTGGTGAAAAGGAAAGAGGGGCACCATATCATAACACAGGGAGCTGGAAGACACAGGGACATAACCGACGGACACATAGAAAAAGAATAACAACATCAGAAGAAGCAGTAATGACCTTACCAGAGAGAAGGGTAACATTACAAGATAGGCAAGGAAGAATATTTAACCAAGAGCGGTTAGATCAAGCGAAAGGAGAGAGAAGGGTAACATTACAAGATAGGCAAGGAAGAATATTTAACCAAGAGCGGTTAGATCAAGCGAAAGGAGAGAGAAGGGTAACATTACAAGATAGGCAAGGAAGAATATTTAACCAGGAGCGGTTAGATCAAGCGAAAGGAGAGAGAAGGGTAACATTACAAGATAGGCAAGGAAGAATATTTAACCAAGAGCGGTTAGATCAAGCGAAAGGAGAGAGAAGGAAGAGGAAGAGAGAGGAAAGCAAGGTGGAAGAGAGAAGGGAAATGAGTAAATGCGAAGTAACAGAGAAGAGAAGGAAGAAGGAAAGGCGAGAAGAAAGACACGGAAAGGGCAAATGAGAAATAAGAGTTAGCAGGAGGAAGAAGAAGAGGAGGAGAGAACCCGAAAGGGGCGAACCGAAATGGGTAATTAAGAGTTAGCAGGAGTAAGAGGAAATGGAGGAGAGATCCCGGAATGGGTGATTAAGAGTTAGGAGGAGTAAGAGGAAGTGGAGGAGAGAACCCGAAATGGGTAATTAAGAGTTAGCAGGAAGAAGAAGAAGAGGAGGAGAGAACCCGAAAGGGGTGAACCCGAAGTATTAGCGAAGAGGAGAAGGTCTGAGTAGGTTAAGATGTTGTAGCGAAGTACTAATCTGAGATGATTGGTCTACACAGAGCAAGCAGGCAAGACCCAATTAGGAATATTGCGGGAAAGGATGCGAGTATTGAGGAATGAGACTACACAAGAGTACTATTGTAGAGACAATAGGAGATACTGCGGAATGCAATGTAAGAAGGGTAATTATAATTAAGAGTATTGAGGAATGAGATTACACAAGAGAACTATTGTAGAGACAATAGGAGATACTGCGGAATGCAATGTAAGAAGGGTAATTATAATTAAGAGTATTGAGGAATGAGATTACACAAGAGAACTATTGTAGAGACAATAGGAGATATTGCGGAATGCAATGTAAGAAGGGTAAATAAGAGATCGTTAATAATAGGAGGAAGAGGAAATGGAGGAGAAAACCCGAAATGGGTAATTAGAAGTTATTGAGAGGAAGTGGAGGAGAGATCCCAAAATGGGCATATAAATGAGTAGCTGCGAAGTACTAATCTGAGTGATTAGGCTACGCAGAATAATCAGAGAAAAGAGAGTGAACAGAATTGTGGGGGAATTGAAATGCAATGATCTACAAGGATTCATAAGAGAGGATAAAGAAGTAAATAGTCGTTAGTTGTGGCAACGACTAGCACATTTTGGGGGCGAATTGTATAGCAGGGAATGTATAGATAATTGTATATAATAGCGGAGAATGTATAGCGGAGAATTGCACACCAATAGATAGGGAAGTGAAAATTAGGCACAAATGTACACTGAGGGAGAAATGACGAAAAATAGAATTTATGACGTAGAGATAGAGAGACGGTTGTGAGGGGACAACGAAGGAAAGTCAGTTGGAGATTGGCAGCCGAAGAGAGAGGATGGCAGTCGTAGAGAACGGATGGACAGTCGTAGAGAATGGATGGGCAGTTGAGAATTTAAGAGAAGAGAACAGCCGAGATGGAACACCATGCATAATCCAAGTTGAGGAGGAACCTGAGGACAGAATGGACCGGCATTGGAGATAAACAGATGAATTCAGCAATAGGCATTTAGGAAATGGAATAATAGCGACAATAGAGCTGGCAATAGAAATAGTTAGAGTAAGGAGAGGCCGTTCGATGGGGAACGGTCTCACATAGGTTAATGCTGAGTCCGAACATAAATACTAGGATAGAAGAGAATAGATATAGTAGAGAATGAATGGAGTGTAATGAGAGCGATGAAGTGAACTAATATGCCGACATGTATGAATTTGCAAGAGAAATAAAAGGCTGCCAATCATTTAATTCATGAAGTTGTTTTCGTAACGTTATTAATAGCACTCATACTTTCACGAGTTGAACAACAACGCGACGCTGGGAGGTCTTCTTCATCATCATATAAAAAGGGAGAAAAGAAAAGATCACAGAGAGAAAAGAAAAGACTGCCGACACCGGGAGCTGGTTGTTGGAGAACTCTAGGGAGCTGGTTGTTCGAGAACTCCTGGAGTGCTGGTTCCTGGAGAAATTCCAGGGAGCTGATTGCTGGAGAACTCTAGTGAGCTGGTTGCTGGAGAACTCCAGGGAGCTAGTTGCTGGAGAACTCCAGGGAACTGGTTGTTGAAGAACTTCATGGGGCTAGTTGTTGGATAGCTCGAGGGAATCTGTTGCTAGAGAACTCCAGGGAACTGAGTAATCCAAGGAGCTGGAGAACTCCAGGGAGCTGAGAACTCGTGGGAGATCGAGAACTCCAGGGTACTGAGAACGTCTGGGAGTTGGTTGCTGTAGAACTGCAGGAAGCTGGAAAACTCCAGGGAGCAGGTAACTGGAGAACTGCAGGGAACTGAGAACTCCATGGAGCTGAGAACTCGAGGGAGATGGAGAACTCCAAGGAGCTGAGAACTTCTGGGAGTTGGTTGCTGGAGAACTGCATGGGGCTAGTTGTTGGATAACTCCAGGGAGCTGGTTGCTGAAGAAATCTAGGGAACTGAGAACTTCAGGGAGCTGAGGAACTCCACGAAGCTTAGAACTCAAGGGAGTTGGTTGCTGGAGAACTCCAGGGAGCTGGTTGCTTGAGAACTCTAGGGAGCTGGAAAACTCCAGGGAGATTGTTGCTGGAGAACTCCAGGGAGCTGGTTGCTGGAGAACTCCAGGGAGCTGGTTGCTGGAGAACTCTAGTGAGCTGGTTGCTGGAGAACTCTAGGGAGCATAAAGACTCCAGGGAGCTGGTTGCAGGAGAACTCTAAGGCGATGGTTACTGGAGAACTCCAGGGAGCTGGTTGCTGGAGAACTCAAGGAGCTGGTTGCTGGAGAACTCTAGGGAGTTGGTTGCTGGAGAACACTAGGGAGCTGGTTGCTGGAGAACTCTAGGGAGCATACAAATTCCAGGGAACTGGTCGCTGGAGAACTCTAAGGCGCTGGTTACTGGAGAACTCTAGGGAGCTGGTTGCTGGGGAACTCCAGGGAGCTGTTTGTTTGGAGAACTCCAAGGAGTAGGCTGTTGGAGAACTCCATTGAGCTGGTTGCTGGAGAACTCCATGGAGTTGGTTTTTGGATAACTCCAGGGAGCTGGATATTGGAGAACTCCAGGGACCTGATTGTTAGAGAACTCCAGGGAGCTAGTTGCTGGAGAACTTCAAGGAGCTGGTTGCTGGAGAGCTCCATGGTGCTAGTTGTTGGATAATTCTAGGGAGCCGGTTGCTAGATAACTGGAGGGAACTGAGAACTCCAGGGAGATGGTTGCTGGAGAACTTCAAGGGAGCTGATTGCTGGAGAACCCCAGGGAGCTGGTTGCTGGAGAACTCTAGGGAGCTGGGAAACTCAAGGGAGCTTGTTGCTGGAGAACTCCAGGGAGCTGGTTGCTGGAGAACTCTAGGGAGCTGGTTGCTGGAGAAATCTAGGGAGCTGGTTGCTGGAGAACTCTAGGGAGCACAAAGACCTCAGGGAGCTGGTTCCTGGAGAGCTCTAAGACGCTGGTTACTGGAGAACTCTGGGGAGCCGGTTGCTGAAGAACTCTAGGGAGCAGAAAACTCAAGGGAGCTTGTTGCTGGAGAACTCCAGGGACCTGGTTGCTGGAGAACTCAAGGGAGCTGGTTACTGGAGAACTCCAGGGAGCTAGTTGCTGGAGAACTCCAGGGAGCTGGTAGATGGAGAACTCCAAGGAACTGGTTGTTGGAGAACTTCATGGGGCTAGTTGTTGGATAGCTCGAGGGAATCGGTTGCTAGAGAACTCCAGGGAACTGAGTACTCCAAGGAGATGGAGTACTCCAGGGAGCTGAGAACTCGAGGGAGCTCGAGAACTCCAGGGAGCTGAGAACGCCTGGGAGTTGGTTGCTGTAGAACTGCAGGAAGCTGGAAAACTCTAGGGAGCAGGTAGCTGGAGACTGCAGGGAACTGAGACCTCCAGGGAGGTGAGAACTCGAGGGAGCTGGAGAACTCAAAGGAGCTGAGAACTTCTGGGAGTTGGTTGCTAGAGAACTGCCTAGGGCTAGTTGTTGAATAACTCCACGGAGCTGGTTGCTGGAGAACTCTATGGAACTGAGAACTCCAGGGAGCTGAAGAACTCCAGGAAGCTGAGAACTCCAGGGAGCTGGTTGCTGGAGAACTCTAGAGAGCTGGTTGCTGGAGAACTCTAGGGAGCATAAAAACTCCAGGGAGCTGGTTGCTGGAGAACTCAAAGGTGCTGGTTACTGGAGAATTCTAGTGAGCTGGTTGTTGGAGAACTCCAGGGAGCTAGTTGCTGGAGAACTCCAGGGAGCTGGTAGATGGAGAACTCCAAGGAACTGGTTGTTGGAGAACTTCATGGGGCTAGTTGTCGGATAGCTCGAGGGAATCGGTTGCTAGAGAACTCCAGGGAACTGAGTACTCCAAGGAGATGGAGTACTCCTGGGAGCTGAGAACTCGAGGGAGCTCGAGAACTCCAGGGAGCTGAGAACGTCTGGGAGTTGGTTGCTGTAGAACTGCAGGAAGCTGGAAAACTCTAGGGAGCAGGTAGCTGGAGACTGCAGGGAACTGAGACCTCCAGGGAGGTGAGAACTCGAGGGAGCTGGAGAACTCAAAGGAGCTGAGAACTTCTGGGAGTTGGTTGCTGGAGAACTGCCTAGGGCTAGTTGTTGAATAACTCCACTGAGCTGGTTGCTGGAGAACTCTATGGAACTGAGAACTCCAGGGAGCTGGTTGCTGGAGATCTCTAGAGTGCAGGTTGCTGGAGAACTCTAGGGGGCATAAAAACTCAAGGGACTTGCTTGCTGGAGAACTCAAAGGTGCTGGTTACTGGAGAATTCTAGTGAGCTGGTTGTTGGAGAACTCCAGTGAGCTGGTTGTTTGGAGAACTCCAAGGAGTAGCATGTTGGAGAACTCCAGGAAGCTGTTTGCTGGAGAACTCAAGGGTTTTGGTTGCTGGAGAACTCCAGGGAGCTGGATATTGGAGAACTCTAGGGAGCAGATTTTTGGAGAACTCCAGGGAGCTAGTTGCTGGAGAACTTCAGGGAGCTGGTTGCTGGAGAGCTCCATGATGGTAGTTGTTGGATAACCCCAGTGAGCTGATTGTTGGAGAACTCCAGGGAGCTAGTTGCTGGAGAACGTCAGGGAGCTGGTTGCTGGAGAGCTCCATGGTGCTAATTGTTGGATAACTCTAGGGAGCTGGTTGCAGGAGAACTCTATGGAACTGGTTGCTGTAGAACTCTAGGGAGCTGGTTGCTGGAGAACTCTAGGGAGCACAAAGACTCCAGGGAGCTGGTTCCTGGAGAGCTCTAAGACGCTGGTTACTGGAGAACTCTGGGGAGCTGGTTGCTGGAGAACTCTGGGGAGCAGAAAAACTCCAGGGAGCTGGTTGTTGGAGAACTCCAGGGAGCTGGTTGCTGGAGAACTCTAGGGAGCAGAAAAACTCTAGGAAGTTGGTTGCTGGAGAACTCTAGGGAGCCAAAAAACTCCAGGGAGATGGTTGCTGGAGAACTCTAGAGAGTTGGAAAACTCTAGGGAGCTGGTTGCTGGAGAACTCTAGGGAGCTAGTTGCTGGAGAACTCCAGGGAGCTGGTTGCTGGAGAACTCCATGGAGCTAGTTGCTGGAGAACTCTAGTGAGCTGGTTGCTGGAGAACTCCAGGGAGCTAGTTGCTGGAGAACTCCAGGGAACTGGTTGTTGAAGAACTTCATGGGGCTAGTTGTTGGATAGCTCGAGGTAATCTGTTGCTAGAGAACTCCAGGGAACTGAGTAATCCAAGGAGCTGGAGAACTCCAGGGAGCTGAGAACTCGTGGGAGATCGAGAACTCCAGGGTACTGAGAACGTCTGGGAGTTGGTTGCTGTAGAACTGCAGGAAGCTGGAAAACTCCAGGGAGCAGGTAACTGGAGAACTGCAGGGAACTGAGAACTCCATGGAGCTGAGAACTCGAGGGAGATGGAGAACTCCAAGGAGCTGAGAACTTCTGGGAGTTGGTTGCTGGAGAACTGCATGGGGCTAGTTGTTGGATAACTCCAGGGAGCTGGTTGCTGAAGAAATCTAGGGAACTGAGAACTTCAGGGAGCTGAGGAACTCCACGAAGCTTAGAACTCAAGGGAGTTGGTTGCTGGAGAACTCCAGGGAGCTGGTTGCTTGAGAACTCTAGGGAGCTGGAAAACTCCAGGGAGATTGTTGCTGGAGAACTCCAGGGAGCTGGTTGCTGGAGAACTCCAGGGAGCTGGTTGCTGGAGAACTCTAGTGAGCTGGTTGCTGGAGAACTCTAGGGAGCATAAAGACTCCAGGGAGCTGGTTGCAGGAGAACTCTAAGGCGATGGTTACTGGAGAACTCCAGGGAGCTGGTTGCTGGAGAACTCAAGGGAGCTGTTTGTTGGAGAACTCTAGGGAGTTGGTTGCTGGAGAACACTAGGGAGCTGGTTGCTGGAGAACTCTAGGGAGCATACAAATTCCAGGGAACTGGTTGCTGGAGAACTCTAAGGCGCTGGTTACTGGAGAACTCTAGGGAGCTGGTTGCTGGGGAACTCCAGGGAGCTGTTTGTTTGGAGAACTCCAAGGAGTAGGCTGTTGGAGAACTCCATTGAGCTGGTTGCTGGAGAACTCCAGGGAGTTGGTTTTTGGATAACTCCAGGGAGCTGGATATTGGAGAACTCCAGGGACCTGATTGTTAGAGAACTCCAGGGAGCTAGTTGCTGGAGAACTTCAAGGAGCTGGTTGCTGGAGAGCTCCATGGTGCTAGTTGTTGGATAATTCTAGGGAGCCGGTTGCTAGATAACTGGAGGGAACTGAGAACTCCAGGGAGATGGTTGCTGGAGAACTTCAAGGGAGCTGATTGCTGGAGAACCCCAGGGAGCTGGTTGCTGGAGAACTCAAGGGAGCTGGGAAACTCAAGGGAGCTTGTTGCTGGAGAACTCCAGGGAGCTGGTTGCTGGAGAACTCTAGGGAGCTGGTTGCTGGAGAAATCTAGGGAGCTGGTTGCTGGAGAACTCTAGGGAGCACAAAGACCTCAGGGAGCTGGTTCCTGGAGAGCTCTAAGACGCTGGTTACTGGAGAACTCTGGGGAGCCGGTTGCTGAAGAACTCTAGGGAGCAGAAAAACTCAAGGGAGCTTGTTGCTGGAGAACTCCAGGGACCTGGTTGCTGGAGAACTCAAGGGAGCTGGTTACTGGAGAACTCCAGGGAGCTAGTTGCTGGAGAACTCCAGGGAGCTGGTAGATGGAGAACTCCAAGGAACTGGTTGTTGGAGAACTTCATGGGGCTAGTTGTTGGATAGCTCGAGGGAATCGGTTGCTAGAGAACTCCAGGGAACTGAGTACTCCAAGGAGATGGAGTACTCCAGGGAGCTGAGAACTCGAGGGAGCTCGAGAACTCCAGGGAGCTGAGAACGCCTGGGAGTTGGTTGCTGTAGAACTGCAGGAAGCTGGAAAACTCTAGGGAGCAGGTAGCTGGAGACTGCAGGGAACTGAGACCTCCAGGGAGGTGAGAACTCGAGGGAGCTGGAGAACTCAAAGGAGCTGAGAACTTCTGGGAGTTGGTTGCTAGAGAACTGCCTAGGGCTAGTTGTTGAATAACTCCACGGAGCTGGTTGCTGGAGAACTCTATGGAACTGAGAACTCCAGGGAGCTGAAGAACTCCAGGAAGCTGAGAACTCCAGGGAGCTGGTTGCTGGAGAACTCTAGAGAGCTGGTTGCTGGAGAACTCTAGGGAGCATAAAAACTCCAGGGAGCTGGTTGCTGGAGAACTCAAAGGTGCTGGTTACTGGAGAATTCTAGTGAGCTGGTTGTTGGAGAACTCCAGGGAGCTAGTTGCTGGAGAACTCCAGGGAGCTGGTAGATGGAGAACTCCAAGGAACTGGTTGTTGGAGAACTTCATGGGGCTAGTTGTTGGATAGCTCGAGGGAATCGGTTGCTAGAGAACTCCAGGGAACTGAGTACTCCAAGGAGATGGAGTACTCCTTGGAGCTGAGAACTCGAGGGAGCTCGAGAACTCCAGGGAGCTGAGAACGTCTGGGAGTTGGTTGCTGTAGAACTGCAGGAAGCTGGAAAACTCTAGGGAGCAGGTAGCTGGAGACTGCAGGGAACTGAGACCTCCAGGGAGGTGAGAACTCGAGGGAGCTGGAGAACTCAAAGGAGCTGAGAACTTCTGGGAGTTGGTTGCTGGAGAACTGCCTAGGGCTAGTTGTTGAATAACTCCACTGAGCTGGTTGCTGGAGAACTCTATGGAACTGAGAACTCCAGGGAGCTGGTTGCTGGAGATCTCTAGAGTGCAGGTTGCTGGAGAACTCTAGGGAGCATAAAAACTCAGGGACTTGCTTGCTGGAGAACTCAAAGGTGCTGGTTACTGGAGAATTCTAGTGAGCTGGTTGTTGGAGAACTCCAGTGAGCTGGTTGTTTGGAGAACTCCAAGGAGTAGCATGTTGGAGAACTCCAGGAAGCTGTTTGCTGGAGAACTCAAGGGTTTTGGTTGCTGGAGAACTCCAGGGAGCTGGATATTGGAGAACTCTAGGGAGCAGATTTTTGGAGAACTCCAGGGAGCTAGTTGCTGGAGAACTTCAGGGAGCTGGTTGCTGGAGAGCTCCATGATGGTAGTTGTTGGATAACCCCAGTGAGCTGATTGTTGGAGAACTCCAGGGAGCTAGTTGCTGGAGAACGTCAGGGAGCTGGTTGCTGGAGAGCTCCATGGTGCTAATTGTTGGATAACTCTAGGGAGCTGGTTGCAGGAGAACTCTATGGAACTGGTTGCTGTAGAACTCTAGGGAGCTGGTTGCTGGAGAACTCTAGGGAGCACAAAGACTCCAGGGAGCTGGTTCCTGGAGAGCTCTAAGACGCTGGTTACTGGAGAACTCTGGGGCTGGTTGCTGGAGAACTCTGGGGAGCAGAAAAACTCCAGGGAGCTGGTTGTTGGAGAACTCCAGGGAGCTGGTTGCTGGAGAACTCTAGGGAGCAGAAAAACTCTAGGGAGTTGGTTGCTGGAGATCTCTAGGGAGCCAAAAACTCCAGGGAGATGGTTGCTGGAGAACTCTAGAGAGTTGGAAAACTCTAGGGAGCTGGTTGCTGGAGAACTCTAGGGAGCTAGTTGCTGGAGAACTCCATGGAGCTAGTTGCTGGAGAACTCTAGGGAGCTAGTTGCTGGAGAACTCTAGGGAGCTAGTTGCTGGAGAACTCCATGGAGCTAGTTGCTGGAGAACTCTAGGGAGCTAGTTGCTGGAGAACTCTAGGGAGCTAGTTGCTGGAGAACTCTAGGGAGCTAGTTGCTGGAGAACTCTAGGGAGCTGGTTGCTGGAGAACTCCATGGAGCTAGTTGCTGGAGAACTCTAGGGAGCTAGTTGCTGGAGAACTCTAGGGAGCTGGTTGCTGGAGAACTCCATGGAGCTAGTTGCTGGAGAACTCTAGTGAGCTGGTTGCTGGAGAACTCCAGGGAGCTAGTTGCTGGAGAACTCCAGGGAACTGGTTGTTGAAGAACTTCATGGGGCTAGTTGTTGGATAGCTCGAGGTAATCTGTTGCTAGAGAACTCCAGGGAACTGAGTAATCCAAGGAGCTGGAGAACTCCAGGGAGCTGAGAACTCGTGGGAGATCGAGAACTCCAGGGTACTGAGAACGTCTGGGAGTTGGTTGCTGTAGAACTGCAGGAAGCTGGAAAACTCCAGGGAGCAGGTAACTGGAGAACTGCAGGGAACTGAGAACTCCATGGAGCTGAGAACTCGAGGGAGATGGAGAACTCCAAGGAGCTGAGAACTTCTGGGAGTTGGTTGCTGGAGAACTGCATGGGGCTAGTTGTTGGATAACTCCAGGGAGCTGGTTGCTGAAGAAATCTAGGGAACTGAGAACTTCAGGGAGCTGAGGAACTCCACGAAGCTTAGAACTCAAGGGAGTTGGTTGCTGGAGAACTCCAGGGAGCTGGTTGCTTGAGAACTCTAGGGAGCTGGAAAACTCCAGGGAGATTGTTGCTGGAGAACTCCAGGGAGCTGGTTGCTGGAGAACTCCAGGGAGCTGGTTGCTGGAGAACTCTAGTGAGCTGGTTGCTGGAGAACTCTAGGGAGCATAAAGACTCCAGGGAGCTGGTTGCAGGAGAACTCTAAGGCGATGGTTACTGGAGAACTCCAGGGAGCTGGTTGCTGGAGAACTCAAGGGAGCTGGTTGCTGGAGAACTCTAGGGAGTTGGTTGCTGGAGAACACTAGGGAGCTGGTTGCTGGAGAACTCTAGGGAGCATACAAATTCCAGGGAACTGGTTGCTGGAGAACTCTAAGGCGCTGGTTACTGGAGAACTCTAGGGAGCTGGTTGCTGGGGAACTCCAGGGAGCTGTTTGTTTGGAGAACTCCAAGGAGTAGGCTGTTGGAGAACTCCATTGAGCTGGTTGCTGGAGAACTCCAGGGAGTTGGTTTTTGGATAACTCCAGGGAGCTGGATATTGGAGAACTCCAGGGACCTGATTGTTAGAGAACTCCAGGGAGCTAGTTGCTGGAGAACTTCAAGGAGCTGGTTGCTGGAGAGCTCCATGGTGCTAGTTGTTGGATAATTCTAGGGAGCCGGTTGCTAGATAACTGGAGGGAACTGAGAACTCCAGGGAGATGGTTGCTGGAGAACTTCAAGGGAGCTGATTGCTGGAGAACCCCAGGGAGCTGGTTGCTGGAGAACTCTAGGGAGCTGGGAAACTCAAGGGAGCTTGTTGCTGGAGAACTCCAGGGAGCTGGTTGCTGGAGAACTCTAGGGAGCTGGTTGCTGGAGAAATCTAGGGAGCTGGTTGCTGGAGAACTCTAGGGAGCACAAAGACCTCAGGGAGCTGGTTCCTGGAGAGCTCTAAGACGCTGGTTACTGGAGAACTCTGGGGAGCCGGTTGCTGAAGAACTCTAGGGAGCAGAAAAACTCAAGGGAGCTTGTTGCTGGAGAACTCCAGGGACCTGGTTGCTGGAGAACTCAAGGGAGCTGGTTACTGGAGAACTCCAGGGAGCTAGTTGCTGGAGAACTCCAGGGAGCTGGTAGATGGAGAACTCCAAGGAACTGGTTGTTGGAGAACTTCATGGGGCTAGTTGTTGGATAGCTCGAGGGAATCGGTTGCTAGAGAACTCCAGGGAACTGAGTACTCCAAGGAGATGGAGTACTCCAGGGAGCTGAGAACTCGAGGGAGCTCGAGAACTCCAGGGAGCTGAGAACGCCTGGGAGTTGGTTGCTGTAGAACTGCAGGAAGCTGGAAAACTCTAGGGAGCAGGTAGCTGGAGACTGCAGGGAACTGAGACCTCCAGGGAGGTGAGAACTCGATGGAGCTGGAGAACTCAAAGGAGCTGAGAACTTCTGGGAGTTGGTTGCTAGAGAACTGCCTAGGGCTAGTTGTTGAATAACTCCACGGAGCTGGTTGCTGGAGAACTCTATGGAACTGAGAACTCCAGGGAGCTGAAGAACTCCAGGAAGCTGAGAACTCCAGGGAGCTGGTTGCTGGAGAACTCTAGAGAGCTGGTTGCTGGAGAACTCTAGGGAGCACAAAAACTCCAGGGAGCTGGTTGCTGGAGAACTCAAAGGTGCTGGTTACTGGAGAATTCTAGTGAGCTGGTTGTTGGAGAACTCCAGGGAGCTAGTTGCTGGAGAACTCCAGGGAGCTGGTAGATGGAGAACTCCAAGAACTGGTTGTTGGAGAACTTCATGGGGCTAGTTGTTGGATAGCTCGAGGGAATCGGTTGCTAGAGAACTCCAGGGAACTGAGTACTCCAAGGAGATGGAGTACTCCTGGGAGCTGAGAACTCGAGGGAGCTCGAGAACTCCAGGGAGCTGAGAACGTCTGGGAGTTGGTTGCTGTAGAACTGCAGGAAGCTGGAAAACTCTAGGGAGCAGGTAGCTGGAGACTGCAGGGAACTGAGACCTCCAGGGAGGTGAGAACTCGAGGGAGCTGGAGAACTCCAAGGAGCTGAGAACTTCTGGGAGTTGGTTGCTGGAGAACTGCCTAGGGCTAGTTGTTGAATAACTCCACTGAGCTGGTTGCTGGAGAACTCTATGGAACTGAGAACTCCAGGGAGCTGGTTGCTGGAGATCTCTAGAGTGCAGGTTGCTGGAGAACTCTAGGGAGCATAAAAACTCAGGGACTTGCTTGCTGGAGAACTCAAAGGTGCTGGTTACTGGAGAATTCTAGTGAGCTGGTTGTTGGAGAACTCCAGTGAGCTGTTTGTTTGGAGAACTCCAAGGAGTAGCATGTTGGAGAACTCCAGGAAGCTGTTTGCTGGAGAACTCAAGGGTTTTGGTTGCTGGAGAACTCCAGGGAGCTGGATATTGGAGAACTCTAGGGAGCAGATTTTTGGAGAACTCCAGGGAGCTAGTTGCTGGAGAACTTCAGGGAGCTGGTTGCTGGAGAGCTCCATGATGGTAGTTGTTGGATAACCCCAGTGAGCTGATTGTTGGAGAACTCCAGGGAGCTAGTTGCTGGAGAACGTCAGGGAGCTGGTTGCTGGAGAGCTCCATGGTGCTAATTGTTGGATAACTCTAGGGAGCTGGTTGCAGGAGAACTCTATGGAACTGGTTGCTGTAGAACTCTAGGGAGCTGGTTGCTGGAGAACTCTAGGGAGCACAAAGACTCCAGGGAGCTGGTTCCTGGAGAGCTCTAAGACGCTGGTTACTGGAGAACTCTGGGGAGCTGGTTGCTGGAGAACTCTGGGGAGCAGAAAAACTCCAGGGAGCTGGTTGTTGGAGAACTCCAGGGAGCTGGTTGCTGGAGAACTCTAGGGAGCAGAAAAACTCTAGGGAGTTGGTTGCTGGAGAATCTAGGGAGCCAAAAAACTCCAGGGAGATGGTTGCTGGAGAACTCTAGAGAGTTGGAAAACTCTAGGGAGCTGGTTGCTGGAGAACTCTAGGGAGCTAGTTGCTGGAGAACTCCAGGGAGCTGGTTGCTGGAGAACTCCATGGAGCTAGTTGCTGGAGAACTCTAGTGAGCTGGTTGCTGGAGAACTCCAGGGAGCTAGTTGCTGGAGAACTCCAGGGAACTGGTTGTTGAAGAACTTCATGGGGCTAGTTGTTGGATAGCTCGAGGGAATCTGTTGCTAGAGAACTCCAGGGAACTGAGTAATCCAAGGAGCTGGAGAACTCCAGGGAGCTGAGAACTCGTGGGAGATCGAGAACTCCAGGGTACTGAGAACGTCTGGGAGTTGGTTGCTGTAGAACTGCAGGAAGCTGGAAAACTCCAGGGAGCAGGTAACTGGAGAACTGCAGGGAACTGAGAACTCCATGGAGCTGAGAACTCGAGGGAGATGGAGAACTCCAAGGAGCTGAGAACTTCTGGGAGTTGGTTGCTGGAGAACTGCATGGGGCTAGTTGTTGGATAACTCCAGGGAGCTGGTTGCTGAAGAAATCTAGGGAACTGAGAACTTCAGGGAGCTGAGGAACTCCACGAAGCTTAGAACTCAAGGGAGTTGGTTGCTGGAGAACTCCAGGGAGCTGGTTGCTTGAGAACTCTAGGGAGCTGGAAAACTCCAGGGAGATTGTTGCTGGAGAACTCCAGGGAGCTGGTTGCTGGAGAACTCCAGGGAGCTGGTTGCTGGAGAACTCTAGTGAGCTGGTTGCTGGAGAACTCTAGGGAGCATAAAGACTCCAGGGAGCTGGTTGCAGGAGAACTCTAAGGCGATGGTTACTGGAGAACTCCAGGGAGCTGGTTGCTGGAGAACTCAAGGGAGCTGGTTGCTGGAGAACTCTAGGGAGTTGGTTGCTGGAGAACACTAGGGAGCTGGTTGCTGGAGAACTCTAGGGAGCATACAAATTCCAGGGAACTGGTTGCTGGAGAACTCTAAGGCGCTGGTTACTGGAGAACTCCAGGGAGCTGTTTGTTTGGAGAACTCCAAGGAGTAGGCTGTTGGAGAACTCCATTGAGCTGGTTGCTGGAGAACTCCAGGGAGTTGGTTTTGGATAACTCCAGGGAGCTGGATATTGGAGAACTCCAGGGACCTGATTGTTAGAGAACTCCAGGGAGCTAGTTGCTGGAGAACTTCAAGGAGCTGGTTGCTGGAGAGCTCCATGGTGCTAGTTGTTGAATAAATCTAGGGAGCCGGTTGCTAGATAACTGGAGGGAACTGAGAACTCCAGGGAGATGGTTGCTGGAGAACTTCAAGGGAGCTGATTGCTGGAGAGCCCCAGGGAGCTGGTTGCTGAGAACTCTAGGGAGCTGGGAAACTCAAGGGAGCTTGTTGCTGGAGAACTCCAGGGAGCTGGTTGCTGGAGAACTCTAGGGAGCTGGTTGCTGGAGAAATCTAGGGAGCTGGTTGCTGGAGAACTCTAGGGAGCACAAAGACCTCAGGGAGCTGGTTCCTGGAAAGCTCTAAGACGCTGGTTACTGGAGAACTCTGGGGAGCCGTTGCTGAAGAACTCTAGGGAGCAGAAAAACTCAAGGGAGCTTGTTGCTGGAGAACTCCATGGAGCTAGTTGCTGGAGAACTCCAGGGAGCTGGTTGATGGAGAACTCTAGGGAACTAGTTGCTGGAGAACTCCAAGGAATTGGTTGTTGGAGAACTTTATGGGCTAGTTGTTGGATAGCTCGAGGGAATCGGTTGCTAGAGAACTCCAGGGAACTGAGTACTCCAAGGAGATTGAGAACTCCAGGGAGGTGAGAACTCGAGGGAGCTCGAGAACTCCAGGGAGCTGAGAACGTATGGGAGTTGGTTGCTGTAGAACTGCAGGAAGCTGGAAAACTCCAGGGAGCAGTTTGCTGGAGAACTGCAGGAAACTGAGAACTCCTGGGAGGTGAGAACTCGAGGGAGCTGGATAACTCAAGGAGCTGAGAACTTCTGGGAGTTGGTTGCTGGAGAACTGCCTAGGGCTAGTTGTTGAATAACTCCACTGAGCTGGCTGCTGGAGAACTCTATGGAACTGAGAACTCCAGGGAGCTGGTTGCTGGAGATCTCTAGAGTGCAGGTTGCTGGAGAACTCTAGGGAGCATAAAAACTCAGAACTTGCTTGCTGGAGAACTCAAAGGTGCTGGTTACTGGAGAATTCTAGTGAGCTGGTTGTTGGAGAACTCCAGTGAGCTGGTTGTTGGAGAACTGCAAGGAGTAGCATGTTGGAGAACTCCAGGAAGCTGTTTGCTGGAGAACTCAAGGGTTTTGGTTGCTGGAGAACTCTAGGGAGCAGATTTTTGGAGAACTCCAGGGAGCTAGTTGCTGGAGAACTTCAGGGAGCTGGTTGCTGGAGAGCTCCATGATGGTAGTTGTTGGATAACCCAGTGAGCTGATTGTTGGAGAACTCTAGGGAGCTAGTTGCTGGAGAACTCCAAGAACTGGTTTTGGAGAATTTCATGGGGCTAGTTGTTGGATAGCTCGAGGGAATCGGTTGCTCGAGAACTCCATGGAACTGAGTACTCCAATGAGATGGAGTACTCCTGGGAGCTGAGAACTCGATGGAGCTCGAGAACTCCAGTGAGCTGAGAACGTCTGGGAGTTGGTTGCTGTAGAACATCAGGAAGCTGGAAAACTCCAGGGAGCAGGTAGCTGGCGACTGCAGTGAACTGAGACCTCCAGGGAGGTGAGAACTCGAGGAGCTGGAGAACTCCAGGAGCTGAGACCTTCTGGGAGATGGTTGCTGGAGAACTGCCTAGGGCTAGTTGTTGAATAACTCCTAGGAGCTGGTTGCTAGAGAACTCTAGAGAACTGAGAACTCCAGGGAGTTGGTTTTGCTGGAAAACTCTAGTGAGCATAAAAACTCCAGAGAGCTGGTTGCTGGAGAACTCTAATGCTATGGTTACTGGAGAACTCTAGGGAGCTGGTTGCTGGAGAACTCTAGATAGCTGGTTGCAGGAGAACTATAGGGAGCTTAAAAACTCCAGGGTGCTGGTTGCTGGAGAACTCTAAGGTGCTGGTTACTGGAGAACTCTGGAGCCGGTTGCTGAAGTACTCTACGGAGCAGAAAAACTCCAGGGAGCTGGTTGCTGGAGAACTCAAGGGAGCTGGTTACTGGAGAACTCCAGGGATCTAGTTGCTGGAGAACTCCAGGGAGCTGGTAGATGGAGAACTCCAAGGAACTGGTTGTTGGAGAACTTCATGGGGCTAGTTGTTGGATAGCTCGACGGAATCGGTTGCTAGAGAACTCCATGGAACTGAGTACTCCAAGGAGATGAGTACTCCGGGAGCTGAGAACTCGAGGGAGCTCGAGAACTCCAGGGAGCTGAGAACGTCTGGGAGTTGGTTGCTGTAGAACTGCAGGAAGCTGGAAAACTCTAGGGAGCAGGTAGCTGGAGACTGCAGGGAACTGAGACCTCCAGGGAGGTGATAACTCGAGGGAGCTGGAGAACTCAAAGGCTGAGAACTTCTGGGAGTTGGTTGCTAGAGAACTGCCTAGGGCTAGTTGTTGAATAACTCCACGGAGCTGGTTGCTGGAGAACTCTATGGAACTGAGAACTCCAGGGAGCTGAAGAACTCCAGGAAGCTGAGAACTCCAGGGAGCTGGTTGCTGGAGAACTCTAGAGAGCTGGTTGCTGGAGAACTCTAGGAGCATAAAAACTCCAGGGAGCTGTTGCTAGAGAACTCAAAGGTGCTGGTTACTGGAGAATTCTAGTGAGCTGGTTGTTGGAGAACTCCAGGGAGCTAGTTGCTGGAGAACTCCAGGGAGCTGGTAGATGGAGAACTCCAAGGAACTGGTTGTTGGAGAACTTCATGGTGCTAGTTGTTGGATAGCTCGAGGAATCGGTTGCTAGAGAACTCCAGGGAACTGAGTACTCCAAGGAGATGGAGTACTCCTGGGAGCTGAGAACTCGAGGGAGCTCGAGAACTCCAGGGAGCTGAGAACGTCTGGGAGTTGGTTGCTGTAGAACTGCAGGAAGCTGGAAAACTCTAGGGAGCAGGTAGCTGGAGACTGCAGGAACTGAGACCTCCAGGGAGGTGAGAACTCGAGGGAGCTGGAGAACTCAAAGGAGCTGAGAACTTCTGGGAGTTGGTTGCTGGAGAACTGCCTAGGGCTAGTTGTTGAATAACTCCACTGAGCTGGTTGCTGGAGAACTCTATGGAACTGAGAACTCCAGGGAGCTGGTTGCTGGAGATCTCTAGAGTGCAGGTTGCTGGAGAACTCTAGGGAGCATAAAAACTCAAGGACCTGCTTGCTGGAGAACTCAAAGGTGCTGGTTACTGGAGAATTCTAGTGAGCTGGTTGTTGGAGAACTCCAGTGAGCTGGTTGTTTGGAGAACTCCAAGGAGTAGCATGTTGGAGAACTCCAGGAAGCTGTTTGCTGAGAACTCAAGGGTTTTGGTTGCTGCAGAACTCCAGGGAGCTGGATATTGGAGAACTCTAGGGAGCAGATTTTTGGAGAACTCCAGGGAGCTAGTTGCTTGAGAACTTCAGGAACTGGTTGCTGGAGAGCTCCATGATGGTAGTTGTTGGATAACCCCAGTGAGCTGATTGTTGGAGAACTCCAGGGAGCTAGTTGCTGGAGAACGTCAGGGAGCTGGTTGCTGGAGAGCTCCATGGTGCTAATTGTTGGATAACTCTAGGGAGCTGGTTGCAGGAGAACTCTATGGAGCTGGTTGCTGTAGAACTCTAGGGAGCTGGTTGCTGGAGAACTCTAGGGAGCACAAGACTCCAGGGAGCTGGTTCCTGGAGAGCTCTAAGACGCTGGTTACTGGAGAACTCTGGGGAGCTGGTTGCTGGAGAACTCTGGGGAGCAGAAAAACTCCAGGGAGCTGGTTGCTGGAGAACTCTAGGGAGCAGAAAAACTCTAGGGAGTTGGTTGCTGGAGAACTCTAGGGAGCCAAAAACTCCAGGGAGATGGTTGCTGGAGAACTCCAGGGAGCTGGTTGCTGGAGAACTCTAGAGAGTTGGAAAACTCTATGGAGCTGGTTGCTGGAGAACTCTAGGGAGCTAGTTGCTGGAGAACTCCAGGGAGCTGGTTGCTGGAGAACTCCATGGAGCTAGTTGCTGGAGAACTCCAGGGAGCTGGTTGATGGAGAACTCTAGGGAACTAGTTGCTGGAGAACTCCAAGGAACTGGTTGTTGGAGAACTTCATTGGGCTAGTTGTTGGATAGCTCGAGGGAATCGGTTGCTAGAGAACTCCAGGGAACTGAGTACTCCAAGGAGATTGAGAACTCCAGGGAGGTGAGAACTCGAGGGAGCTCGAGAACTCCAGGGAGCTGAGAACGTCTGGGAGTTGGTTGCTGTAGAACTGCAGGAAGCTGGAAAACTCCAGGGAGCAGTTTGCTGGAGAACTGCAGGAAACTGAGAACTCCAGGGAGGTGAGAACTCGAGGGAGCTGGAGAACTCCAAGGAGCTGAGAACTTCTGGGAGTTGGTTGCTGGAGAACTGCCTAGGGCTAGTTGTTGGATAACTCCAGGGAGCCGGTTGCTGGAGAACTCTAGGGAACTGAGAATTACAGGGAGCTGAAGAACTCCAGGAAGCTGAGAACTCCAGGGAGTTGGTTGCTGGAGAATTCCAGGCAGCTGGTTGCTGGAGAACACCAGGAGCTGGTGCTGGAGACTCTAGTGAGCTGGTTGCTGGAGAACTCTAGAGATCTGGTTGCTGGAGAATTCTAGGGAGCATGAAACTACAGGGAGCTGGTTGCTGGAGAACTCTAAGGCTATCGTTACTGGAGAACTCTAGGGAGCTGGTTGCTGGAGAACTCTAGGGAGCTGGTTGTTGGATAACTTCAGGGAGCTGGTTGCTGGAGAACTATAGGGAGCTTAAAAACTCCAGGAGCTGGTTGCTGGAGAACTCTAAGGCGCTGTTTACTGGAGAACTCTAGGGTGCTGGTTGCTGGAGAACTCCAGTGAGCTGGTTGTTTGGAGAACTCCAAGGGTAGGCTGTTTGAGAACTGCAGGGAGCTGGTTGCTGGAGAACTCAAGGGAGTTGGTTGCTGGAAAACACCAGGGAGCTGGATATTGGAGAACTCCAAGGAGCTGATTGTTGGAGAACTCAAGGGAGCTAGTTGCTGGAGAACTTCAGGGAGGTGGTTGATGGAGAGCTCCATGGTGCTAGTTGTTGCATAACTCAAGGGAGCTGATTGCTGGAGAACTCCAGGGAGCTGATTCCTGGAGAACTCTAGGGAACTGGTTGCTGGAGAACTCTTACGAGCTGCTTGCTGAAGAACTACAGGGAGCTGGTTGTTTGGAGAACACTAGGGAGCTGGTTTGCTGGAAAACTCTAGGGAGCTAGTTGCTAGAGAACCCAGTGAGGTGGTTGCTGGAGAACTCCAGGTAGCTGGTTGTTGGATAACTCCAGTGAGCTAGTTGCTGGAGAACTCCAGAGAGCTGGTTGCTGTAGAACTTCAGAGAACTGGTTGCTGAGAACTGCAGGGAACTGAGAACTCCAGGGAGCTGAAGAACTCCAGGAAACTGATAACTCTAGGGAGTTGGTTGCTGGAGATCTTCAAAGGAGCTGATTGCTGGAGATCTCCAGGGAGCTGGTTGCTGGAGAACTCTAGGGAGCTGGAAAACTCAAGGTAGCTTGTTGCTGGAGAACTCCAGGGAGCTGGTTGCTGGAGAACTCTAGGGAGCTGTTTGCTGGAGAACTCTAGGGAGCTGGTTGCTGGAGAACTCTAGGGAGCACAAAGACTCCAGGGAGCTGGTTCCTGGAGAGCTCTAAGACGCTGGATACTGGAGAACTCTGGGGAGCTGGCTGCTGAAGAACTCTAGGGAGCAGAAAAACTCCAGGGAGCTGGTTGCTGGAGAACTCCGGGAAGCTGGTTGCTGGAGAACTCAAGGAGCTAGTTGCTGGAGAACTCCAAGGAGCTGGTTGATGGAGAACTCTAGGGAGCTAGTTGCTGGAGAACTCCAAAGAACTGGTTGTTGGAGAATTCATGGGGCTAGTTGTTGGATAGCTCGAGGGAATCGGTTGCTCGAGAACTCCATGGAACTGAGTACTCCAATGAGATGGAGTACTCCTGGGAGCTGAGAACTCGATGGAGCTCGAGAACTCCAGGGAGCTGAGAACGTCTGGGAGTTGGTTGCTGTAGAACTGCAGGAAGCTGGAAAACTCTAGGGAGCAGGTAGCTGGAGACTGCAGGGAACTGAGACCTCCAGGGAGGTGATAACTCGAGGGAGCTGGAGAACTCAAAGGAGCTGAGAACTTCTGGGAGTTGGTTGCTAGAGAACTGCCTAGGGCTAGTTGTTGAATAACTCCACGGAGCTGGTTGCTGGAGAACTCTATGGAACTGAGAACTCCAGGGAGCTGAAGAACTCCAGGAAGCTGAGAACTCCAGGGAGCTGGTTGCTGGAGAACTCTAGAGAGCTGGTTGCTGGAGAACTCTAGGGAGCATAAAAACTCCAGGGAGCTGGTTGCTAGAGAACTCAAAGGTGCTGGTTACTGGAGAATTCTAGTGAGCTGGTTGTTGGAGAACTCCAGGGAGCTAGTTGCTGGAGAACTCCAGGAGCTGGTAGATGGAGAACTCCAAGGAACTGGTTGTTGGAGAACTTCATGGTGCTAGTTGTTGGATAGCTCGAGGGAATCGGTTGCTAGAGACTCCAGGGAACTGAGTACTCCAAGGAGATGGAGTACTCCTGGGAGCTGAGAACTCGAGGGAGCTCGAGAACTCCAGGGAGCTGAGAACGTCTGGGAGTTGGTTGCTGTAGAACTGCAGGAAGCTGGAAAACTCTAGGGAGCAGGTAGCTGGAGACTGCAGGGAACTGAGACCTCCAGGGAGGTGAGAACTCGAGGGAGCTGGAGAACTCAAAGGAGCTGAGAACTTCTGGGAGTGGTTGCTGGAGAACTGCCTAGGGCTAGTTGTTGAATAACTCCACTGAGCTGGTTGCTGGAGAACTCTATGGAACTGAGAACTCCAGGGAGCTGGTTGCTGGAGATCTCTAGAGTGCAGGTTGCTGGAGAACTCTAGGGAGCATAAAAACTCAGGGACTTGCTTGCTGGAGAACTCAAAGGTGCTGGTTACTGGAGAATTCTAGTGAGCTGGTTGTTGGAGAACTCCAGTGAGCTGGTTGTTTGGAGAACTCCAAGGAGCAGCATGTTGGAGAACTCCAGGAAGCTGTTTGCTGGAGAACTCAAGGGTTTTGGTTGCTGCAGAACTCCAGGGAGCTGGATATTGGAGAACTCTAGGAGCAGATTTTGGAGAACACCAGGGAGCTAGTTGCTTGAGAACTTCAGGGAACTGGTTGCTGGAGAGCTCCATGATGGTAGTTGTTGGATAACCCCAGTGAGCTGATTGTTGGAGAACTCCAGGGCTAGTTGCTGGAGAACGTCAGGGAGCTGGTTGCTGGAGAGCTCCATGGTGCTAATTGTTGGATAACTCTAGGGAGCTGGTTGCAGGAGAACTCTATGGAGCTGGTTGCTGTAGAACTCTAGGGAGCTGGTTGCTGGAGAACTCTAGGGAGCACAAAGACTCCAGGGAGCTGGTTCCTGGAGAGCTCTAAGACGCTGGTTACTGGAGAACTCTGGGGAGCTGGTTGCTGGAGAACTCTGGGGAGCAGAAAAACTCCAGGGAGCTGGTTGCTGGAGAACTCTAGGGAGCAGAAAAACTCTAGGGAGTTGGTTGCTGGAGAACTCTAGGGAGCCAAAAAACTCCAGGGAGATGGTTGCTGGAGAACTCCAGGGAGCTAGTTGCTGGAGAACTTCAGGGAGTGGTTGATGGAGAGCTCCATGGTGCTAGTTGTTGCATTACTCAGGGAGCTGATTGCTGGAGAACTCCAGGGAGCTGATTCTGGAGAACTCTAGGGAACTGGTTGCTGGAGAACTCTTACGAGCTGCTTGCTGAAGAACTACAGGGAGCTGGTTGTTTGGAGAACACTAGGGAGCTGGTTGCTGGAAAACTCTAGGGAGCTAGTTGCTAGAGAACCCCAGTGAGGTGGTTGCTGGAGAACTCCAGGTAGCTGGTTGTTGGATAACTCCAGTGAGCTAGTTGCTGGAGAACTCCAGAGAGCTGGTTGCTGTAGAACTTCAGAGAACTGGTTGCTGGAGAACTGCAGGGAACTGAGAACTCCAGGGAGCTGAAGAACTCCAGGAAACTGATAACTCTAGGGAGTTGGTTACTGGAGATCTTCAAGGAGCTGATTGCTGGAGATCTCCAGGGAGCTGGTTGCTGGAGAACTCTAGGGAGCTGGAAAACTCAAGGTAGCTTGTTGCTGGAGAACTCCAGGGAGCTGGTTGCTGGAGAACTCTAGGGAGCTGTTTGCTGGAGAACTCTAGGGAGCTGGTTGCTGGAGAACTCTAGGGAGCACAAAGACTCCAGGGAGCTGGTTCCTGGAGAGCTCTAAGACGCTGGATACTGGAGAACTCTGGGGAGCTGGCTGCTGAAGAACTCTAGGGAGCAGAAAAACTCCAGGGAGCTGGTTGCTGGAGAACTCCGGGAAGCTGGTTGCTGGAGAACTCAAGGGAGCTAGTTGCTGGAGAACTCCAAGGAGCTGGTTGATGGAGAACTCTAGGGAGCTAGTTGCTGGAGAACTCCAAAGAACTGGTTGTTGGAGAATTTCATGGGGCTAGTTGTTGGATAGCTCGAGGGAATCGATCGCTCGAGAACTCCATGGAACTGAGTACTCCAATGAGATGGAGTACTCCTGGGAGCTGAGAACTCGATGGAGCTCGAGAACTCCAGGGAGCTGAGAACGTCTGGGAGTTGGTTGCTGTAGAACTGCAGGAAGCTGGAAAACTCTAGGGAGCAGGTAGCTGGAGACTGCAGGGAACTGAGACCTCCAGGGAGGTGATAACTCGAGGGAGCTGGAGAACTCAAAGGAGCTGAGAACTTCTGGGAGTTGGTTGCTAGAGAACTGCCTAGGGCTAGTTGTTGAATAACTCCACGGAGCTGGTTGCTGGAGAACTCTATGGAACTGAGAACTCCAGGGAGCTGAAGAACTCCAGGAAGCTGAGAACTCCAGGGAGCTGGTTGCTGGAGAACTCTAGAGAGCTGGTTGCTGGAGAACTCTAGGGAGCATAAAAACTCCAGGGAGCTGGTTGCTAGAGAACTCAAAGGTGCTGGTTACTGGAGAATTCTAGTGAGCTGGTTGTTGGAGAACTCCAGGGAGCTAGTTGCTGGAGAACTCCAGGGAGCTGGTAGATGGAGAACTCCAAGGAACTGGTTTTTGGAGAACTTCATGGTGCTAGTTGTTGGATAGCTCGAGGGAATCGGTTGCTAGAGAACTCCAGGGAACTGAGTACTCCAAGGAGATGGAGTACTCCTGGGAGCTGAGAACTCGAGGGAGCTCGAGAACTCCAGGGAGCTGAGAACGTCTGGGAGTTGGTTGCTGTAGAACTGCAGGAAGCTGGAAAACTCTAGGGAGCAGGTAGCTGGAGACTGCAGGGAACTGAGACCTCCAGGGAGGTGAGAACTCGAGGGAGCTGGAGAACTCAAAGGAGCTGAGAACTTCTGGGAGTTGGTTGCTGGAGAACTGCCTAGGGCTAGTTGTTGAATAACTCCACTGAGCTGGTTGCTGGAGAACTCTATGGAACTGAGAACTCCAGGGAGCTGGTTGCTGGAGATCTCTAGAGTGCAGGTTGCTGGAGAACTCTAGGGAGCATAAAAACTCAGGGACTTGCTTGCTGGAGAACTCAAAGGTGCTGGTTACTGGAGAATTCTAGTGAGCTGGTTGTTGGAGAACTCCAGTGAGCTGGTTGTTTGGAGAACTCCAAGGAGTAGCATGTTGGAGAACTCCAGGAAGCTGTTTGCTGGAGAAACTCAAGGGTTTTGGTTGCTGCAGAACTCCAGGGAGCTGGATATTGGAGAACTCTAGGGAGCAGATTTTTGGAGAACTCCAGGGAGTAGTTGCTTGAGAACTTCAGGGAACTGGTTGCTGGAGAGCTCCATGATGGTAGTTGTTGGATAACCCCAGTGAGCTGATTGTTGGAGAACTCCAGGGAGCTAGTTGCTGGAGAACGTCAGGGAGCTGGTGCTGGAGAGCTCCATGGTGCTAATTGTTGGATAACTCTAGGGAGCTGGTTGCAGGAGAACTCTATGGAGCTGGTTGCTGTAGAACTCTAGGGAGCTGGTTGCTGGAGAACTCTAGGGAGCACAAAGACTCCAGGGAGCTGGTTCCTGGAGAGCTCTAAGACGCTGGTTACTGGAGAACTCTGGGGAGCTGGTTGCTGGAGAACTCTGGGGAGCAGAAAAACTCCAGGGAGCTGGTTGCTGGAGAACTCTAGGGAGCAGAAAAACTCTAGGGAGTTGGTTGCTGGAGAACTCTAGGGAGCCAAAAAACTCCAGGGAGATGGTTGCTGGAGAACTCCAGGGAGCTGGTTGCTGGAGAACTCTAGAGAGTTGGAAAACTCTATGGAGCTGGTTGCTGGAGAACTCTAGGGAGCTAGTTGCTGGAGAACTCCAGGAGCTGGTTGCTGGAGAACTCCATGGAGCTAGTTGCTGGAGAACTCCAGGGAGCTGGTTGATGGAGAACTCTAGGGAACTAGTTGCTGGAGAACTCCAAGGAACTGGTTGTTGGAGAACTTCATTGGGCTAGTTGTTGGATAGCTCGAGGGAATCGGTTGCTAGAGAACTCCAGGGAACTGAGTACTCCAAGGAGATTGAGAACTCCAGGGAGGTGAGAACTCGAGGGAGCTCGAGAACTCCAGGGAGCCGAGAACGTCTGGGAGTTGGTTGCTGTAGAACTGCAGGAAGCTGGAAAACTCCAGGGAGCAGTTTGCTGAGAACTGCAGGAAACTGAGAACTCCAGGGAGGTGAGAACTCGAGGGAGCTGGAGAACTCCAAGGAGCTGAGAACTTCTGGGAGTTGGTTGCTGGAGAACTGCCTAGGGCTAGTTGTTGGATAACTCCAGGGAGCCGGTTGCTGGAGAACTCTAGGGAACTGAGAATTACAGGGAGCTGAAGAACTCCAGGAAGCTGAGAACTCCAGGGAGTTGGTTGCTGGAGAATTCCAGGCAGCTGGTTGCTGGAGAACACCAGGGAGCTGGTTGCTGGAGAACTCTAGTGAGCTGGTTGCTGGAGAACTCTAGAGATCTGGTTGCTGGAGAATTCTAGGGAGCATGAAAACTACAGGGAGCTGGTTGCTGGAGAACTCTAAGGCTATCGTTACTGGAGAACTCTAGGGAGCTGGTTGCTGGAGAACTCTAGGGAGCTGGTTGTTGGATAACTTCAGGGAGCTGGTTGCTGGAGAACTATAGGGAGCTTAAAAACTCCAGGGAGCTGGTTGCTGGAGAACTCTAAGGCGCTGGTTACTGGAGAACTCTAGGGTGCTGGTTGCTGGAGAACTCCAGTGAGCTGGTTGTTTGGAGAACTCCAAGGAGTAGGCTGTTTGAGAACTGCAGGGAGCTGGTTGCTGGAGAACTCAAGGGAGTTGGTTGCTGGAAAACACCAGGGAGCTGGATATTGGAGAACTCCAAGGAGCTGATTGTTGGAGAACTCAAGGGAGCTAGTTGCTGGAGAACTTCAGGGAGGTGGTTGATGGAGAGCTCCATGGTGCTAGTTGTTGCATAACTCAAGGGAGCTGATTGCTGGAGAACTCCAGGGAGCTGATTCCTGGAGAACTCTAGGGAACTGGTTGCTGGAGAACTCTTACGAGCTGCTTGCTGAAGAACTACAGGTAGCTGGTTGTTTGGAGAACACTAGGGAGCTGGTTGCTGGAAAACTCTAGGGAGCTAGTTGCTAGAGAACCCCAGTGAGGTGGTTGCTGGAGAACTCCAGGTAGCTGGTTGTTGGATAACTCCAGTGAGCTAGTTGCTGTAGAACTTCAGAGAACTGGTTGCTGGAGAACTGCAGGGAACTGAGAACTCCAGGGAGCTGAAGAACTCCAGGAAACTGATAACTCTAGGGAGTTGGTTGCTGGAGATCTTCAAAGGAGCTGATTGCTGGAGATCTCCAGGGAGCTGGTTGCTGGAGAACTCTAGGGAGCTGGAAAACTCAAGGTAGCTTGTTGCTGGAGAACTCCAGGGAGCTGGTTGCTGGAGAACTCTAGGGAGCTGTTTGCTGGAGAACTCTAGGGAGCTGGTTGCTGGAGAACTCTAGGGAGCACAAAGACTCCAGGGAGCTGGTTCCTGGAGAGCTCTAAGACGCTGGATACTGGAGAACTCTGGGGAGCTGGCTGCTGAAGAACTCTAGGGAGCAGAAAAACTCCAGGGAGCTGGTTGCTGGAGAACTCCGGGAAGCTGGTTGCTGGAGAACTCAAGGGAGCTAGTTGCTGGAGAACTCCAAGGAGCTGGTTGATGGAGAACTCTAGGGAGCTAGTTGCTGGAGAACTCCAAAGAACTGGTTGTTGGAGAATTTCATGGGGCTAGTTGTTGGATAGCTCGAGGGAATCGGTTGCTCGAGAACTCCATGGAACTGAGTACTCCAATGAGATGGAGTACTCCTGGGAGCTGAGAACTCGATGGAGCTCGAGAACTCCAGTGAGCTGAGAACGTCTGGGAGTTGGTTGCTGTAGAACATCAGGAAGCTGGAAAACTCCAGGGAGCAGGTAGCTGGAGACTGCAGGGAACTGAGACCTCCAGGGAGGTGAGAACTCGAGGGAGCTGGAGAACTCCAAGGAGCTGAGACCTTCTGGGAGATGGTTGCTGGAGAACTGCCTAGGGCTAGTTGTTGAATAACTCCAAGGAGCTGGTTGCTAGAGAACTCTAGAGAACTGAGAACTCCAGGGAGTTGGTTTTGCTGGAAAACTCTAGGGAGCATAAAAACTCCAGAGAGCTGGTTGCTGGAGAACTCTAATGCTATGGTTACTGGAGAACTCTAGGGAGCTGGTTGCTGGAGATCTCTAGATAGCTGGTTGCAGGAGAACTATAGGGAGCTTAAAAACTCCAGGGTGCTGGTTGCTGGAGAACTCTAAGGTGCTGGTTACTGGAGAACTCTGGGGAGCCGGTTGCTGAAGAACTCTACGGAGCAGAAAAACTCCAGGGAGCTGGTTGCTGGAGAACTCAAGGGAGCTGGTTACTGGAGAACTCCAGGGAGCTAGTTGCTGGAGAACTCCAGGGAGCTGGTAGATGGAGAACTCCAAGGAACTGGTTGTGGAGAACTTCATGGGGCTAGTTGTTGGATAGCTCGACGGAATCGGTTGCTAGAGAACTCCATGGAACTGAGTACTCCAAGGAGATGGGGTACTCCTGGGAGCTGAGAACTCGAGGGAGCTCGAGAACTCCAGGGAGCTGAGAACGTCTGGGAGTTGGTTGCTGTAGAACTGCAGGAAGCTGGAAAACTCTAGGGAGCAGGTAGCTGGAGACTGCAGGGAACTGAGAATTACAGGGAGCTGAAGAACTCCAGGAAGCTGAGAACTCCAGGGAGTTGGTTGCTGGAGAACTCCAGGCAGCTGGTTGCTGGAGAACTCCAGGGAGCTGGTTGCTGGAGAACTCTAGAGATCTGGTTGCTGGAGAATTCTAGGGAGCATGAAAACTACAGGGAGCTGGTTGCTGGAGAACTCTAAGGCTATCGTTACTGGAGAACTCTAGGGAGCTGGTTGCTGGAGAACTCTAGGGAGCTGGTTGTTGGATAACTCCAGGGAGCTGGTTGCTGGAGAAACTATAGGGAGCTTAAAAACTACAGGGAGCTGGTTGCTGGAGAACTCTAAGGCGCTGGTTACTGGAGAACTCTAGGGTGCTGGTTGCTGGAGAACTCCAGTGAGCTGGTTGTTTGGAGAACTCCAAGGAGTAGGCTGTTTGAGAACTGCAGGGAGCTGGTTGCTGGAGAACTCAAGGGAGTTGGTTGCTGGAGAACACCAGGGAGCTGGATATTGGAGAACTCCAAGGAGCTGATTGTTGGAGAACTCAAGGGAGCTAGTTGCTGGAGAACTTCAGTGAGGTGGTTGATGGAGAGCTCCATGGTGCTAGTTGTTGCATAACTCTAGGGAGCTGGTTGCTGGAGAACTCTTACGAGCTGCTTGCTGAAGAACTACAGGGAGCTGGTTGTTTGGAGAACACTAGGGAGCTGGTTGCTGGAAAACTCTAGGGAGCTAGTTGCTAGAGAACCCCAGTGAGGTGGTTGCTGGAGAACTCCAGGTAGCTGGTTGTTGGATAACTCCAGTGAGCTAGTTGCTGGAGAACTCCAGAGAGCTGGTTGCTGTAGAACTTCAGAGAACTGGTTGCTGGAGAACTGCAGGGAACTGAGAACTCCAGGGAGCTGAAGAACTCCAGGAAGCTGATAACTCTAGGGAGTTGGTTGCTGGAGATCTTCAAAGGAGCTGATTGCTGGAGATCTCCAGGGAGCTGGTTGCTGGAGAACTCTAGGGAGCTGGAAAACTCAAGGTAGCTTGTTGCTGGAGAACTCCATGGAACTGAGTACTCCAAGGAGATGGGGTACTCCTGGGAGCTGAGAACTCGAGGGAGCTCGAGAACTCCAGGGAGCTGAGAACGTCTGGGAGTTGGTTGCTGTAGAACTGCAGGAAGCTGGAAAACTCTAGGGAGCAGGTAGCTGGAGACTGCAGGGAACTGAGACCTCCAGGGAGGTGAGAACTCGAGGGAGCTGGAGAACTCAAAGGAGCTGAGAACTTCTGGGAGTTGGTTGCTGGAGAACTGCCTAGGGCTAGTTGTTGAATAACTCCACTGAGCTGGTTGCTGGAGAACTCTATGGAACTGAGAACTCCAGGGAGCTGGTTGCTGGAGATCTCTAGAGTGCAGGTTGCTGGAGAACTCTAGGGAGCATAAAAACTCAGGGACTTGCTTGCTGGAGAACTCAAAGGTGCTGGTTACTGGAGAATTCTAGTGAGCTGGTTGTTGGAGAACTCCAGTGAGCTGGTTGTTTGGAGAACTCCAAGGAGTAGCATGTTGGAGAACTCCAGGAAGCTGTTTGCTGGAGAACTCAAGGGTTTTGGTTGCTGCAGAACTCCAGGGAGCTGGATATGGAGAACTCTAGGGAGCAGATTTTTGGAGAACTCCAGGGAGCTAGTTGCTTGAGAACTTCAGGGAACTGGTTGCTGGAGAGCTCCATGATGGTAGTTGTTGGATAACCCCAGTGAGCTGATTGTTGGAGAACTCCAGGGAGCTAGTTGCTGGAGAACGTCAGGGAGCTGGTTGCTGGAGAGCTCCATGGTGCTAATTGTTGGATAACTCTAGGGAGCTGGTTGCAGGAGAACTCTATGGAGCTGGTTGCTGTAGAACTCTAGGGAGCTGGTTGCTGGAGAACTCTAGGGAGCACAAAGACTCCAGGGAGCTGGTTCCTGGAGAGCTCTAAGACGCTGGTTACTGGAGAACTCTGGGGAGCTGGTTGCTGGAGAACTCTGGGGAGCAGAAAAAACTCCAGGGAGCTGGTTGCTGGAGAACTCTAGGGAGCAGAAAAACTCTAGGGAGTTGGTTGCTGGAGAACTCTAGGGAGCCAAAAAACTCCAGGGAGATGGTTGCTGGAGAACTCCAGGGAGCTGGTTGCTGGAGAACTCTAGAGAGTTGGAAAACTCTATGGAGCTGGTTGCTGGAGAACTCTAGGGAGCTAGTTGCTGGAGAACTCCAGGGAGCTGGTTGCTGGAGAACTCCATGGAGCTAGTTGCTGGAGAACTCCAGGGAGCTGGTTGATGGAGAACTCTAGGGAACTAGTTGCTGGAGAACTCCAAGGAACTGGTTGTTGGAGAACTTCATTGGGCTAGTTGTTGGATAGCTCGAGGGAATCGGTTGCTAGAGAACTCCAGGGAACTGAGTACTCCAAGGAGATTGAGAACTCCAGGGAGGTGAGAACTCGAGGGAGCTCGAGAACTCCAGGGAGCCGAGAACGTCTGGGAGTTGGTTGCTGTAGAACTGCAGGAAGCTGGAAAACTCCAGGGAGCAGTTTGCTGGAGAACTGCAGGAAACTGAGAACTCCAGGGAGGTGAGAACTCGAGGGAGCTGGAGAACTCCAAGGAGCTGAGAACTTCTGGGAGTTGGTTGCTGGAGAACTGCCTAGGGCTAGTTGTTGGATAACTCCAGGGAGCGGTTGCTGGAGAACTCTAGGGAACTGAGAATTACAGGGAGCTGAAGAACTCCAGGAAGCTGAGAACTCCAGGGAGTTGGTTGCTGGAGAATTCCAGGCAGCTGGTTGCTGGAGAACACCAGGGAGCTGGTTGCTGGAGAACTCTAGTGAGCTGGTTGCTGGAGAACTCTAGAGATCTGGTTGCTGGAGAATTCTAGGGAGCATGAAAACTACAGGGAGCTGGTTGCTGGAGAACTCTAAGGCTATCGTTACTGGAGAACTCTAGGGAGCTGGTTGCTGGAGAACTATAGGGAGCTTAAAAACTCCAGGGAGCTGGTTGCTGGAGAACTCTAAGGCGCTGGTTACTGGAGAACTCTAGGGTGCTGGTTGCTGGAGAACTCCAGTGAGCTGGTTGTTTGGAGAACTCCAAGGAGTAGGCTGTTTGAGAACTGCAGGGAGCTGGTTGCTGGAGAACTCAAGGGAGTTGGTTGCTGGAAAACACCAGGGAGCTGGATATTGGAGAACTCCAAGGAGCTGATTGTTGGAGAACTCAAGGGAGATAGTTGCTGGAGAACTTCAGGGAGGTGGTTGATGGAGAGCTCCATGGTGCTAGTTGTTGCATAAACTCAAGGGAGCTGATTGCTGGAGAACTCCAGGGAGCTGATTCCTGGAGAACTCTAGGGAACTGGTTGCTGGAGAACTCTTACGAGCTGCTTGCTGAAGAACTACAGGTAGCTGGTTGTTTGGAGAACACTAGGGAGCTGGTTGCTGGAAAACTCTAGGGAGCTAGTTGCTAGAGAACCCCAGTGAGGTGGTTGCTGGAGAACTCCAGGTAGCTGGTTGTTGGATAACTCCAGTGAGCTAGTTGCTGTAGAACTTCAGAGAACTGGTTGCTGGAGAACTGCAGGGAACTGAGAACTCCAGGGAGCTGAAGAACTCCAGGAAACTGATAACTCTAGGGAGTTGGTTGCTGGAGATCTTCAAAGGAGCTGATTGCTGGAGATCTCCAGGGAGCTGGTTGCTGGAGAACTCTAGGGAGCTGGAAAACTCAAGGTAGCTTGTTGCTGGAGAACTCCAGGGAGCTGGTTGCTGGAGAACTCTAGGGAGCTGTTTGCTGGAGAACTCTAGGGAGCTGGTTGCTGGAGAACTCTAGGGAGCACAAAGACTCCAGGGAGCTGGTTCCTGGAGAGCTCTAAGACGCTGGATACTGGAGAACTCTGGGGAGCTGGCTGCTGAAGAACTCTAGGGAGCAGAAAAAACTCCAGGGAGCTGGTTGCTGGAGAACTCCGGGAAGCTGGTTGCTGGAGAACTCAAGGGAGCTAGTTGCTGGAGAACTCCAAGGAGCTGGTTGATGGAGAACTCTAGGGAGCTAGTTGCTGGAGAACTCCAAAGAACTGGTTGTTGGAGAATTTCATGGGGCTAGTTGTTGGATAGCTCGAGGGAATCGGTTGCTCGAGAACTCCATGGAACTGAGTACTCCAATGAGATGGAGTACTCCTGGGAGCTGAGAACTCGATGGAGCTCGAGAACTCCAGTGAGCTGAGAACGTCTGGGAGTTGGTTGCTGTAGAACATCAGGAAGCTGGAAAACTCCAGGGAGCAGGTAGCTGGAGACTGCAGGGAACTGAGACCTCCAGGGAGGTGAGAACTCGAGGGAGCTGGAGAACTCCAAGGAGCTGAGACCTTCTGGGAGATGGTTGCTGGAGAACTGCCTAGGGCTAGTTGTTGAATAACTCCAAGGAGCTGGTTGCTAGAGAACTCTAGAGAACTGAGAACTCCAGGGAGTTGGTTTTGCTGGAAAACTCTAGGGAGCATAAAAACTCCAGAGAGCTGGTTGCTGGAGAACTCTAATGCTATGGTTACTGGAGAACTCTAGGGAGCTGGTTGCTGGAGATCTCTAGATAGCTGGTTGCAGGAGAACTATAGGGAGCTTAAAAACTCCAGGGTGCTGGTTGCTGGAGAACTCTAAGGTGCTGGTTACTGGAGAACTCTGGGGAGCCGGTGCTGAAGAACTCTACGGAGCAGAAAAACTCCAGGGAGCTGGTTGCTGGAGAACTCAAGGGAGCTGGTTACTGGAGAACTCCAGGGAGCTAGTTGCTGGAGAACTCCAGGGAGCTGGTAGATGGAGAACTCCAAGGAACTGGTTGTTGGAGAACTTCATGGGGCTAGTTGTTGGATAGCTCGACGGAATCGGTTGCTAGAGAACTCCATGGAACTGAGTACTCCAAGGAGATGGGTACTCCTGGGAGCTGAGAACTCGAGGGAGCTCGAGAACTCCAGGGAGCTGAGAACGTCTGGGAGTTGGTTGCTGTAGAACTGCAGGAAGCTGGAAAACTCTAGGGAGCAGGTAGCTGGAGACTGCAGGGAACTGAGAATTACAGGGAGCTGAAGAACTCCAGGAAGCTGAGAACTCCAGGGAGTTGGTTGCTGGAGAACTCCAGGCAGCTGGTTGCTGGAGAACTCCAGGGAGCTGGTTGCTGGAGAACTCTAGAGATCTGGTTGCTGGAAAATTCTAGGGAGCATGAAAACTACAGGGAGCTGGTTGCTGGAGAACTCTAAGGCTATCGTTACTGGAGAACTCTAGGGAGCTGGTTGCTGGAGAACTCTAGGGAGCTGGTTGTTGGATAACTCCAGGGAGCTGGTTGCTGGAGAACTATAGGGAGCTTAAAAACTACAGGGAGCTGGTTGCTGGAGAACTCTAAGGCGCTGGTTACTGGAGAACTCTAGGGTGCTGGTTGCTGGAGAACTCAGTGAGCTGGTTGTTTGGAGAACTCCAAGGAGTAGGCTGTTTGAGAACTGCAGGGAGCTGGTTGCTGGAGAACTCAAGGGAGTTGGTTGCTGGAGAACACCAGGGAGCTGGATATTGGAGAACTCCAAGGAGCTGATTGTTGGAGAACTCAAGGGAGCTAGTTGCTGGAGAACTTCAGTGAGGTGGTTGATGGAGAGCTCCATGGTGCTAGTTGTTGCATAACTCTAGGGAGCTGGTTGCTGGAGAACTCTTACGAGCTGCTTGCTGAAGAACTACAGGGAGCTGGTTGTTTGGAGAACACTAGGGAGCTGGTTGCTGGAAAACTCTAGGGAGCTAGTTGCTAGAGAACCCCAGTGAGGTGGTTGCTGGAGAACTCCAGGTAGCTGGTTGTTGGATAACTCCAGTGAGCTAGTTGCTGGAGAACTCCAGAGAGCTGGTTGCTGTAGAACTTCAGAGAACTGGTTGCTGGAGAACTGCAGGGAACTGAGAACTCCAGGGAGCTGAAGAACTCCAGGAAGCTGATAACTCTAGGGAGTTGGTTGCTGGAGATCTTCAAAGGAGCTGATTGCTGGAGATCTCCAGGGAGCTGGTTGCTGGAGAACTCTAGGGAGCTGGAAAACTCAAGGTAGCTTGTTGCTGGAGAACTCCAGGGAGCTGGTTGCTGGAGAACTCTAGGGAGCTGTTTGCTGGAAAACTCTAGGGAGCTGGTTGCAGGAGAACTCTAGGGAGCACAAAGACTCCAGGGATCTGGTTCCTGGAGAGCTCTGAGACGCTGGATACTGGAGAACTCTAGGGTGCTGGTTGCTGGAGAACTCCAGTGAGCTGGTTGTTTGGAGAACTCCAAGGAGTAGGCTGTTTGAGAACTGCAGGGAGCTGGTTGCTGGAGAACTCAAGGGAGTTGGTTGCTGGAAAACACCAGGGAGCTGGATATTGGAGAACTCCAAGGAGCTGATTGTTGGAGAACTCAAGGGAGCTAGTTGCTGGAGAACTTCAGGGAGGTGGTTGATGGAGAGCTCCATGGTGCTAGTTGTTGCATAACTCAAGGGAGCTGATTGCTGGAGAACTCCAGGGAGCTGATTCCTGGAGAACTCTAGGGAACTGGTTGCTGGAGAACTCTTACGAGCTGCTTGCTGAAGAACTACAGGTAGCTGGTTGTTTGGAGAACACTAGGGAGCTGGTTGCTGGAAAACTCTAGGGAGCTAGTTGCTAGAGAACCCAGTGAGGTGGTTGCTGGAGAACTCCAGGTAGCTGGTTGTTGGATAACTCCAGTGAGCTAGTTGCTGGAGAACTCCAGAGAGCTGGTTGCTGTAGAACTTCAGAGAACTGGTTGCTGGAGAACTGCAGGGAACTGAGAACTCCAGGGAGCTGAAGAACTCCAGGAAACTGATAACTCTAGGGAGTTGGTTGCTGGAGATCTTCAAAGGAGCTGATTGCTGGAGATCTCCAGGGAGCTGGTTGCTGGAGAACTCTAGGGAGCTGGAAAACTCAAGGTAGCTTGTTGCTGGAGAACTCCAGGGAGCTGGTTGCTGGAGAACTCTAGGGAGCTGTTTGCTGGAGAACTCTAGGGAGCTGGTTGCTGGAGAACTCTAGGGAGCACAAAGACTCCAGGGAGCTGGTTCCTGGAGAGCTCTAAGACGCTGGATACTGGAGAACTCTGGGGAGCTGGCTGCTGAAGAACTCTAGGGAGCAGAAAAACTCCAGGGAGCTGGTTGCTGGAGAACTCCGGGAAGCTGGTTGCTGGAGAACTCAAGGGAGCTAGTTGCTGGAGAACTCCAAGGAGCTGGTTGATGGAGAACTCTAGGGAGCTAGTTGCTGGAGAACTCCAAAGAACTGGTTGTTGGAGAATTTCATGGGGCTAGTTGTTGGATAGCTCGAGGGAATCGGTTGCTCGAGAACTCCATGGAACTGAGTACTCCAATGAGATGGAGTACTCCTGGAGCTGAGAACTCGATGGAGCTCGAGAACTCCAGTGAGCTGAGAACGTCTGGGAGTTGGTTGCTGTAGAACATCAGGAAGCTGGAAAACTCCAGGGAGCAGGTAGCTGGAGACTGCAGGGAACTGAGACCTCCAGGGAGGTGAGAACTCGAGGGAGCTGGAGAACTCCAAGGAGCTGAGACCTTCTGGGAGATGGTTGCTGGAGAACTGCCTAGGGCTAGTTGTTGAATAACTCCAAGGAGCTGGTTGCTAGAGAACTCTAGAGAACTGAGAACTCCAGGGAGTTGGTTTGCTGGAAAACTCTAGGGAGCATAAAAACTCCAGAGAGCTGGTTGCTGGAGAACTCTAATGCTATGGTTACTGGAGAACTCTAGGGAGCTGGTTGCTAGAGAACTCTAGATAGCTGGTTGCAGGAGAACTATAGGGAGCTTAAAAACTCCAGGGTGCTGGTTGCTGGAGAACTCTAAGGTGCTGGTTACTGGAGAACTCTGGGGAGCCGGTTGCTGAAGAACTCTACGGAGCAGAAAAAACTCCAGGGAGCTGGTTGCTGGAGAACTCAAGGGAGCTGGTTACTGGAGAACTCCAGGGAGCTAGTTGCTGGAGAACTCCAGGGAGCTGGTAGATGGAGAACTCCAAGGAACTGGTTGTTGGAGAACTTCATGGGGCTAGTTGTTGGATAGCTCGACGGAATCGGTTGCTAGAGAACTCCATGGAACTGAGTACTCCAAGGAGATGGGGTACTCCTGGGAGCTGAGAACTCGAGGGAGCTCGATAACTCCAGGGAGCTGAGAACGTCTGGGAGTTGGTTGCTGTAGAACTGCAGGAAGCTGGAAAACTCTAGGGAGCAGGTAGCTGGAGACTGCAGGGAACTGAGAATTACAGGGAGCTGAAGAACTCCAGGAAGCTGAGAACTCCAGGGAGTTGGTTGCTGGAGAACTCCAGGCAGCTGGTTGCTGGAGAACTCCAGGGAGCTGGTTGCTGGAGAACTGCCTAGGGCTAGTTGTTGGATAACTCCAGGGAGCCGGTTGCTGGAGAACTCTAGGGAACTGAGAATTACAGGGAGCTGAAGAACTCCAGGAAGCTGAGAACTCCAGGGAGTTGGTTGCTGGAGAATTCCAGGCAGCTGGTTGCTGGAGAACTCCAGGGAGCTGGTTGCTGGAGAACTCTAGTGAGCTGGTTGCTGGAGAACTCTAGAGATCTGGTTGCTGGAGAATTCTAGGGAGCATGAAAACTACAGGGAGCTGGTTGCTGGAGAACTCTAAGGCTATCGTTACTGGAGAACTCTAGGGAGCTGGTTGCTGGAGAACTCTAGGGAGCTGGTTGTTGGATAACTCCAGGGAGCTGGTTGCTGGAGAACTATAGGGAGCTTAAAAACTACAGGGAGCTGGTTGCTGGAGAACTCTAAGGCGCTGGTTACTGGAGAACTCTAGGGTGCTGGTTGCTGGAGAACTCCAGTGAGCTGGTTGTTTGGAGAACTCCAAGGAGTAGGCTGTTTGAGAACTGCAGGGAGCTGGTTGCTGGAGAACTCAAGGGAGTTGGTTGCTGGAGAACACCAGGGAGCTGGATATTGGAGAACTCCAAGGAGCTGATTGTTGGAGAACTCAAGGGAGCTAGTTGCTGGAGAACTTCAGGGAGGTGGTTGATGGAGAGCTCCATGGTGCTAGTTGTTGCATAACTCTAGGGAGCTGGTTGCTGGAGAACTCCAGGGAGCTGATTCCTGGAGAACTCTAGGGAACTGGTTGCTGGAGAACTCTTACGAGCTGCTTGCTGAAGAACTACAGGGAGCTGGTTGTTTGGAGAACACTAGGGAGCTGGTTGCTGGAAAACTCTAGGGAGCTAGTTGCTAGAGAACCCCAGTGAGGTGGTGCTGGAGAACTCCAGGTAGCTGGTTGTTGGATAACTCCAGTGAGCTAGTTGCTGGAGAACTCCAGAGAGCTGGTTGCTGTAGAACTTCAGAGAACTGGTTGCTGGAGAACTGCAGGGAACTGAGAACTCCAGGGAGCTGAAGAACTCCAGGAAGCTGATAACTCTAGGGAGTTGGTTGCTGGAGATCTTCAAAGGAGCTGATTGCTGGAGATCTCCAGGGAGCTGGTTGCTGGAGAACTCTAGGGAGCTGGAAAACTCAAGGTAGCTTGTTGCTGGAGAACTCCAGGGAGCTGGTTGCTGGAGAACTCTAGGGAGCTGTTTGCTGGAAAAACTCTAGGGAGCTGGTTGCTGGAGAACTCTAGGGAGCACAAAGACTCCAGGGATCTGGTTCCTGGAGAGCTCTAAGACGCTGGATACTGGAGAACTCTGGGGAGCTGGCTGCTGAAGAACTCTAGGGAGCTGGTTGCTGGAGAACTCAAGAGAGCTAGTTGCTGGAGAACTCCAAGGAGCTGGTTGATGGAGAACTCTAGGGAGCTAGTAGCTGGAGAACTCCAAAGAACTGGTTGTTGGAGAATTTCATGGGCTAGTTGTTGGATAGCTCGAGGGAATCGGTTGCTCGAGAACTCCATGGAACTGAGTACTCCAATGAGATGGAGTACTCCTGGGAGCTGAGAACTCGATGGAGCTCGAGAACTCCAGTGAGCTGAGAACGTCTGGGAGTTGGTTGCTGTAGAACATCAGGAAGCTGGAAAACTCCAGGGAGCAGGTAGCTGGCGACTGCAGGGAACTGAGACCTCCAGGGAGGTGAGAACTCGAGGGAGCTGGAGAACTCCAAGGAGCTGAGACCTTCTGGGAGATGGTTGCTGGAGAACTGCCTAGGGCTAGTTGTTGAATAACTCCAAGGAGCTGGTTGCTAGAGAACTCTAGAGAACTGAGAACTCCAGGGAGTTGGTTTTGCTGGAAAACTCTAGGGAGCATAAAAACTCCAGAGAGCTGGTTGCTGGAGAACTCTAATGCTATGGTTACTGGAGAACTCTAGGGAGCTGGTTGCAGGAGAACTATAGGGAGCTTAAAAACTCCAGGGTGCTGGTTGCTGGAGAACTCTAAGGTGCTGGTTACTGGAGAACTCTGGGGAGCCGGTTGCTGAAGTACTCTACGGAGCAGAAAAACTCCAGGGAGCTGGTTGCTGGAGAACTCAAGGGAGCTGGTTACTGGAGAACTCCAGGGATCTAGTTGCTGGGAACTCCAGGGAGCTGGTAGATGGAGAACTCCAAGGAACTGGTTGTTGGAGAACTTCATGGGGCTAGTTGTTGGATAGCTCGACGGAATCGGTTGCTAGAGAACTCCATGGAACTGAGTACTCCAAGGAGATGGAGTACTCCTGGGAGCTGAGAACTCGAGGGAGCTCGAGAACTCCAGGGAGCTGAGAACGTCTGGGAGTTGGTTGCTGTAGAACTGCAGGAAGCTGGAAAACTCTAGGGAGCAGGTAGCTGGAGACTGCAGGGAACTGAGACCTCCAGGGAGGTGATAACTCGAGGGAGCTGGAGAACTCAAAGGAGCTGAGAACTTCTGGGAGTTGGTTGCTAGAGAACTGCCTAGGGCTAGTTGTTGAATAACTCCACGGAGCTGGTTGCTGGAGAACTCTATGGAACTGAGAACTCCAGGGAGCTGAAGAACTCCAGGAAGCTGAGAACTCCAGGGAGCTGGTTGCTGGAGAACTCTAGAGAGCTGGTTGCTGGAGAACTCTAGGGAGCATAAAACTCCAGGGAGCTGGTTGCTAGAGAACTCAAAGGTGCTGGTTACTGGAGAATTCTAGTGAGCTGGTTGTTGGAGAACTCCAGGGAGCTAGTTGCTGGAGAACTCCAGGGAGCTGGTAGATGGAGAACTCCAAGGAACTGGTTGTTGGAGAACTTCATGGTGCTAGTTGTTGGATAGCTCGAGGGAATCGGTTGCTAGAGAACTCCAGGGAACTGAGTACTCCAAGGAGATGGAGTACTCCTGGGAGCTGAGAACTCGAGGGAGCTCGAGAACTCCAGGGAGCTGAGAACGTCTGGGAGTTGGTTGCTGTAGAACTGCAGGAAGCTGGAAAACTCTAGGGAGCAGGTAGCTGGAGACTGCAGGGAACTGAGACCTCCAGGGAGGTGAGAACTCGAGGGAGCTGGAGAACTCAAAGGAGCTGAGAACTTCTGGGAGTTGGTTGCTGGAGAACTGCCTAGGGCTAGTTGTTGAATAACTCCACTGAGCTGGTTGCTGGAGAACTCTATGGAACTGAGAACTCCAGGGAGCTGGTTGCTGGAGATCTCTAGAGTGCAGGTTGCTGGAGAACTCTAGGGAGCATAAAAACTCAAGGGACCTGCTTGCTGGAGAACTCAAAGGTGCTGGTTACTGGAGAATTCTAGTGAGCTGGTTGTTGGAGAACTCCAGTGAGCTGGTTGTTTGGAGAACTCCAAGGAGTAGCATGTTGGAGAACTCCAGGAAGCTGTTTGCTGGAGAACTCAAGGGTTTTGGTTGCTGCAGAACTCCAGGGAGCTGGATATTGGAGAACTCTAGGGAGCAGATTTTTGGAGAACTCCAGGGAGCTAGTTGCTTGAGAACTTCAGGGAAATGGTTGCTGGAGAGCTCCATGATGGTAGTTGTTGGATAACCCCAGTGAGCTGATTGTTGAGAACTCCAGGGAGCTAGTTGCTGGAGAACGTCAGGGAGCTGGTTGCTGGAGAGCTCCATGGTGCTAATTGTTGGATAACTCTAGGGAGCTGGTTGCAGGAGAACTCTATGGAGCTGGTTGCTGTAGAACTCTAGGGAGCTGGTTGCTGGAGAACTCTAGGGAGCACAAAGACTCCAGGGAGCTGGTTCCTGGAGAGCTCTAAGACGCTGGTTACTGGAGAACTCTGGGGAGCTGGTTGCTGGAGAACTCTGGGGAGCAGAAAAACTCCAGGGAGCTGGTTGTTGGAGAACTCCAGGGAGCTGGTTGCTGGAGAACTCTAGGGAGCAGAAAAAACTCTAGGGAGTTGGTTGCTGGAGAACTCTAGGGAGCCAAAAAACTCCAGGGAGATGGTTGCTGGAGAACTCCAGGGAGCTGGTTGCTGGAGAACTCTAGAGAGTTGGAAAACTCTATGGAGCTGGTTGCTGGAGAACTCTAGGGAGCTAGTTGCTGGAGAACTCCAGGGAGCTGGTTGCTGGAGAACTCCATGGAGCTAGTTGCTGGAGAACTCCAGGGAGCTGGTTGATGGAGAACTCTAGGGAACTAGTTGCTGGAGAACTCCAAGGAACTGGTTGTTGGAGAACTTCATTGGGCTAGTTGTTGGATAGCTCGAGGGAATCGGTTGCTAGAGAACTCCAGGGAACTGAGTACTCCAAGGAGATTGAGAACTCCAGGGAGGTGAGAACTCGAGGGAGCTCGAGAACTCCAGGGAGCTGAGAACGTATGGGAGTTGGTTGATGTAGAACTGCAGGAAGCTGGAAAACTCCAGGGAGCAGTTTGCTGGAGAACTGCAGGAAACTGAGAACTCCAGGGAGGTGAGAACTCGAGGGAGCTGGAGAACTCCAAGGAGCTGAGAACTTCTGGGAGTTGGTTGCTGGAGAACTGCCTAGGGCTAGTTGTTGGATAACTCCAGGGAGCCGGTTGCTGGAGAACTCTAGGGAACTGAGAATTACAGGGAGCTGAAGAACTCCAGGAAGCTGAGAACTCCAGGGAGTTGGTTGCTGGAGAATTCCAGGCAGCTGGTTGCTGGAGAACTCCAGGGAGCTGGTTGCTGGAGAACTCTAGTGAGCTGGTTGCTGGAGAACTCTAGAGATCTGGTTGCTGGAGAATTCTAGGGAGCATGAAAACTACAGGGAGCTGGTTGCTGGAGAACTCTAAGGCTATCGTTACTGGAGAACTCTAGGGAGCTGGTTGCTGGAGAACTCTAGGGAGCTGGTTGTTGGATAACTTCAGGGAGCTGGTTGCTGGAGAACTATAGGGAGCTTAAAAACTCCAGGGAGCTGGTTGCTGGAGAACTCTAAGGCGCTGGTTACTGGAGAACTCTAGGGTGCTGGTTGCTGGAGAACTCCAGTGAGCTGGTTGTTTGGAGAACTCCAAGGAGTAGGCTGTTTGAGAACTGCAGGGAGCTGGTTTGCTGGAGAACTCAAGGAGTTGGTTGCTGGAAAACACCAGGGAGCTGGATATTGGAGAACTCCAAGGAGCTGATTGTTGGAGAACTCAAGGGAGCTAGTTGCTGGAGAACTTCAGGGAGGTGGTTGATGGAGAGCTCCATGGTGCTAGTTGTTGCATAACTCAAGGGAGCTGATTGCTGGAGAACTCCAGGGAGCTGATTCCTGGAGAACTCTAGGGAACTGGTTGCTGGAGAACTCTTACGAGCTGCTTGCTGAAGAACTACAGGTAGCTGGTTGTTTGGAGAACACTAGGGAGCTGGTTGCTGGAAAACTCTAGGGAGCTAGTTGCTAGAGAACCCCAGTGAGGTGGTTGCTGGAGAACTCCAGGTAGCTGGTAGATGGAGAACTCCAAGGAACTGGTTGTTGGAGAACTTCATGGTGCTAGTTGTTGGATAGCTCGAGGGAATCGGTTGCTAGAGAACTCCAGGGAACTGAGTACTCCAAGGAGATGGAGTACTCCTGGGAGCTGAGAACTCGAGGGAGCTCGAGAACTCCAGGGAGCTGAGAACGTCTGGGAGTTGGTTGCTGTAGAACTGCAGGAAGCTGGAAAACTCTAGGGAGCAGGTAGCTGGAGACTGCAGGGAACTGAGACCTCCAGGGAGGTGAGAACTCGAGGGAGCTGGAGAACTCAAAGGAGCTGAGAACTTCTGGGAGTTGGTTGCTGGAGAACTGCCTAGGGCTAGTTGTTGAATAACTCCACTGAGCTGGTTGCTGGAGAACTCTCTATGGAACTGAGAACTCCAGGGAGCTGGTTGCTGGAGATCTCTAGAGTGCAGGTTGCTGGAGAACTCTAGGGAGCATAAAAAACTCAAGGGACTGCTTGCTGGAGAACTCAAAGGTGCTGGTTACTGGAGAATTCTAGTGAGCTGGTTGTTGAGAACTCCAGTGAGCTGGTTGTTTGGAGAACTCCAAGGAGTAGCATGTTGGAGAACTCCAGGAAGCTGTTTGCTGGAGAACTCAAGGGTTTTGGTTGCTGCAGAACTCCAGGGAGCTGGATATTGGAGAACTCTAGGGAGCAGATTTTTGGAGAACTCCAGGGAGCTAGTTGCTTGAGAACTTCAGGGAACTGGTTGCTGGAGAGCTCCATGATGGTAGTTGTTGGATAACCCCAGTGAGCTGATTGTTGGAGAACTCCAGGGAGCTAGTTGCTGGAGAACGTCAGGGAGCTGGTTGCTGGAGAGCTCCATGGTGCTAATTGTTGGATAACTCTAGGGAGCTGGTTGCAGGAGAACTCTATGGAGCTGGTTGCTGTAGAACTCTAGGGAGCTGGTTGCTGGAGAACTCTAGGGAGCACAAAGACTCCAGGGAGCTGGTTCCTGGAGAGCTCTAAGACGCTGGTTACTGGAGAACTCTGGGGAGCTGGTTGCTGGAGAACTCTGGGGAGCAGAAAAACTCCAGGGAGCTGGTTGTTGGAGAAACTCCAGGGAGCTGGTTGCTGGAGAACTCTAGGGAGCAGAAAAACTCTAGGGAGTTGGTTGCTGGAGAACTCTAGGGAGCCAAAAAACTCCAGGGAGATGGTTGCTGGAGAACTCCAGGGAGCTGGTTGCTGGAGAACTCTAGAGAGTTGGAAAACTCTATGGAGCTGGTTGCTGGAGAACTCTAGGGAGCTAGTTGCTGGAGAACTCCAGGGAGCTGGTTGCTGGAGAACTCCATGGAGCTAGTTGCTGGAGAACTCCAGGGAGCTGGTTGATGGAGAACTCTAGGGAACTAGTTGCTGGAGAACTCCAAGGAACTGGTTGTTGGAGAACTTCATTGGGCTAGTTGTTGGATAGCTCGAGGGAATCGGTTGCTAGAGAACTCCAGGGAACTGAGTACTCCAAGGAGATTGAGAACTCCAGGGAGGTGAGAACTCGAGGGAGCTCGAGAACTCCAGGGAGCTGAGAACGTATGGGAGTTGTTGATGTAGAACTGCAGGAAGCTGGAAAAACTCCAGGGAGCAGTTTGCTGGAGAACTGCAGGAAACTGAGAACTCCAGGGAGGTGAGAACTCGAGGGAGCTGGAGAACTCCAAGGAGCTGAGAACTTCTGGGAGTTGGTTGCTGGAGAACTGCCTAGGGCTAGTTGTTGGATAACTCCAGGGAGCCGGTTGCTGGAGAACTCTAGGGAACTGAGAATTACAGGGAGCTGAAGAACTCCAGGAAGCTGAGAACTCCAGGGAGTTGGTTGCTGGAGAATCCAGGCAGCTGGTTGCTGGAGAACTCCAGGGAGCTGGTTGCTGGAGAACTCTAGTGAGCTGGTTGCTGGAGAACTCTAGAGATCTGGTTGCTGGAGAATTCTAGGGAGCATGAAAACTACAGGGAGCTGGTTGCTGGAGAACTCTAAGGCTATCGTTACTGGAGAACTCTAGGGAGCTGGTTGCTGGAGAACTCTAGGGAGCTGGTTGTTGGATAACTTCAGGGAGCTGGTTGCTGGAGAACTATAGGGAGCTTAAAAACTCCAGGGAGCTGGTTGCTGGAGAACTCTAAGGCGCTGGTTACTGGAGAACTCTAGGGTGCTGGTTGCTGGAGAACTCCAGTGAGCTGGTTGTTTGGAGAACTCCAAGGAGTAGGCTGTTTGAGAACTGCAGGGAGCTGGTTGCTGGAGAACTCAAGGGAGTTGGTTGCTGGAAAAACACCAGGGAGCTGGATATTGGAGAACTCCAAGGAGCTGATTGTTGGAGAACTCAAGGGAGCTAGTTGCTGGAGAACTTCAGGGAGGTGGTTGATGGAGAGCTCCATGGTGCTAGTTGTTGCATAACTCAAGGGAGCTGATTGCTGGAGAACTCCAGGGAGCTGATTCCTGGAGAACTCTAGGGAACTGGTTGCTGGAGAACTCTTACGAGCTGCTTGCTGAAGAACTACAGGTAGCTGGTTGTTTGGAGAACACTAGGGAGCTGGTTGCTGGAAAACTCTAGGGAGCTAGTTGCTAGAGAACCCCAGTGAGGTGGTTGCTGGAGAACTCCAGGTAGCTGGTTGTTGGATAACTCCAGTGAGCTAGTTGCTGGAGAACTCCAGAGAGCTGGTTGCTGTAGAACTTCAGAGAACTGGTTGCTGGAGAACTGCAGGGAACTGAGAACTCCAGGGAGCTGAAGAACTCCAGGAAACTGATAACTCTAGGGAGTTGGTTGCTGGAGATCTTCAAAGGAGCTGATTGCTGGAGATCTCAGGGAGCTGGTTGCTGGAGAACTCTAGGGAGCTGGAAAACTCAAGGTAGCTTGTTGCTGGAGAACTCCAGGGAGCTGGTTGCTGGAGAACTCTAGGGAGCTGTTTGCTGGAGAACTCTAGGGAGCTGGTTGCTGGAGAACTCTAGGGAGCACAAAGACTCCAGGGAGCTGGTTCCTGGAGAGCTCTAAGACGCTGGATACTGGAGAACTCTGGGGAGCTGGCTGCTGAAGAACTCTAGGGAGCAGAAAAACTCCAGGGAGCTGGTTGCTGGAGAACTCCGGGAAGCTGGTTGCTGGAGAACTCAAGGGAGCTAGTTGCTGGAGAACTCCAAGGAGCTGGTTGATGGAGAACTCTAGGGAGCTAGTTGCTGGAGAACTCCAAAGAACTGGTTGTTGGAGAATTTCATGGGGCTAGTTGTTGGATAGCTCGAGGGAATCGGTTGCTAGAGAACTCCAGGGAACTGAGTACTCCAATGAGATGGAGTACTCCTGGGAGCTGAGAACTCGATGGAGCTCGAGAACTCCAGGGAGCTGAGAAACGTCTGGGAGTTGGTTGCTGTAGAACATCAGGAAGCTGGAAAACTCCAGGGAGCAGGTAGCTGGAGACCTCTAGGGAGGTGAGAACTCGAATGAGCTGGAGAACTCCAAGGAGCTGAGACCTTCTGGAGATGGTTGCTGGAGAACTGCCTAGGGCTAGTTGTTGAATAACTCCAAGGAGCTGGTTGCTATAGAACTCTAGGGAACTGAGAACTCCAGGAAGTTGGTTGCTGGAAAACTCTAGGGAGCATAAAAACTCCAGAGAGCTGGTTGCTGGAGAACTCTAATGCTATGGTTACTGGAAAACTCTAGGGAGCTGGTTGCTGGAGAACTCTAGAGAGCTGGTTGCTGGAGAACTATAGGGAGCTTAAAAACTCCAGGGTGCTGGTTGCTGGAGAACTCTAAGGTGCTGGTTACTGGAGAACTCTAGTGAGCTGGTTATTGGAGAACTCCAGTGAGCTGGTTGTTGGAGAACTCCAAGGAGTAGCCTGTTGGAGAACTCCAGGAAGCTGGTTGCTGGAGAACTCAAGGGTTTGGTTGCTGGAGAACTCCAGGGAGCTGGATATTGGAGAACTCTAGGGAGCTGATTATTGGAGAACTCCAGGGAGCTAGTTGCTGACGATCTTCAGGGAGATTGTTGCTGGATAGCACCATAGTGCTAGTTGTTGGATAACTCCAGGGAGCCGGTTGCTGGAGGACTTCATGGAGCTGGTTGCTGGAGAGCTCCATGATGGTAGTTGTTGGATAACCCCAGTGAGCTGATTGTTGGATAACTCCAGGGAGCTAGTTGTTGGAGAACGTCAGGGAGCTGGTTGCTGGAGAGCTCCATGGTGCTAATTGTTGGATAACTGTAGGGAGCTGGTTGTTGGAGAACTCTATGGAGCTGGTTGCTGTAGAACTCTAGGGAGCTGGTTGCTGGAGAACTCTAGGGAGCACAAAGACTCCAGGGAGCTGGTTCCTGGAGAGCTCTAAGACGCTGGTTACTGGAGAACTCTGGGGAGCTGGTTGCTGGAGAACTCTGGGGAGCAGAAAAACTCCAGGGAGCTGGTTGTTGGAGAACTCCAGAGAGCTGGTTGTAGGAGAACTCTAGGGAATAGAAAAACTCTAGGGGGTTGGTTGCTGGAGAACTCTAGGGAGCAAAAAAACTCCAGTGAGATGGTTGCTAGAGAACTCCAGGGAGCTGGTTGCTGGAGAACTCTAGAGAGTTGGAAAACTCTAGGGAGCTGGTTGCTGGAGACCTCTAGGGAGCTAGTTGCTGGAGAACTCCAGGGAGCTGATTCCTGGAGAACTCTAGGGAACTGGTTGCTGGAGAACTCTTACGAGCTGCTTGCTGAAGAACTACAGGGAGCTGGTTGTTTGGAGAACACTAGGGAGCTGGTTGATGGAGAACTCTAGGGAGCTAGTTGCTAGAGAACCCCAGGGAGGTAGTTGCTGGAGAACTCCAGGTAGCTGGTTGTTGGATAACTCCAGGAAGCTAGTTGCTGGAGAACTCCAGAGAGCTGGTTGCTCTAGAACTCCAGAGAACTGGTTGCTGGAGAACTGCAGGGAACTGAGAACTCCAGGGAGCTGAAGAACTCCAGGAAGCTGAGAACTCTAGGGAGTTGGTTGCTGGAGAACTTCAAAGGAGCTGATTGCTGGAGATCTCCAGGGAGCTGGTTGCTGGAGAACTCTAGGGAGCTGGAAAACTCAAGGTAGCTTGTTGCTGGAGAACTCCAGGGAGCTGGTTGCTGGAGAACTCTAGGGAGCTGGTTGCTGGAGAACTCTAGGGAGCTGGTTGCTGGAGAACTCTAGGGAGCTGGTTGCTGGAGAACTCTAGGGAGCACAAAGACTCCAGGGAGCTGGTTCCTGGAGAGCTCTAAGACGCTGGTTACTGGAGAACTCTGGGGAGCTGGTTGCTGAAGAACTCTAGGAAACAGCAGAAAAACTCCAGGGAGCTGGTTGCTGGAGAACTCCAGGAAACTAGTTGCTGGAGAACTCCAGGGAGCTAGTTGCTGGAGAACTCCAGGGAGCTGGATGATGGAGAACTCTAGGGAGCTAGTTGCTGGAGAACTCCAAAGAACTGGTTGTTGGAAAACTTCATGGGGCTAGTTGTTGGATAGCTCGAGGGAATCGGTTGCTAGAGAACTCCAGGGAACTGAGTACTCCAAGGAGATGGAGTACTCCTGGGAGCTGAGAACTCGATGGAGCTCGAGAACTCCAGGGAGCTGAGAACGTCTGGGAGTTGGTTGCTGTATAACTGCAGGAAGCTGGAAGACTCCAGGGAGCAGGTAGCTGGAGACTGCAGGGAACCTCCATGGAGCTCAGAACTACAGGGAGTTTTGTTGTTGGAGAACTCTAAGGAGCTGGTTGCTGGAGAACTCCAGGGAGCTGGTTGCTGGAGAACTCTATGGAACTGGTTGTTGGAGAACTCCGTGCCGTTGTTTGTTGGAGAACTCCAGGGAGTTGGTTGCACGTGAACTAAGTGCAGCTTTTTGTTGGAGAACTCCAGGGAGCAGGTTGCTGGAGAACTCCATGGAGCTCAGAACTACATGGAGTTTGTTTGTTGGAGAACTCTAGGCAGCTGGTTCCTGGAGAACTCCAGGGAGCTGGTTGCTGAAGAACTCCTGGGAGCTGGTTGCTGGAGAACTCCGTGCTGCTGTTTGTTGGAGAACTCCAGGGAGTTGGTTGCTGGAGAACTCCGTGCAGCTGTTAGTTGGAGAACTCCAGGGGGTTGGTTGCTGGAGAACTCCGTGCAGCTGTTATTTGGAGAACTCCAGGAAGCTCAAAACTACAGAGAGTTTGGTTGTTGGTGAACTCTAGGGTGCTGGTTGTTGGAGAACTCATGGGAGCTGGTTGCTGGAGAACTCCAGGGAGCTAGTTGCTGGAGAACTCAAGGGAGCTGGTTTTGGAGAACTCCAAGGAGCTGATTGTTGGAAAACTCTAGGGAGTTGATTGCTGCAGAACTCCAGACTGAACTTACCCGTTTACGCATGTGTTGCTGTGAGGCAAATGCGTTGGTAAACCTGGCCAAGTCATCAGGGACTCTGTTCTCCCTAAACAAACGTCAACACACCGACATCAATAGTGAACTTGCGTTCAGAAGTTGTGAAGACCCACAACTTGAGGTACCTGGGAAAAACAGTTTGATCGAAGTATTTCTTTCACTAGGCACATAGATCAAGTGTTAATGAAGGCTTGGAATGACCTCTCAGCACTGAGGGTAATGACGGCGGTGGCAGGCGTGTATTGCATTTTCTTTTCCTCGTATACCGAGGGCGGGTGGTTTCGGTTATTGTGTTTGCATTGGCGATTCTAACTCTCAGCCACACAGAGATTGAAAGACTGGAACGAATACAAAATGAGATCATGCGCATCATACTTGGATGCACGAAAGCCACACCTTGCAGGGCGATGAGGTATCTCCTTGACTTTCCCACCATCTCAGGTAGGATAAATATGTCCCGAACACGTGCTTACCTCCGAGCCAATGCTGATGTACAACATCCATTACACAGTGAGATTGGCGGGGAAAAGGGCATCAGGCTCAAAAGAGGAAGATCATATATGGCACTGGCTGAGGACATTGTTCAAGATTTATTTACTTGGGGACATTGAATCCAGGGAAGAGTGGATATGGGTGTCAGCAGAGTGCTCTACGTCCTATACATAGAATTATGGAAAAGTACCAGTCAAATATCAGTGGATAAAGAGATAACAGCGACGACTATGGCGCTGGGTAGGACACATACTGCGGAAGTCAACTGAGAGTATTACAAAACAGTCCCTTTTTTGGAATCCCCAAGGAAAAAGACAAAGAGAAATACCAAAATATTATTGGAGAAGACAGATGAAAGCAGAGATGAAGATGATGGGGAAGACATGTAATGATCTTTAAAAATGGCAAGAAACAGAACGGTTTGGAAAGTGTTCGTATAAGACATATGCTCCACAGGCAGTTGAATGTAGGAGAAGAAGAAATAAAGAAGTCACAAACCGATTAGGACCGAGCTATGTATTCCCCATCATTATTACAATATTTTTGGTTACTATTTTCAGAAAAAAGAACTAGTTTGAATTTATATAACTCTATCCTGCAACCTCAGAAGAAATAGCTGCAGACCGAAATTTGGAAACATACTTTAAAACTCCAACTTAAAAAGAGAAGCAGACAGATTCATAGAAAAAGAGAATACACGGCGGAAGAAAAGAAAAAAAAATAGCATTTCTAGGGGCCCTGCAAAATCCAGTCAAATATTACTGACGGAGGCTACTAGACTATCTCTCTCTCTCTCTCCGTAACCCCCCCCCCCCCCCCCCAAACCACTTAAACAAAACAAAAAAACTACCAACATAATGATATCCGTGGCCATCTTCATTCTCACCACTAGTTTTCAGCAATTATTGTATTTTAATAGACACAGAGATAAAAGATACCAGACAGCTTAAGAGAATGACTTGGCAGAAAGTCAACAACAGAAATGATAAATAACTATCGAGATCGAAAGTTGTGGAGTGACATGATCACCTGCGCCAGCAGGCTCGGTACTTGTGATAAATAGATACAGGGGACATTATCAAGTATTGACCATTTATGCCTAATATTTATGAAGTTATGGTCTTGCCTATCTAACTAATGTTACGACAGAACCAGGGTCGGTTTAGGTCTAGTCTAAATAAGCCACAAATTAGGGCCTCCCGATCAGAGGGGGTCTCAAATTATGTTATATTGTCATCTATGAGAGGAACTTTATGGTGTTAGTTTTTTAACAAGTAGGCCCAGAATGTTTCATTTTTAACTTAACGACTTAGGGCCTCACGAGGTCGAAACCCTGCCTTGACCAGAAACACTGTGAATGACCATTCTTTTTGTCTTTTCAGATTTTTGTTTACATTTAGTCTTGTTTTGCTACTCTACTCCCCCTGCACTTCTTTTACTCTTTTCTTCTCTTCCTCCTCCACTTCCTCCTCCCAAACTCTTACCTTCTCTACTCTTTCCTCCCCTCTCCAACTCTTTCCTTCTCTTCCTCCTCCACTTCCTCCTCCCAAACTCTTTCCTTCTCTACTATTTCCTCCCCTCTCCAACTCTTTCCTTCTCCTCTTACTTTTCCTTCTCTTCCTCCTCTACTCTTTCATCCTCCTTTCTTATCTTCCTTCTCTTCCTCCTCCTCTCTTACTTTTTCCTTCTCTTCCTCCTCCTCTCTTACTTTTTCCTTCTCTTCCTCCTCTACTCTTTCCTCCTCCTCTCTTACTTATTCCTTCTCTTCCTCCTCTACTCTTTCCTCCTCCTCTCTTACTTTTCCTTCTCTTCCTCCTCCTCTCTTACTTTTTCTTCTCTCCTCCTCCTCTCTTATTTGTTCCTTATCTTCCTCATCTACTCTTTCCTCCTCCTCTATTACTCTTTCCATCTCTTCCTCCTCCTCTCTTACTTTTTCCTTCTCTTCTTCCTCCTCTCTTACTTTTCTTTCTCTCCTCCTCCTCTCTTACTTTTTTCTTCTCTCCTCCTCCTGTCTTACTTTTCCTTCTCTTCTTCCTCCTCTCTTACTTTTTCCTTCTCTTCTTCTCCTCTCTTACTTTTTCCTTCTCTTCCTCCTCTACTCTTTCCTCCTCTCTCTTATTTTTCCTTCTCTTCCTCCTCCTCTCTTACTTTTTCCTTCTCTTCCTCCTCCTCTCTTACTTTTTCCTTCTCTTCCTCCTCTACTCTTTCTTCCTCCTCTCGTACTCTTTCCTTCTCTTCCTTCTCCACTTCCCCTCTTCCTCTCTTACTTTTTCTTCTCTTCCTCCTCCTCTATTCTTTCCTTCGCCCCCTCTTCCTCTCCCTTTGTTTTCTCCTCTCCTTCTCTATTTTATGTAATATTATGGGCCAAGTACTAGGTATGGGTCGCCACACAATTTCTGCAATATTTTCCAACATGATTCTCGGTCTTCCTCGTGACGTGTCTATTAATTTCATCTACATCGTCATGTAGGCTGCAGATGGTATGTAACATTCTCGAAGGTTATTAAACCCATTTTATTTCTACTTTTACTACTTTTTTTTTTTTTTTTAACTATTTCTACGAAATGTACCAGTCAAATACCAGATTCTATAATAAATAAATTGGGAGCCGCGATAGCTCAGTGGTTAGTGAACTGGACTACAAAGGACATGGGTTAGGGTTCGATCCCAACCGACGGCTCCCGGGTTCACCCAGCCTTAAATGGGTACCAGATTTTTTCTGGGAAAGTAAAGCAGCACGGGCGTAATACTGACCACATTATCCCAAAAACCATGTGCTGAAGGTCTGTAAAATATAGGGTCACTAACACCATATTTCCTTATACGCCACTTGGCGTGACGGGGGTACTTTACTTTTTTTAAATAATAAATAATATATATATATATATAATAAATATTAAATTCTATAATATTTAATGGTTACCGAAGGCAAGCTAACTTATAAATTTACCTGATGGTTGGTCACCCTAACCAATAGTCTGAACTAAGAGTATCGTACTTTTATGTTTTCACCGATGGTTACTTTACGTCACTGTCCGCTCTTATAAGAAAGTTAAATAGTCGTAGATGCGTTGTGCTGTATTCTATACAACAATGCAATATTTACGCCTTTCGATTCAGCACGTTCATCTTCAGCATTGCATTTCGTACCAGAGTTGCCTCATCTCTCGCTCCCTACTCGCTTGGTCAGACTTAATAGCCTATTACTGGGGGCACAGTGAAGAAGTGGAGTATGATCTGGATAGTTCTTGTTCACCAATCCTGTTGCGAACAGTCAGATGGGAGTCGCTGAACGTTTTCAGCCCTGGTGCTGACAGACGTCTTCTCCTCCAGATTAAGAGTATACTATTTAACAAAAGAGCCTCGGTGGCTGAGTGGTTAGTGCGTTTGCTACTGATCAGCAGAGTTCGGGTTCAGAGGTCCCCTTTTTCTGACCATCAAAGCTTTTGGCTCACAAAGTCTCTAAAAGCCGTGATAGCTCAGTGGTTAGTAAACTGGACTACAAAGGACAAGAGGTAGGGTTCGATGCCAACCGACGGCTTTCGGGTTCACCCAGCCTTAAATGGACACTGAATTTGTTTCTGGGAAAGTAAGATGGCAAGGCGTAATACCGACTACATTGCCCCAAAAATCATGTGCTGAAAGTCTGTAAATTTTGTGGTCACTAACTCCATATTCCCTATACGCCACTTGGCGGGACGGGGCTCTTTACTGTTTTTCTTTACTAAGTCTCTAAAAATATATACCATATATTTTCTTGAAAATAAGGGCGGCCTGATGTAATGCTGACTAGTAGTAGCCTCCGTCACTCTAACTTGACTAACGATTTTGCCCGGCCCCTAGATATGTTATTTCTTTCTATTTTTTGGTGGCGTATTCTCTTTTTCTATGAATCTGCTTCTTGTTTGCGTTGGAGCTTTATAGTGTGTTTCCAAAGATTGGGGTCTGCAGCTATTTCTTTTCCCCCGAGGCGCAAGCTTGGGCAGAAAAAGAAAGAGACAAGGTGTTGCCCATGCAACATGTTTCTTCTCTCTACGCAGCCGAGCGATCCAAAAGTCTAGCAGGGCAAAGAACAGTTTGGTTCCAACTGTGTCGCATGTGTTACCAGAGCAATGTTGAAATCAACACTAAACTGCCTAGGGGACTCCATCCCGGATTTTTATTTAGGGTTTATTTCCGAAGTGGCATACCGAATACACAACACAAAATGTGCTGTTGATTACGAGAAAATGTGGGTAGTAGTAGTAGTAGTAGTAGTAGTAGTAGTAGTAGTAGTAGTAGTATAGCAGCAGCAGCCTCCGTCAGTCATAGGATTTTCCAGCGTCCCTAAAAATACTATTTTTTTCTTTTCTTTCGCCGTGTTGCCACTAACAAACTATATATTAGATCATTCAAGATCAATCAAGATCGACGGACATGGAGAATTTCTGCCCTATGTACCACCTTATGTTCTAAAGAACAAAAGATAGTGCGGCCGAGGGTGTGGTGGAGTCAAGGCAAAGAAATGCATAAAAATGCGAAGCTGCAGTAAAGCTGGTTGTAAAAGAAAAATGAAAAAAAAAATAGAAAAAAATGGTATGGTTGAAGCTTTAACTAATTAACGGACGACACAAATGTGAACGACGTCTCGGCTTAATAGGACTTCAGCAGGAACACAACACACACACACACACACACACACACACACACACACACACACACACACAGAGAGAGAGAGAGAGAGAGAGAGAGAGAGAGTAAGTAAACAAAATTAGCCATACATAAATAACTAATAAAGAAGTATCTAAAACAAAAAAATTCTGAACTAGAATGAGAATTAATAATATCAATGTCTTCCCAGCGTATAGCGCAGCTATACACAGAAGGCCACATCGGTATACGCAGGGATGGCACTTTTATTTCTCATTCTTGTTCGAGATTATTTTGTTTTAGATACTTCATTATTATAGTTAAATGTGTATGGCTAATTTTATTTACTTATAAATCTGTGTATTTTATAAATCTTTGTATTTATGTGTTGTTTGTTGTTCCTGCTGAATGCCTATTGAGCCGAAACTTCGTCCAAATTTGTGTCGTCCATTAATCACGTAAAGCTTTAACCATACCATTTTTCTCTCTATTTTTGTCTTCTCTTCCATAGATAGATGGTATAGGAAAACAACAGCTGGCATAAATTGTCTTCTTCTTTCCTTTCTCGTTTGCCTTTCAACGTCAAGGGCAGATATAGCTTGCAATTCTTTGCTCTTGTGATTGCTTTTGTTGTTTCCAGGTAGTTCTAATCAATCATCAATCCACCTTTCTCGTGGTCAGTCGGCCGTTATTGGAGGCTCGTTGTGTATCATTTGATATTTCTGTCTTATCATGTGGTCAAACCATTGTATCTATTGTGTTTTTTTTTTATGCATTTAAGGGCGGTCATTATTCCTAGCTTCTTTTTTTTTTTTTTATATTCTTAAACTGAATATTGCTTAACATGTTGATCTGTCACGCGTCTAACACATTTCACTTCGGAGATATTTCTCTCATTGTTTGTGATTTTAGCGTCCAGCATCGCATTGGTAGGAGTGAGATTAAATTGTAGAGTGCTCGATATGCCACTATGAATATTTTCTTGTTGAGCAGTAGTGCTGACGTTTGGACTTTATTGAATAATACTGTGTAAACTTGGGAGCCGCGATAGCTCAGTGGTTAGTGAACTGGATTACAAAGGACAAGGGGTAGGCTTCGATCCTAACGACGGCTTCCGGGTTCACCCAGCCTTAAATGGGGACCGGTTTTTTCTGGGAAAGTAAAGCGGCACGGGCGTAATACCGACCACATTACCCGAAAATCATGTGCTGAAAGTCCGTACAATTTATGGTCACTAACACCATATTCCCTATACGCCACTTGGAGTGACTGGGGCGCTTTACTATTTTTTTTAACTGTGTAAACTTAACAAAAAAAAATGAGGGAAGATAAAAAGGTGGGAAATGTAGAAAAAAATCAAACGAGGCAGTTTTAAGGGAATGGTTTGGTAGGAAGTCAGTTATTGAGTAACCGGAACTATTAACAGAACCTCTATATTATATAATATAACAATTACATGTATAGTATATATTAACATAGGAAGTACTTTGGTAAGTTATGTATTCCCCATTTTGCATTAATTAAAATGGATGGAAAATAATGTTCCTCTCGCAGTTTGATTTTTTTATTTAAATGCTTAGACCATTTCCAAGACCTTTGTTAACGTTGCTGCCATTGGTTAAATTAGAATATTTACGTTTCAGAAGACCAATGAAAACGTGTAACGCTTCTAACATTTGCGTAGGAGACCGAAACATCAGTTCCTGCCAGACCAGTGTTAACTTCTGCTGGAACGTGAACAAGGTTCTACTGGTTTAGTTACTGTTTTTGCATAACTACTGATCATTTAAAACAATATTTAGCATGGATTCTGACGATCAGGGCGTGTCAACGCCTGGAGCGGCATTATTACTTATTGTCGGTGAACCATTTACAGAGGAGCAGAAAACACTGATTCTTGTTGAGATTACAAAAGGTGAGATAGATTTTTTAAATTTAAAATATAAAATGATTATTATCACATGATGATATGTTTATACCGGAATAAGCCGGCAGTTGTCTGTGAAGCTAGTATTTTTTAAATTGTATTTATTAACGCTGTGCAGCACAGTGTGCAGAATAACAGTCATAGTGTCACATATAGTCATTGGACAGTAATTGTAAAATAAATTTTCATTTTGTATGTTTAATTTATAAACACTACAAATTAGAACTACTATTTATAGTAAAGTATAATTATAATTATAATAAAAATAATAGTTAGTTTACTCACTGGTAGTGTATTAACACTATAGACTATACTAAAGTATAGTCCGTTCAGAATCGTTTGCCGAGATGTTATGATTTATAATTCAAAAAGTTCTTGATGATTTCACATGATTTTTGGCATACGGTGTTAAAATGTCCATGTCACGAGAACATATGTGTTACTCGATCATGTCTAGCTATAACGGTTTCTTAAAGCGGCGAATTCCTTTGATCTTTGCCCATGTAACTATTATTTGACCCTAATCAAAATGTTTTACAGTAATCTAGTGCAACGATGACCCATAGGCGTGTCCATAAAATTTTACTGGGTGGCAAGTATACAAATTTTAAATTATATATAGAACTTTTGTTCGTAGAGTCAATTTGATATAGTTCCATGCTCTTGGTGTGAGTTTCCCAAATGTTGTCGCTGCCTTTCAAATACGTACATTTAGTTCCTCATCTAAGGAAAGTGTGGCTGTAATAGTGGATCCAAGATAGCTGAACTTCTGTACTGACTGAAGCAGGCTTCCATTCAAAGTAATGGTTGTTGGTTTGCTTATAACATATTTTTGATTGCTTGGGTGGTCTTGAACAATAAACTGTTTAACAAATCAACTAGGAAATTTTGCAAATCAAACTATTTATCTGTAGACTTAATCAGAGTAATGATCATTCAGAATCAGACGAGTCAAATAGGTCGATTACTGCTTTCGGCTGAACAAACAACAAACCATCCTTTTTCCAATATTCCTCTTCTTGTCGTAACACATGATCCTCACATTTTACCCAGTAGTCTTTATTTATATTTGATAGAGCCTGATTTGTAAGTGTCTCAACATCGCATAATTTGAAAGTTTTATTTGTATATGCTACGTGTCCTTTAACTTTTGCCCAAACTAGTTCTATAGGATTTAAGTGTGCATGATATGGAGGTAGTCTCAAACATCTATGGCCATGTTCTTGAATTAACTTGTCTATTTTAAATATCTTTGTACGTTGTGTCTGTTTTACAAGGCTAAGCAATTCGGGTTTCAAGTTGCTGTCGTTAACTTGTATGTGTTCTTTTATGAGCCACGTTTTGATTGCATCTTTTGTACTTGATGATGTTGGGATTCTATCTTCTACGTTAACTACGTTATGGTATGAAGCATTGTCCATTATCAGACAAGAAGGTCGATCTAATATTGGAAGGATACTTTTCTCGATCCAGTCTTTAAATATGTGCCCATTCATTTCGGAGTGGTAGTCTCTATTGTCTATGGATTTTGAAATGAAAACGAGATGAGCATTCTGCAACAACCCATTATGTCTGCTACCTGCATGTGCAACTATCAAACGTTGCCCTTTACTGCTTGGTACTGATCTTTTAATACTTCCATCTGCTAACTGCCATTCCTTTTCATTTGTATGATGAGCGTTGATCCAAGTTTCATCTAAATAAACAATATCATAATCATTTTCGCGCATTTCCTTCACTTCACGTGTGGCCGTATTTCTCAATGATTTTGTCAACATGGTACACCTTTTTCTTATTCGTATTCTTCACAAGTTGTAACAATTCGGGTTTTAAATATGTGTCGTCAAATTTGACATTTTCATTCGCAAGCCATGTCCTAATTTGCTCTTTTGTATTTGATGCAGTAGGCACTTTGTCCCATCTTGAATTCCCTAAGGAAGTGCTGATATAGTAAAACAGTAACCTTTTGCATAGTTATAAATTTGCATTTCAAACTCATTGTAATTTAGATATAAATGTTGGTATTTAAAGTCAACAAATTGTCTACTGAGTCTTCACAAAATTAATAAAGATACGCCTTCCCTTCGGTAATTAATGCCCAGGCCGTGGTGCGTCATGTCGTTCAATAACAATTCAGTTTTGTGCACGGGATTTTCCTGAACTTAGTGTTTCTGCAATAGCCAAACTATTTTACGTGAACGACCGCACCAAATTAATGTATATATCCTAAAATGGTGTCAAATTCGAACAGGGTGAATTTAATATAGCCTAAAGAAGAAAACTTTTAAACTAGATCAAATTTCTCAGAGAAAAAAAATTTTCTATAACGACATCAATATTATAAGATTACATGCAAAAGTTGAAAGCAAAATAACAAACGGTTATCACGTAAAGCTAATTCAAGTGTGGTTATGAATTTCTGAACGGACTATAGTGTATCATAATATACATTACAGTTTACATCATTATATCATAGTACAATACAACGTGAGTAATAAATAAGTAGTAAATTCTACTTTACAGTTAAAAAGTGAGTTTGGTTAATAATTGAGTTGAGTTAAGTTAGTATAGTATTTTAACAAAGTATTAGTAATTTTAAAAAGAGTTAGTTAACTGTACAGTACTGTACTACTTTGGGACAACTATTACTAATACTTAATACTCTACAATCAGTAGTGTGAGTAGTGTACTTAATGTTATATATGGCCCTTTTGTCTTGTCAGACGGTCTAGTGGAGGCTATTGCGTATTTTTTTGAGGTATTGTTTTTGCCGAACAGCATCTCTCGTGGCTAATTCTGCCAATGTTTGACAAACACACGCGGTCACATAATGAACAGGTCATGCTCGCTGATCCACAGGGTTTACCATCCTTTTTCATGAGTCTCTTCTCTTCTAAGTCCTGTCTTAGCACAGTCTCAAATGTTGTTATACCGTTCCTTATACATGCTCTCCATGATGTGCGATCACTTGCCAGATGTTGCCAGTCGTTTTCACAGATGGAGAAGTCTTTCAGAGATGATTTGCAGATATGCTGTACTTAATGTACTACTTTGTCAACTAAGTGTGAGTGTACTCACTGTAATTGAGCTGTCTGCCATCTTCTTAGAAACTTACCACTTAAAGCTAATTCAAAGAAACTGCAGCAAGTCAATGACTCAGGCACTGATTTCTCCGTCTCTGTACAATTTATTTACAAACATTTTTTTTCGATAGGGGTGCTCATCTGCTGCAGCATTTTCATATGAATTGTGAGGCTTTTTTTTTAGAACGGAGATGATGATTTTTCAATTTTCTTTTACCAAATGCAATGTAAATGAATTTTAAATAGAATCATTACTTAACTCAGAAAACCAACAATCAATTAGTCATCGCATATTTTCATTCCTGAGACTTCATCAATAAATCATGATTAATCATCAATTTAATTGATTACTTAACAGGAATTAGCAATCAACACATACAACTTTTATTCTAGTAATTTATAATCATTTTTTAAGTACCCTAAAATCAAGACCAAGTGCTTGCTAGTTTAGATGATTTATGTCTCTCCATAAATTTCTGCCTCAAAACTTGTTATCAATCAATTCATCTGTTGACTTCCCATCTATTGTGATTCTCATATACTGTCTGGGATCTTTTCTCATCTCATCCTCCCTCAAATTATTATAGTATAGCTGTCACAATATGTTCCAGCTGTTTCTTTTTCATTGTTGTGCCAACAAATTATGATTGTTTTTCTACGATGCTTAAAAAGTGTCTTTTTGTACATCCTTGCTATTTTTTCAACTGTCACTGTCAATGCTTTCTTCTTTACTTTTATAAATCTCCAGTATCAGTATTAATACATTTTTAGAAAGCATTGGATTGGTCAGCTCCACGCTGGTGACATTTCCATACTTGTCTTGGTATGGTTCTAGTGATGACTACAAAAGCCTTCTCTGTTCATAGTGTTAGCAGTTGATAAATAGCTCTTGCGCTTTCTCTCAATGCTTTGATTCCACATCACTGTGAATGGTAACCACCAGTAACATTTGTTGAACTCTTTCAAAGTGGGGGCGTGCAATCTCACTACCTGTTGGAACTTGTTAATGGCATTCTCAATATTCATCTATATAACCACATTTCTGTAGACTTCAAAAATATTCTGGTTTCTTGTCTAATTGTCCAGGATTCACTTTTCTTGTGTTAAGACAGGCTATTATACTATTTATTTGTAACATTTCTATAAAACATGATTAATGTAAATAATCTGTTAGATTTAAAGGTGTTTAAGAAACTGGCATCTGTATAATAAATCTCCACATGAATTTTAAGATTCAAAAGTATGAGCTCTTACTCCTGGTGTGTTTCTCTAATAAATTTAAGGTAAACTCTTTAATTTAAAATGTATATGCTATATGCCAAAAATGTCAGTCATTAGCCATTACTTATAGTTATCATAAAAACAGAGAAGACGCCTCATAAATGGAAAAAAGGAATCATTGTTAAGATCCCAAAAAAGGGCAATCTTAGAGATTGTACAACTGGAGAGGCGTGACACTTTTTGTCAGTTGCCTCAAAGTATTCTGTAAAATCATCCTAAATAGAATAAAGGATTCAATAGATACAGTAATGCGTGAAGAACAGGCTGGGTTTAGAAAAGGGAGAAGCTGTCTTGACCACATTTTCACTCTACGACTTATATTGGAGGAAACATATTGAAAAGCAAAAAACTTTGTACTTAACTTCATCGACTTCAAAAAAGCATTTGATAGTATTCATAGAGATTCTTTGTGGAAAATTCTGAAGCAATATGGTTACCACAAAAATCATAAATATTATCAAAGACATGTATGATGGTTACACATGTGCAGTTCGAACAGAGGAAGGATGAGCGAATGTTTCCCAATAGAAACTGGGGTTAAACAAGGATGTATTTTATCGCCTTGTTATTTGGAATTGTATGGACTTCATAATGAAGAAATGCTGCACTGGTAATAAAGGCATCGAATGGATACAAGGAGACCATTTGGAGGACCTCGACTTTGCTGATGACATAGTTCTCATCAGCAGTCAGATAAAAACGATGCAGGAAAACACAAATGAACTATCATCAATAGCCAGCAAAATTGGGCTTGAGGTCAATCATGAAAAGACTAAAGTCATGAAAAGTTTAATTCCAACAAGTGACAAAATATACATGGAAAAACAAACAGTAGAAGAGATCGATCACTTTATCTATCTTGGAAGTCACATGATCGAGAAGGGGATACGAGCAAAGAAATTAGAATCAGACTGGCTAAAGCAGCAATGTCTTTCAGAAGCCTTGAAAAGTTGTGGAAATCAAAACTCATTAGCACAAACACAAAACTTAGGCTATTCAAATCAAATGTACTATCAACCCTTACGTATGCGTGTGAAAGCTGGAAAACAACAAGAGATATAGAAACAAAGTTGAACGCATTCGAAAATAAATGTCTAAGGAAAATACTGGTATAGAATGGAACGAATCAAAACAAACGAGGAAATTAGAGAAATCGCCAATCAACCACTAATATCTTCAGTAATAAAGAAAAGACGATGGTCATACGTTGGACATGATGAGAAGAGATAATAATCGAATAGCAAAGCAAGCCCTCATATGAGGGAACAACAGGTAAAAGAAAAAGAGGAAGACCCAGGGAGACACTGAGAAGAACATTGATGAGAGAGGCAAGAGCAGCAGGAATCGGCTCCCTCAATGAGATAGAACTGTTTGCACAGAACAGAGACAGATGGCGAGATTTAAAAAATATCTTTAAAAGAAAACTGCTAGAACAAAATTCATATAGGAGAAGGTGTATCTTGTCTACGCCCTATGGGCCGGTTACGGCTCGAAAGGTCAATAGATAGATATAGTATCATTATGTTGGCATCTTATCAGTTTTAAGAGTGCTAATGCATCAGAAGTAAGAATTGTACCTGCCAGTTACCAGTCTTTTGTATTTTAGTATCGCCTATTTTCAGGCCAGCATATAGGCTTTCATCTAACTCAATCTTGCTTTTTTTGGCAAAATCTTCCCAGTCATTTGTGTTCATGTTTAGTGTCTTTAGATCATGTTTGCAAGTGGTTTTGTAATGAAAGAATAGTAGCCAACATCAGATGGTTTTGAGAGTTCATTCAATATAAGTGTGCCAACCCTCAAAAATGACTTTGACAGAGAAACAAAGTCACAGAAAGTTAGTTTATACAGAAAATAATTCCTTTAATTATTAAATTTATAAGATTGTACTGAATTAAGCTTGAGTTTTTTCAATAAGCACAAACTATTTAAGACCTGTGCTGTTTGATTCCTATAAGTCTTTTGCCTTCAATAAATTTACACCACTGGTCTTCATATCATTTAAAAAACTGAAATAATTAATTTTTTTGCCTTTGTCTTTATTTAATATTTATATTTTGAGTTGTAAGTTGTAAGGTTATATTATATTGTGATTCTGCATTTTATATTTTTTTATTAGCTGTTGACAATTCATGAAGCATCTATTTAAAATTGTCAAAGATTTGAAAAAAAAAAATCTGCACTATTTTTCTTGCCAGTGACTTGTTTGTTTTTGATAGTATTTGATACCTGTACCCGTTATTTTGATGATTGTATTATTGTTTTATATAAAAATAATTGGTGTGAGGAATGCCTACAGCCTTTCCAGTGGCTAATCAAACTTTACATTGTTTTATTCAATTGGATGCTACAGTGCTTTTGTTTTTTCTCGAAAATGTTGTATGTTGGCACAAATGGTATTTTAATTGTCTGTGTTTAAATATGCTGTCAGGGCACTGGTTGGTTTCGAGGCAAGATGCCGGTCTTGAGAGGTGAGTTCAAATCCCGGCTGCACAGTTAGGATTTTTATTTGTGATTTCTTATTGCAGCAACCACCACTGGTCTCAGCAGAGAGGCCAGTTTGAAATGTCACTCATGGATGGAAAAAAATATGAATGCCTCTGAAAATCGAGTTATCTGCCTATGCGGTGAGAGATCCCTGTGCACACAGCTGCTAGGAAAAAATGGATTAACACGCAAAATAAATTTCCTAGTCTCTAGGGACTTTGCCAGAGGTGAATGCTGGCAATCGCAAAAAAAAAATGCTGTCAGGAGGTGGAAGAGAAGGCGAATAGTCGTTAGGTGTGGCAACGACTAGCACATGTTAGGAGCGAGTTGTATAGCAGGGGAAATAGTATGACCGTGGGAAATAGTATGACGAGAATTGCACACTAAGAGATGAAGGATGGGAAGAAAAGATTAAGCACAGAAGTATACTGAAGAAGAAAGGACGAAATAGGAATCTATGACGGAATCTGTATGACGTTGAGATAGAAGCGGTTGGGAAGGACACGATGAAAATCACTTGGTTAGAAGACTTGGTGATGAGCAGACGGAGAGAGAGGACGTGCTGTTGGAAGACCGGAGAACATTAGAAGACTGGAGATGGGCAGACGGAGAGAGAGGACGTGCTGTTGGAAGACTTGGAGATGGGGAGACGGAGAGAGAGACGTGCTGTTGGAAGACCGGAGAACTTTAGAAGACTTGGAGATGGCAGACGGAGAGAGAGGACGTGCTGTTGGAAGACCGGAGAACTTTAGAAGACTTGGAGATGGGCAGACGGAGAGAGAGGACGTGCTGTTGGAAGACCGGAGAACTTTAGAAGACTTGGAGATGGGCAGACGGAGAGAGAGGACGTGCTGTTGGAAGACTTGGAGATGGGGAGACGGAGAGAGAGGACGTGCTGTTGGAAGACGTAGAGATATAGAACAGTTGGACATTGACATCGAGCCATGAAGTGCAGACAGAGCTAGAGATTGGAAGTCGTGGAGTACGAACAGAATTGGAGATTCGCAGTCATGATGAGCGGACGTATATTGGAACACAGAGTAGAATATAGGCTGGAGGTTGACATTGATGTAGAACAGTGGAACATTGTGGAGCAATAAGAACACTAAGAAGCCGCTGGAGATTGACAACGACATGGCGCAGTGGAACATGAGGTTGACATCGATGTAGAACAGTGGAACATTGTGGAGCAATAAGAACACTAAGAAGCCGCTAGAGATTGGCAACGACATGGCAGCGTGGAACATTTACAGAGCAGTTGGATCACTATAGAGGAATTAGAGATAGATCGCTAAAGAATGAACTAGCAGAAGTAAAAAAAGCCGTTAATGAAAGCCGTTAGTTAGGAATAAGTAGAGTAGAGTAGGCCGGGCGTTTGATGGGAACGGACCGAAGTAGGGTATACGGCAACAAATAAGTAGAATAGAATAGAAATATTTTGCATAGGAGGAGAGAATGAGATAGAAGGTAATAGATATGAGTGCTGATTGGAGGTTAAAGATAAAATACACTGAGAAGAGATAGAAGAATAAAAGACGACTTCACACAGACCTGGTGGCATTAATAGGATAATGTATTAGTTGTGAGCTTTTGTCAACTTTGTGACTACTTGAAACAATGCAGGAGCCAGTGTATGAAGATCATTCATGTTTATGATATGCAAGTTGGTATGTTCAGGTCCTCTTGTCAACCATTGTTCAATGCACAGCTTACATTTATGGTACTTTACTGTGATGACAAATTGGCAGTGAAGAAGTAAACTTTGAGCTATTTATTTGAATTGTGAAACAAAGTCAATTGTTGACTCCAGAAAGAGTGCATGCCATCAGGAAGAATAATGTAAAGCCTGGTCTTATTTTCTCAGGAATTTGAAGTTTTTTGAGCTTTAAGAATGTGCCAAAACATGTAATTTCAAAGAAAATACTGTTATACCAACTGCCAGTGCTAATGAGTGGCAAAGGCACCTGCTTACTCTTATGATAGTATTCTTGACTATAAAAAAAAGTAAAGTACCCCCCCGTCACGCCAAGTGGCGTATAGGGAAATATGGTGTTAGTGACCCTATATTTTACAGACCTTCAGCACATGATTTTTGGGGTAATGTGGTCGGTATTACGCCCGTGCTGCTTTACTTTCCCAGAAATAATCCGGTACCCATTTAAGGCTGGGTGAAACCGGAGCCGTCGGTTGGGATCGAACCCTACCCCTTGTCCGTAGTAGTCCAGTTCACTAACCACTGAGCTATCGCAGCTCCCACTAATTTTTAGGGAATTAGTAAAACCCAGGTGTCCTCGCCAGGGAACGAACCCCGGCTGTTGCCGTGGTAAGCCAACCGCCTATCGATTGCGCTAACCGGACACCCTATTCTTGACTATGGTGCTGGGAAGTTGAGAATAAGTGTTCCAACATTTGGCAAGAAGTGCAAAAAAGAAATTGAGAACTCATTTCCTTTGTGATAATTCTGACTACAGTATTACATTCTGATTTTGGAGTTCTCCTTATGTTAAAAATAGCCCTTTGAGTATGGATTTAATTATGTGGATCAGGCTTGTTGTTCCGATGATTAAATTAACCTAGTTTTCATAGCAAACTATAACTTTGTAAGACAGATAAGGGTATAATTATTATAGCTTAAAGTGGAAACATTACACTAATTAAACAATTATACAAGTACATGATTATTTTTTTTTTTTATTGGCCATACACAACATTTATTAGTTTTAGTTACTAAAGCAATAATATTTTTTGTGATTATATTCTTTACAAATCATCATCATCATCAAGTACCGGGCTTGCTGGCGTAGGTGATCATGTCTCTCCATAACTTTCGATCTCGTCAGCTATTTATCATTTCTGTTGTTGACCTTCTGCCAAGCCATTCTCTTAAGCTGTCTGTTATTTTTTCTCTTTGCTTCCCTCTATCTCTTTGTCCATCAATTTTTCCAGTTGTTACAATATATTCCAGTTCTCTTCTCATTACATGGCCAAAAAATGATGATTGTTTCTTCCTAATATTGGAAATTAACACTCTTTTTGCTTTGACCTCTCTCAGAACATCTTCATTACTCTTCTTAGCTGTCCATGGTGCTCTCAACATTCTTCTGTAAAACCACATTTCTACAGACTCCAGTGATTTTCTTGTCTGTTGTCCTATTGTGCATGATTCGCATCCATATGTTAAGACTGGCTCTACGTAACATTTAAGAACTCTTTTTCTTGTTTTTATTGTCAAAAATGGATTGCATAGTATCTTCCTCATTTTTTGGAAAGCTGCTTTTGCCTGAGCCATTCTGCATCTCACCTCTTTTGTACATCTTCCGTCTGAGGTTAACAAAGTTCCCAAATATTTAAATTCATTTATCTGTTTTAATATTGTTCCACTTGACTTTATTTTGCACTGAGGTGATGTCTTTTTCCGATTCATGATTGTACAAAGAAGTTACGACGGTGATTTTCTGTTGCCTTCCGTCGGTTTGTTTACGGTTGGCTCCGCTAGCCTTTGACTAAAAAGTCTCACCCACAAGGCAGTGGGGTTGTTTTACTTCGGGGTACCCTCCCTTAGCCTTTTACTCTCCCGAGCTTACCTGCAAGGCAGCAGGTTTCTTTACAAATTGTTTCTTTACAAATAAAACAATTTATTAGGTTCTGTGTTTGTCATTTATAAGCAGAGACATTTTTTCTTGTACTCCTTATTCCAAACCTCAGTACAGCAAATTAAGATACTGTTGTACAACAATCACTTTTTTCTACCTTTTCTTGGTCACAAAATAGCAAAGCAGCCAACAGACTATGGGTGGAAAGACATAGCAGAACTGAGGGTAAGGCTGGTGATAGAAGTGAAGGAAAATAATATACGTAAAAGTATTTTCTTTTTTTCTTTAGCAATCAGCTAATGCTATACTTTTAGACATTTAGACCAGCATGGGTCATGAATGAGACAATGTGTTTGAGGTTCTCACTGGTTCCCCATAACTTGTCATGCTGTGTTGTTTCTAGGGACCATATTTATGCTGTTAGGGTGTTGCGAGTACTGCAGTCTTGTAGGATATGCTCTGGAGTTTGGTTGCCATGCAATCGCACGTTGCAAAGTCACAGAGTTCTATCATGTGTAGGGGGTCAAGGCAAAGAAATGTATAAAAATGCAAAGCTGCAGTAAAGCTGAATGTAAAGGAGAAATAAAAAAAAAATAGAAAAAATGGTTTAAGCTTTATGTAATTAATAGACGACATAAATTTGAACGATGTTTTGGCTCAATAGGTCTTCAGCAGAAACAAACACACACACAGGTATGTAAGTAAATCAAATATTGTAATGTGCTGGTTACCACAGCAGGACTATTCTGTCTTTTCTGACAGCAAAAATAAATATATTAATAATAAAAAAGATATGATAACATTCATTGTTAATAGACTGTTATCTATGTAAAGCTAAAAAACATGCACATAAAGCTAAAAAAAACATGTACCTATTTTTGTTACATTCTTTTACCATATCCAGTAGAAGACAAAACGACTTGTGGCATCTACAATGGCCACATATATTCACTAGTGATGTAACATAATTTTTGACAATAATGATTTATCATATGAACTAGGTAGAAACATGAACTATATTCAGGTTAGCATTTGATCAACATTTGCCTGGTATTTACTTTCTGTGTGGTTCATTTTGAGTTCTCATGTTTCCCCTTCCTGGCCCACTCTCTTCTCATCTGATCAATCAGACCCAAATATAGAATAAGTAAGAGGGGGTGGGTGTTGTTTCATTATACAGGTTCTGAAGTGTTATATTTATCCAAAGATCAGGACTTTGTGACCTCAAGATAGCAGGGATTGAGTGTCTTGTTCTATTAGACAGATGATGAATGATTGGTCCCTTGTTCAAACTGAGCACATAAAAGAACATTTGGTATTTGACGAAAATAGCTTAGCTGGGTACCATTGCCCGGACTAAATTTTAACAAGTAAAATTATTAGCTGTGAGGCAGGGGCGCATTGTCCTTTCATGCCTGTTCGACATTTATGGTGAGAACATCATGAGAAATGTCAAAAATGATGAGAAATTGTGAAGTTTGACCCTTTCACAATAAATGCCAACATAATTCCAGAACTCAGATACTCTGGTGAGACTGCCCTCTTCTCAGATGGTACAAAGGGATTTTAAAATATGTGTTATAGATGGGACATGTTAAAAAAAAAACACAGTGAAGAGCAAACCTTTATCTGAATTTACAGGAAAAACCAAATAATGTTCATTAACAAAGCAAAAAAAAAACCCAACTCAATATCGTCATCATCAACACTGGAGAATAAGTTTTTCAGAATTAGCAGTAGCAACACAAAAATTAAATGCTACGAGGAACAAGTGGTACAATCATCATCATCGAGTGCCGTCTCCGCAACGAAGGTTGGCTACCATGGAGCGCCATTCTGCTCTGTCTCTTGCTTTGATGGTGCAGGTTGTCATAGGCTGATTTGTCCATCTTTTGATGTTATTCGTCCATGTTAGTCTTGGTCTGCCTCTGCCTCTTTTACCTTGTATTTTCCCCTCCAGGATTACTTTTAGTAGGCTGTTGTGTTTTTTAACATGGCCCAAAAATTGCATTTATCTTGTTTGAAATTGTGCTTGGTAGTTCTCTTTTAATTTTTAATTGTTTTAAGACTTCATTGTTTGTTTTCTTTTCCTTCCATCCAATTCTACCTATTCTTGTATATATCCACATTTCAAAGGCTTCAATTCTCTGTTCTGTTTTCTTGTCTAATGTCCATGTTTCTGCTACATATAGGAATATTGAGAAGATGTAACATTTTGCTATTCTTAGTTTTAGCCCTGGTGTTATTTGTTTTGATGTTAGTATGTTCTTCATGACATTAAAATTACGTTTTGCCATTCCTATTCTTTTGTTTATTTCAGTTGTACATTTTCCATCACTGGTTATAGTATATCCAAGGTATTTGCAGTTCTGAACTGTCTCCAGGTCTATTTCTTCAATTTTGATATCCACTAGTGGGTTTTGAGTATTTTCATTGTTTATGATCATAGTTTTAGTCTTTTTGATATTCATATCTAGTCCATATTTTTTGCATGTTATGTTTATTTCATTAAGTAATTGTAGATCTTTAGGATTTTCTGCTAATAGTACAGTATATCTTAGGTTATTGATTATATTTCCATTAATTTGTAGGCCTGGCATCTCTATGATGTTTTTAAATATTTGCTCAGTGTATAGATTGAACAAGCTTGGTGATAGGATGCATCCCTGTCTTACTCCTCTTTTTATGTCAATGGGTGTAGAGTTCTCTTTGTTATATTTTATTATTGCTGTTTGCTTCCAGAATAGATTACATATTAGTTGTATGTCTTTGTCATCTAGATGTATCTCTTTTAGGCATTCTATAAGTTGTTTGTGGTGTACTCTATCAAAAGCCTTGGTGTAGTTTATGAAACAGCCATATATTGGTTTGTTTACTTCTGTGTACTTTTCGATTAATGTTCTCATGCAGAATACGGTTTCTTTTGTCCCGCTATTTTTCCTAAATCCAAATTACTGCTCATCTAATTCAGTATTGATTTTATTCTGAATCGTTCCTTGTATAACTTTTAACAAGATTTTTGTAACATGGCTCATTAGGCTTATTGTTCTAAAGTCACTGCATTCAACTGCACCATTCTTTTTAGGCAATGCTATGAAAGTTGATGTTTTTAGTTCATTTGGTATGTATCATGTGTGGTATATGTCTGTAATCATTTCAATGCCAAAATCTACTAGTGCCTGTATCATCTCTATCTGTATGCTGTCAGGTCCTGCTGCTTTTCCCTTTTTCATTGTTTTTATAGCTTTTTCCACCACAGATTTTAAGATTTTTTTAGTGGTACAATAGCGCTGTGAAATTAAAATTGTTACAGGAACATATTTTCCTGCCGGCAACAAATGGTTGTGAATCATGGACAATCTCACAATCAGCGAAGAAAAAAACGGATTCCTTCTTAACCAAATGTTACAGAAAACTCCTTAGGATACCTTGGATAATGAAAAAAAGCATTGAAGACATTTAGACAAACATTAGAAAGGACTGACTCATAACACCATTCTACAAAGGAAATGAAAATACTATGGCCACGTCAAAAGACACAGCCGACTAGAAAGAGCAATAATGAAATTCATGATTCCAGGTAAATAAGATTTGGACAGACCAAGAATAAGTTGGTTTCAAGACATCAAAGAGACCTTGAATATGACAACATAAGAAATAGATGACCTGGCTAGAGACAGATATTCTTTCAGACGGGATGTGGTGAATGCTAAGGACATGCGACCTGATGATGAAGATTCACTTCCTTGAAAAATTAATCACATTTATGATTACTAGAGAGAGAGAGATCTGTTCTGCTTCCATGCATGTAGTTCATGCATACACACTGTCTTTAGATCTTCCTGTATAATCATGATGAAGATGTACTTACTAATGGGCACTGCCTGGGTAGAATGATTATGGTTCTATTTACAAAAACAAAAAGCGGTATGCATTGAGGCAATAATTCGCGAATGAAGCAAAATACCAAATATTCAAAATGCTGTTAGGGGTGGGGGAGGGAACGATCACCTTAAACCTACCTACCAAGCTGGTAAACTGGTTAGATGAATGTTTGCTGATATCTTTAACGTTACATTATTATTTATATAGGGAGACTCCAGAAGACTTATAAGAGGTGTTTTTATGCTTTGTTTTCTGCCGAGTCAACCACACGTATATGTATACAGTATACACAGTCGTTAAACGTGTACTCTTATCTATCGCCATTTAAAACCAAAAATGAATTATGTGCAATATCTACACTGACAGGACTACAACCTGCTGTGATTACTGCCTGTTAACTGATCCTCGTGACCGTGTGTTGTTGGTGCCCTATAGGGAAATAAATAATTGTAACAAAATAAATGTCAAACTGACGTCACATTGAGTGTTGTTCAATGGCCGACGTTGGAATTGTTTGACGCAAGTTATTTGCATGCTGAAACGCATTAATGTGGACTACTCCGTCAAGTCGACCGACGATTTTCCTCTGTAGGAAATTTGCACCGTGTTTCGTTCGTTGTACGCTAACCGTAGGGTCTGCTGTTTGATGTGTGACGGGGATAATTCGACGACTAACTGTGTGTTTATATGTTCGGTTGGAGTCAAGAACGATGTCCTAACATCATCAAGCGCTATACATTTTTTTTTCTCAATATGACGATCATCATTTTCGGGAGGACGTGAACTTCCGGTATATGGTGGATAGGCGGTAGGAACCATTGAAGGCTATGTCTGAAAAGTGTTCCTTGTTGCAGTTTCCTCATTTTCCAAGTCCGGCTTGTTGCAGGAGCTACTGAGTTAAGTGCTCTATGCACACCGTGAGCTGTGTGTCTCATCCGTTTTGATCATGTTTCGATATTCCAATTGTTTACGATGAATGATGATATCGTATGACAGGGAACAGTTGGCTGTGTTCACTTTCTGCGCGGTTTCGCCTTATGTCTTTTGGCGTGTGCTGAGACTGCTACGATGGGGACTATAGTTACCTTTCTTTGTTTGGGAGATGAGTTAGTAATTCGGATGATTCCACTGGCACGGGCGGTTGAGCGATTATGGGTTTTAATTCGTTTGCAGTGTTAACGAGGCCTTCCATAACCAATAGAACCAATAAATGTCAAACTATATAACTGAGAAGGCGATTCATTGATGTTAGCTACTTGTACATGGAGAATTGTTAAATTAAAGATTTCAACCGCTGTCGTGAAAATAATATATTGTGGCCAAACGGAAACATTAAAGTAGCTTAACGGGTACAACCAAGAGGAAATATACGCATTTGTAACACGGTTACGACTGTATTTCACTAACTGGCAACACATCGGAGGCAACGTGCTCAGATAATATTCACTAATCTTGTTGAGTTGTTAAAGGGACTTCTGGAAGAAGATGAAAGAGGTTAACGAAAGAATCTGCGATGAATGGAAAAGTTGGTGGGGGAGGTTGTGTTGTGTTGCCTAACAAAAAGTCGCAAGGCATGTAGGTAAGTCATTGCATTGTCGATCCATGGCCAGGAGAAAATTACATTGTGGGAAAGTTTTGTTAAAAAACAGCACCACGGGGAATTCAATGGTTCGTGATGAATCATCCCGGACACACACAAGTTGTGTAGTGATGATTGTGCCAGAAGAGTTTCACATACTTGTACTGTACCATTTTTTGTGTAAAGAAAGAACAACACACTATGAATTTCTGCTTTACCTTTCTTGTTTGCTAGCTCGAGGTAGCATATTGCTGCTTAGATTCGAATTTTTAAAAAAAAACGGCCTTATTTTATTTATTAATTTTTTTTTTAAGAAGATGGTGAGAAGATTCCAATGAAAAATCGCATGTAGTATATTGCGCAATCTTATTCCTTTGTTTAACGTCTGTGTTAACACGTTTTGTTTGTTTTTTACTTTGCTGTCACCATGTTTTTTTCGTTATCATTCAAGTTCAAGGTACGTGTTTTGTTACTTAGCCGTACACTCAATTACTACTGTGAACAGAGTGTGTATGCTAACATGGAAGCGTGACGCATCTTTTCGTTTGGGTCGTTGTGGTGATAAAACTTTCAGGTGACTCATGGGCCAGGTTTTGTCAGGGTTTTTTTATTTTCATATATTCTAAGGTTTGATTTTCGCTGTAGTCTGCCATAATACGTGTTATATGTCCTTTGCATTTGTTAACGCTGCATATAAATTAGTTCTTGTAAATGGTGTTTATAGAATCTGTGTTGTGACTGATCTTCTTCACCCATCGTAAATCAATCTCAATATGTATTACAGCAGATAAAATTATACATTCACATAGAATGTGTGTTGAGTAAACTGTATGTATCTTTACTACATTTAATTCAATTTCAATAATGTGGGTTCATTATTTGAAGATTACTGCAAGGGAAAAGAGGTCCGAGCAGTTTTATTTGCTTTCATTGACTGGTGCTGCATGAACAGCATTACACCTGGCGTGTCTTTTTCCTCATTCAATGTAATTTTCCTACAAATTGCTGGCGTGGGAGGTTTTATAGTGCTTTCGCACTAGTCTGACCTTTCGTGTGCGTAGAATGTTTTTGTTTTCAATTCTTGCCTTCTTTTGGTGAGACACTCCGTTAAACCCAAGACCATGTCTTCTAGGTTATATTGGGGAAAATATACCTAATGCGTGTGGATAAATTGGGCTGCTGCCGCCGTGAAAGCTTATGTTATGTTTATTTAATTTATGTATAAGCATTACATGGGATCAATTTTTTTAATGATTCTTTTTCGTACAAGAAGTTACATGTAAACCAATCCCTATCCCTAAAACTGGTCTATGTACTAAATAGAAACTGTGTTTCAGTGTGACTCAGCCATGAACGATAATGGGAAGAGAGAAGAAGAATATGACGATAGACAGAAGAATAAAAGAATGATATGACGATACGACGATGATAGGAGGTAAAATAGTTTTGGGCGGCGTGGAATTAAAGTCATGTCTTAAGAATTGGCAAGGAGACGTTAAGAACTCAGACGCGGTGGCGTAAGCGGCTTTACAATTACAAGGGAGATGCGTACAGGTGTTCAGCCTAAGTGTAGAAATGTCCGACAAAGTTGCGTAACGACGACGCTTGACGCTGAACTCCGTCGAACAGGTGCTAACACGAGATAACTATAATAATACGACTAGCCCGGAAATATCCTTTGAGGGATTGATTCTTGTGTCGGCAGGCGCCTTTGAAGTACAGATAGACAGTCTGAGATGAAAGAATTCTGACGAACAAATAGCCGCACGTAATCAAAGGGCCAATGAAAGTTTTAGTTGTTAAGGAACGATACTTAGGAAGATTGACGGGTGTCGACAGGACGCTTAAAGCAATAAGACCATGGACATAATTAAAAAGGGAGGAGCTAACGATATTGTGACAGCAGACGGACGAAAGATAAGTCGTATCTAGACTAGATTCCCACGATCTTTGGCCAGGTGGGAGTGGCTAAATGGACACTAAAAGGCCATGACTTGACTTGAAACACGAGACGAGACGACAAGATGACAGAGGCAGAGAAACTTGGATCTTAGCTTAATAGAGACAGAGCAGAACACACAGAAGAGAACTTGGATTTAGATAAAGAGAACTTAGACTCTAGATGCAGCACTTAAAGGAACATTTAGATTATAAGAGGACATTATAGTTTGTTCATTTTACGAAACTGGTAAGATGAGCAGGAGAGAGTAGTGAACCTGCCTGAAGTTAGAGTAGAGAAATCAAGAGTTTGACTAATAGAGTTCGCACAGAGATTTGTGTGGTTTAGGTTTAGAAGTAAGACCTCAAGGTCTATAAGATGGAGAGTTAACTTATATATGATCACGAGCGTTACTTGTGAATATACATCGCCGATAGGCTTCAACACAGTAACAATAAAGGAACATTTATATTATAAGAGGACAGTATAGTTTGTTAATTGTATGGAGCCAGTGTTAACTGTTGTTAAAGTTTTGAAGTGGATGTCAACAATAAAGACTATTTGTTCGAAAACTATAATGATGACGAGTTGTGTGTCTCTGTATATATATATATATATGTATATATATATATATATATATATGTGTATATGTATATATATATATATGTGTATATATATATATATATATATATATATATATATATATATATATATATATACGAGTATGTATATATATATATATATATATATATATATATATATATATATATATATATATATAATCAAAGTAGAAGATAGCAAGACATGACAAGAACAAATACCAAAACAAATAGCAAGATAAGAGTACAGAAGATAGATCAACAAGGTAGTAAAACAACAAAGACTGCCAACTGCCGTTTATTATTTTTTTGGTCATGTTTATATTTAATCTTTACCCTATATTATTTATGACGCGTTTTTCTTTTGACGTTGATTTTTGTAGTGTTTAGTGCAAAGTTTCACTTTCCTTGTTGTTTTAATCAAAGTGTTGGAAAAAACCAGAGGTGTAGTACTTTGCATCATGCTACTTTATGTTTTTAAAATTTCGTTCTTGCAATTTTTGCAGTATTTTGTCATGTGTTGAAAATAACACGAATTCATAGCCTGGTTAATTGGTCGGAAGACTTCGATTGGTGCTACGCGCTACCATGACCGTTCAGGTCTCTCCAGGCTGACCCACGCAACATGTTGTAGCAATGAAATTGTTCCTATCACCTCTTCCCTATAGTATTGTCTATATTAGTCACATCTCCCGTATTGTAATCAAGTCAGAACAGTTTGTATTTCCCCTTTAAGAGATTGAGTGGTCAAGAGGTAAGACGTCGATCTCTGGGCAAGATCGTCGCGACTTCTATTTACATCACAGGCGGTGCGAATTTTTGTGGTTTTTTCGTGGCTTTACCCTCTCCTGCTCTGGGGTGTGAGATCTGATGTCTAACCCTCTCAGATATTGGGCGTAAAACTGGAGGTTCCGTGTGCACTCGCGCACGTTAAAGACACTTTGACAGTTTAAAGTGGAAAAGAGTAGGCCAAGAATTTGCGCTGTCCAGGCAAAAATTGTGTAGGAAATCTACCCATCCATACCGAAGAGGATGTGTCGGGCCGAAATGAGCAGCTATCGCGACTATGCCGTAAACAAGCGACACAACGCATACACGCCAATTTAGCAGGTGAACGCTAAGATGATTTCCCATTCAGTATCTGTCTGTTTGCCAAAGACAAACAAGTAAGGAGTATCCGTCTCGCCTTGTTGATATATTGTGTTAGTGTGAACATGTTTCCATTTCCGTTGACATGGGTGATGTAGTTAACATCCTGTCAGGTCGCTTCTTTTCTTTCCCAAAGAAAAAACCTGCTGTGCCCGTTTTAAAACTTAAGACAACTCCTATATCGCGTGTTGCGCTTGTCTAATGAGCTAAGTCTATGTGTTATTTTATTATTATTATTTTGCAATCATAAGACTGGTTATACTGAAATACCTTGGAATGATCTGATCAGTGGCGGAAGGTGGTATATTCATTTGATCACTATTCCGCGGTGCAGCTAATCAGCATAACATGCTTATGTTTAAGGATCCGTGTGCTATCTTTGTCTGGTCCCAGCCCCGCTCCTGTATGACTCTCTTGAACTATATCATCGTTAGGCCTGTCACAAGCACACGACGGCTTGCTGGCCTAGTTTAACAAATCTTGAATTCACGATGGCTCCATTACGTCAGTGATAAAAGTACACGGGAGCGGGCTATAAGGAGTTTAAGGACACGGTTAACATTAATAACATAATGGCTACTCTTGGCTTGGTTATTAGAGGCTCGAAGGTGAAGGTGGATCAGACCCATTAAAATGCATTCGAATTAAGACCTGACACGCCCAAATTAGCTACAGGGATACCTTGTTAAAGATAATACCGTCTAATAGACAACCATGCTTCATTTTTTTTTGCCGCCTCAACTTAACTAATAATGCGTTCCAACAATAGCTGGCCTATATAGCAATTATGTCAACTTTCTTCTCTCTGTTATACATTCTCTCCTTCCTTGTTGTCTTTGATTCTGTACATTACGCCGTGTTAAGAGTGACAGACCGTTGCTGTTATTATAATGAGCGCATTTAGTTACCAGGGTAGCATTAAGTTGTACAGGACTGCGTCATTGTTTTTGTACTATATATTATATATATATATATATATATATATATATATATATATATATATATATATATATATATATATATATATATATATATATATAATGTCTAATCAGGACGGAGTGTTCAACTTTACCTTACTTATCCACCATAACACTTAGAGGACGGTAACAGGTGGTTTTTATCGCTGTTAATATTAAATACTTAGCAAAATGATAACAGACGAAAATGTGCGCCACAGAAATAAAAAAAAACAATAGCTCAGACCAAAATATTATTTCTGAAAATGAAAAACGTTTTATGCAACAAGTCTATGTCAATAGAAGTAAGAGAGTTCATGGATGCTGTATAGAGTTAATTCTGACCTATGGAAGAGAATCATGGACAGTAGACAAACAAATGAAAAGACAATTAGAGGTCATGGAGATGGGATTTCTCAGAAAAATGCTGAAAGTCCCCTGATCATCTAAAAAGACCAACGAGGACATTCTCAAAGAGGCCAAACACAAAAAGGGAGGTCCTTAAAAAAAATATCACAACGAAACTATCAACAATTTTTGTGCACATCATGAGAAGAGGAAAGTTTGGATACTTAGTTACAAATAGCAAAATACAGAGAAAGAGAGATCGTGGTCGAAAGAGAAAATACTAGATTGCTTGGCGTCATGACATTGAAAAAATGTCAGCAGAACTGATACTATGTATTGTGGATAGAAAATTGTGTAGGGACGTGATCGCCTACGACAAACGACAACCGGTATTGCACAATATGATGATGATGAAATACTACAGCTGTCCTAACCACTTTGGGTAGGTACTCCATTCATTTTTGTGCTAGCCCAACTGGAAGACATCTGGCTAGTTGTGATTGAACGGACACTATCATCAAGCCAGCGTTCAAACCATCACGTTCTCTTTTGTTCAGTTACCGTTACAAAAAAAAAAAAAAAAAAAAAAAAAAAAAAAAAAAAAAAAACGCCCGGTTTAGATTTGAAGCGAGCGTGACATCATTCCTTTCAAGTATCTCAGCTCGTTCCTCTCAGCTGTATAGACGAGACCTCCTGACTCAGCACAAGCATTAATCAATATTGTTGTGATGTGTTGGAAATGTCCGCAGAATCGATGCTCATCCTAAATGTCCTATCTTGCTCCAGACGAGCGCTTCTCAAACTATCATCATCATCGAGTGCCATCTCCACAACGAAGGTTGTCTACCATGGAGCGCCATTCTGCTCTGTCTCTTGCTTTGATGGTGCAGGTTGTCATTGGCTGGTTTGTCTATCTTTTGATGTTACTCGTCCATGTTAGTCTTGGATTGCCTCTGCCTCTTTTACCTTGTATTTTCCCCTCCAGGGTTACTTTTAGTAGGCTGCTGTGTTTTTTAACATGACCCAAAAATCACATTTGTCTTGTTTGAATTGTGTTTAGTAGTTCTCTTTTCATTTTTAATTGTTTTAAGACATCATCGTTTGTTTTCTTTTCCTTCCATCCAATTCTACATATTCTTCTATATATCCACATTTCAAAGGCTTCAATTCTCTGTTTTGTTTTCTTGTCTAATGTCCATGTTTCTGCTACATATAGGAATATTGAGAAGATGTAACATTTTGCTATTCTTAGTTTTAGCCCTGGTGTTATTTGTTTTGATGTTAGTATGTTCTTCATGGCATTAAAATTATTTTTTTGCCATTCCTATTCTTTTGTTTATTTCAGTTGTACATTTTCCATCACTGGTTATAGTATATCCAAGGTAGTTGCAGTTCTGAACTGTCTCCAGGTCTATTTCTTCAATTTTGATATCCACTTGTGGGTTTTTCGTATTTTCTTTGTTTATGATCATAGTTTTGGTCTTTTTGATACTCATATCTAGTCCTCGTTCCTCTCAGCGGTATAAACGAGACAACCGGTATGGCACAATATGATGATGATGAAATACTACAACTGTCCTAACTTCTTGGGTAGGTACTCCATTCATTTTTGTGCTAGACCAACTGGAAGACATCTGGCTAGTTGTGATTGAACGAACACTCACTTTATCATCAAGCCAGCGTTAGTATGAGAGGAACAATCCAGCAAAAAAAAAAAAACAAACAAACAGTATCTCAAACTGTAGTCGCCGGAAACCAAATAAATTAATGATTTCTGTGTAAGCCATTCTTCCGTGGACTAATGTTTAATCTGATCTCCTCCCTTTCTGTTCTCGCCAAAGATAGACACATTATCCGACACATTTATTTAACAGTAACATTTCGACAAACAACACTAATCGGCAACATGCGGTGCTGCATACACGTACACGCACTTTGAAAACCTCTGCGGTATGCCCAAACTAGTTCATGTTACCGCGAATAACTGGTGATGGTGCGTGTATCTTTTCAAAAAAAAATTATCGATTCTTCCATGATCATAGGTCACGTTGCCACTGGCAATGGGATCGTCAATGTGAAAATGTTGGTCCTTTTATATGCTTGTCTGTGGTATCACGCGTCGCTGTTATAATAATACACTGTATCGGAAATTATTTATTTCTTATATCGTCTCTCTCTGTGTGTAATTAATTTTCTTTTTTATAAAGCAACCTCTTCGTGCCTGACAGCAATACTGTGGACCATTTTCACATATAAAACACTCAGCTCATTCCCAAACTTTTATTTAGTTCATGGTTTGACATATAATGTTTAAGTGTATTTTTAAGACTTTTGTTAAGTGTAAGGCATTAACATAAAGCACTCTATCCTCTGGCCCTACGATTTCCCCTGGCAGACCAAAGTAATGGGAACATGCCGTAAAGATAGTTTTTTTTTTTTTTTTTTTTTTTTTTTTTTTTTTTTTTTTTTTAAAGTGATATAGGCAAAGTATTAGTCTCAAAATAATCGCCCAAGCAAATAATGGAAAATACTGCTTTTAAACTTGACACGTGAAACCCCTGACAGTGACTTAAGAAGGTGGACAGAAGACAGCTTCCAACTATCGGAGAAGACGTAAAATACCACACATATACTTTATGGTAGCTAGGTGCTCAAGATATAAGACATAGGTCTCTGGGCAACAAGGTGGCTGTTTTTTCTTTTCGAAGCTGTGCTTTCTTCGTGGCTTTACCCTCTCAGGTTTTATGAAACACAAACTAAAATTGTCAACAGTGAAGAACTTGAAATTGTGACAAGTTATGAAAATATTTCGGATCTTTAATAAATAACAATGGAGACTGTTAGAAGGAAATAATAAAGACCAGCAGTATACAGAACATTAAATACCATGAAGAACATGATACAATACCAGCAAGGCAGTAAACGTAAAACTACAGAGGACATGCATCTTCCATATTGGTCACAAATCAGGGACAATCTCACAAACAGTAATTAAGAAAGTTGGTTAATTTGAAATAACCTCTTGGAATATAAAATATCGCGGCCACATTAAAAAACGTAATGGTCTGGAAAGAACAAAAAAGGAAGCCGTCGTTCCAGGAAAACGAGGCCGGTCTGAGACCAAGAACAAGGCGGTTTCACGATGTGGTGGTGGTGGTGGTTGGTTGCGTTCGCCCGATGACTGAAGTATTCTAGAGTATCATGGTAGACTAGAATATTCCTCTTCATCATCCGCCCTTACAAGGACGTAGTGGACGTGTCTGCGTTGTGTTGTGGTTTGCAGTATAACTGTTATATTTTCGCCTTTCGGCCCAACACATCCGACTTCAGCACGACATTTTTGAGTACCGGGTTGTCTTCCCTCTTCGATCCCTGCACGCTTGACCAAACTAGACAGGTTAGTCTGTTACTGGAGGCACCGCGGAGAGGTGGAGCAGGGTCTGGATGGTTTTGGTTCACCGATCCTGGCGCAAGCCATCAGCCGTGGGTCGCTGACAACTTCCAGCTCTGGTGCTGCTAGGCGCGTCTTCGCCTCCAGAAACAGTTCGGTTTCACGATATTAAAGATACCTTAGATATCCAAGATATAAAGGATGTGAGAGGCCTGGCTAGAGGCAAGCGATTTATGCAGATGGGATGTGATGAGAGCAACACTCTGCAAAGGACATGCGACTTGATGATAATGGTCTCTAGGTAGTGTGATCTGATATCTTGCCCTTAGGGATAACGGCGTAAAACAAAGCCGCGATCTGAGTACGTTAAAGATCCTTGACAGAAAGTTCGAAAAAAGTAGGCCTTGGCGGAGTGAACAATTAAAAATCTTCTCATGTTAAAGATGGATGTTTCGGGTGGAAAGACACAGATAACGCAGCTTGTCGTAAACTAGCGACACCACGCAACAACCAGGCTCACTTAAATGGTAAACGCTGAAGAGGACATAAACACAGATATTAACTTCTAAGCACTCCCCATTGATTAAAAAGTGAATTTCGCTTTTGTTTTTGTATGGCATTTGCGGTCTAATATAACCTGAAACTTAGTTTGGGCTTGAACTTTTCGTGCCTCGTCAAGAAGTAGGCAAAACCAATAAGACAACGACATATACACTTTAGCAAAGGAGCAGTTTATATTTTGTTATTAATTATTTATCTTTTTTTGTTGCCATCTCACTGTTCCGGCATGTTGAAGAATGATGGGGGTTCCTCTAAGTTTAGGTCTGACTCAGTTTATTGAAATGCTTGGATGTGGCAATACCAAACACCAGATGTCAGTAGCTGGCGTTCGGGGTTTAAAGGTCACTCAAAGTGTGGCTACTGGGCAAGGTTTTGTAGGCGGTACTCTTTGACCCTGCCGTGAAGACGGTGTCTTTGTTCCAGCCGTTTGGTTGCTCTTGTACCTCAAGAACAGGTCAATGAAAGTTCAGATGTCATTCGTGGGTGTGTTGACTGTATTCATAATGAAATCTGCTGGAAATGTATAGAACGGACGGACAGGGGTATTGTATTGCGAATGAAGGAAACGATTGAACACGTCTGATGGGTTATAGAACAGGCGTCAAAAAACGAACGCGACCAAAATAGCAACACTGAATATTGGTGACGATGCAGTAAAATTAAAATTACTGAGGACATGCCAATAGCAACTTATGGTTGTGAATCATTGTCAATCTCACAAACAGCAAGGAAGAAAATCGAATCATTCGAAATAAAATGTTGCAGAAAATCCTTAAACGATACCTTGGATAATGAAAAAGAGCACTGAAGGCATTACAAGATTTAAACGTTAAAAAGAACCGACTTATAAACACTAGTCTACAGAGAAAATCAAATACTATGAACACGTCAAAAGACACAGCAGGATGGAAAGAAAAATAATGAAAGGCCTGGTTCCTGGGCCACAAATCAGGAGCAGACAAAGAAGATGGTGATTTCAGGACAGCAACGAGACCTTAAATATGACAACAGAAGTGGGAGATCTGGCTACCTAGAGTCAGGGATTTTTCAGACGGGCAGTTGTGAATGCAACGTGTTTTGCAAAGGACATGCGACCTGATGATGAATATTAGTGTTCAATGCAACAATAAAACAGTAATATTAATGTGTTTACAACAAATGATATAAATACTGGAGCTATAAGGTTAGAATCAAAAGGCCATAGCGTTGGGTTAATCCATGGAAAACTCTGTGCCACTATGGAGCGGAGGGAAATGGAACATTTGACTTGAGTTTGAAATTGAAGGAAATAGTAAAAATGGCGTGCGGGTGTAATACATGTATATTCAGGGATAGCAAAATCCGCCACAAAAACAGAATACCTATTTGAAAGATAAACGTGCCTAAACGATACATAACAAAGAGAGACTGCAGACAAATTCTAGACTCTTCCTCGTTATATCGAGCTGCCGTGGCGAGGAAGACCAGACAAAGAGTTGCGGGAGCACCTGCTCTCTTTTTCCAATAAGGTTAATGAGAATGGACTGCTCGTTGCGAGAGATTTCATTGGTAAAGTGAGAGAGGAGACCTAATGCACAAGAGATATTTTTAGAGATATTTCTCGACGACTTTCAACATGAGCTAGCAGAAAGTTAACACCCCCTTTTGACATTGTGGAAGCCGATGTTACAGATGACAGCATAAAATAATAATCCACAATTGGTTACACACTCATTAGACGATAAATGTTGTGCAACTAATGGCATACCAATTGTCGCCATCACTCAAACACTCAAGCGTCAGAATGATAACGGTAATGATAAGTAATATATTTCTAATATCCATTTGTTATCGGTGTCAAACACTGCACAAGATAGAAGGATCACAGCGTGTAAGAATAGATATTTTAAGAAAATTTAACTGATGTTGCAAGAAAATATATATGAGAAAATGTTTACATAGAAACATTACTGGACAACTACACTCTGCATAAATACTTAATAAAAAAAAAGATAACAGTAGCTTATGGAAATTGAACCTAATTAACTACCATTGCACGCCCACAACTGTAGCCGATCAGGATTTGACGCTGAAGAATACCTAGAGTCTGGATAAACAGTCATACAGAGATCCTGCATGCAACGTATTGGGCTAGCAACTGAAGAGTGCACTTGGCTAGAACGCCAGATTTAGATGAAGAGAAGTCCTAGGCTATTGCACTTGTGAGGCCACCGGTCTCCTCCCTATCCGTCATCAAACTAGAGAAAGGTAGACGAGCATTTCAACATTTAGCGAAGCTGTAGATGATGACGGGTCTTCCAAATGTCACAACTCCTACTCTAAAGGACATACAATATTATTGTTAAATACCGTTATAATTTGTAGGGCAGGGAAAAAATGCAGAAATCCTTTTGTGGTGACTGAACTTTGTAAACTTTTTGTGAAATACGCAGGAATTTTAATAAAATTTTTAATGCCAGGGGCCCCTTGGAATTTGAGGCCCTAGGTCTGCAGGCAAATCAGGCACTGGCAAGGCCTATAAGGCATTTCATGAAATTGAAATACTGGCAAAGGGATGATCCGGTCAGTTTCTTAAACAATAAATTACTATCCAGTTGCTACCGTCGTATAAATGAAAATGAAGAGACCGATGCCTATCTAAAAATGGCAACAAATTATAGCAATTTAGTTACCCAGCGTCCCACAACGAGGTTTAAATCTTTATACAGAATAAGCATCAGGTCGCCTGCCCTTTGTTAAAGGTTGCACTCACCACAGCCCGCTTTGAAATAATTTTTTTTTTAGCCAGATCTCTAACTTCTTCTTGTGTCGTGTTCAATGTCTCTTTGATGTCATGAAACCACCTTCTTCATGTTCTGCCCCTGGTATGTCGGCCAGGAACCACGCCTTTCATTATTGTTCTCATCAGTTTGCTGTGTCTTTTGACGTGGCCATAGTATTTTAATTTTCTCTGTAGAATAGTGTTTATAAACCAGTTTTTAAAATGTTTCATTTTTTGCGTTCGCCGGCTTCCACCTCTGGCGAAGTCCCTAGAGACTAGGAACTGAATTTTGCTCGCTAATCTTTTTTTTCCCTAGCAGCCGTGTGCACACGGGTCCCTCGCCGCACAGGCAGATAACTCCGTCTTTGAAGGCACTAATATCTTTCCGTCGATAAGTACATTGATCCAGTCTGGTCTCGCTGCTGATACCAGAGGTGGTTGCTGCAGAGAGAAATCAGAAATAAAAGTCGTAACTGGCGCAGCCTTAATTTAAACTCACAACCTCTGCGTCTCGAGACCGGCGTCTTGCATCGAGACCATTTTTAATGTTTAAATCTTCTATGTCTTCATCGCTCTTTTTTTCATTGTCCATGGTTTAATACTGATTTTTCTGTAACATTTTGTTTAGAATGAATCGGTTTTCTTCATTGCTGGTTGAGAGATTGTCCATGATTATTAATCATATGTTCCTTGTTGCTATCGAGAAGATACATTTTCACAGTAATTTTAATTTTACTGCCTTGCTGGTATTGTGCCACATGTTCCTCATGGCGTTTAATGCAAACTAAAATAGAAGTGACAGTGACTATGGACCAGTTAATCAACCGCAAATATCCCAGCAGGTTATATTCTTTACCTGGCACAGCTGATTATTTTAATATCAAAGTGGCATTTTAGTTTTAATTTAGGAAATTTTGCAGCGTTTATGTATGACGCCCTGAGCCTGGTACATTCCCCTAATTATTAAAATGGTTATTTTATGGAAGTGGTTTCAATTCGTGACACCACACACGAAAAGTAACATTTCTAACCAAAGAAAATACGTTTTGTCAGTTGATGCGTGTAACAAAAGTATTAAAGAAATTGCAAATGGTTTCTGGTTTGCGATATTCAGTTTTTAACCCCAAAAGATTATACATTTTAAGATGCAGCGTATTCTAATCACTTTGAATGTAATATATAAGAAACGTGTATTTTATTTTTATGGATAGACATAAATGAACAAATCAACTAAAGTATCAGTGACAAACAACTATTATGGGATTCCAGTATGGACTTCTGGGTCTCATTTTAACTGACCTAAAAGTGCCCCACTCAAAATAATGCCAATGCGGATCTGGAATACAAGACCCAGAATAATGTGTCATTTGCTTCTCTCAAAGCCCACGGTGGTAGGACGTAAAACTTGGCCGTAAGTTCTGCAGAGCTTAGGCAAGAGTAGCTGGGCAACCGGCTCAACTTGGGGAAGGGCTGAAAATTTGCCATGGCCACAAGACTGCATGTCTGGTTCGTCTGACTAGGACTTCAACACAGAAGAGTTGGTTGTCTCTCAAAGTTCATTGGTCAAATTGTAACATACGGCCTTCATTGCTGATTCAAGCTTACACAGTTTATGTATAGGGCCACATCAAAGCGAGGCTGTGTAAATAAGCTACAGAATTTTCAGACGTTGACTTGGATCTTTTCAAATAAAGAGGTTGACGAGTCGTACCCACACCTTTTTACCCAAACTGATACTATGATTGATTGTCTCATTGAGTTTGTATTTGAGTAGCGTATGTGATAATGGACCGTGTAATATGTGCGTGTTTTTGTGTTTTCTCACTTTTCTCTGTTTGAAAGATAACGCCTCTGCAGTCGAAGCCTACATCAGTTTTATCGATATTGTTACAGTCAACACAAGCTATTATCTTTATAACGGTACCTGCCACACCTTGTGGCGTGTAGACAATATGGTGTTAGTATCCCATATTTGTTTCCTTCATCATCGGCACATGTATGTGTGACCAGCAGGCCAAGTGAATACTGCAGTTGTATTGGACTCTCTCAAACAACCCCCCCCCACCCCCCCAAAAAAACCGCCACGTTGACTAACTGCTCCCTAAATATAAAGAAATGACATGTTTTCTTAAACAAGTTGTGTGTCCACACGTCGATCGCTTGATATTTCACCACAAAACTAGACTCAACCATAACAATATTTGTGAGATGATTGTCTTACATGAAATAATTTATTTCAGATTCACATTTCTGTAAGATTGACCTAAACTTCCTTGTCCTTCTGCTAATGAAAATTCCCGTCCTTAATTATCAGTACTGCGTGTAATGCGGTCGCTCTGTTATGTAAATCCTTTTTTTAAATTTCAAATGTAGTTTTAATTGTATAATACTTTATATACATTTATTTCATGAAAGGACACCGTGTCTCGTTCTTCATCTTATTTAACAATATCATTGTTGTCCCCAACGTTTTGTTAGCATGCTCTGGCAGATAAATTGTTTTCACCATTACCTTCCCTTCTCACCAACCCTTTTCCTGGGCTATTGTTGCGTAATTCATATTATTAAATGTGTCCATAGATCAACAAACACAGGTCTAGGACAAGTGTCAACAATCAATTACGATCCAGCCACTAATGTATTTCTGTGTATTATCTGCTTGGGACGGGGAGAGAAAAGCCAGACGGCTAAAGTATTCACAGTCGCTCGTCGAGAGCTTATTATGTATGGTCGTTCTTGCAAGCTATAAATGGGTCGCAATTACTTTAACAAGTTTTAGGCATGATGGCTACACCCACAGATTTGATCGTTTGCCCTTTGTGTGAGCGTTACGAGTATGGAAAACGTGTACCCTGTGTCCGCGAACAAAACAAAATAACAGTCCTTACTCCTTATTTTTGTACATAAGAACTAATATTACTGTACTCAACAACCAGTCACAGTTTGCGAAGATGATCATTCTGTATACAAGAACAAGGAAAACAGGGAGCCCCCATCTATTCGTAACCAATCATGACTCTTATATTAGTGTACGTACAGTCTAAATCTTCATATCTTGTATTTTTATATTGACGCTCAACGTATTGATTTTATGACGTGCGAGTTGTATATCAGATATCTATGTTAGAAATAGATGGTCGTGATGAGATATCGACCACAAAGTTGAGGAGAAGCGTTTGTGAGTAAGACCTTTGTTATTTAATGTAACATATATAAAACAAACATTTTAAAGTAGATGTTAAAGTGAAATAAGCGGAATAGGCCACAGTAAGCTGATGCATTGCAGACACAAAAAAAGGAAAAATGCTAACATACAATAAAAGTAATAGATGGATGGCAAGAATAACAGATCTATTTCATGATCAAAGGGACAAGAACCCAATTATAAAATGTACACCAGGCTTTAAAATCTGAACTGGAAAAAGCTATACAAGCAATGAAAAGGGGAAAAGCAGCAGGACCTGGTAGCATACAGAGATGTTACAGGTACTAAAAGATTGGGCATTGAAGTGATCACAGACATATGCAATGACATATACCATGCAGGATACATACCATGTGGCCTAAAAACATTAACTTTCATTGCATTGTCTAAAAAGAATGGTGCAGTTGAATGCAGAGATTTTAGAATAATAAGTCTAATGAGTCATGTAATAAAAATCTTATTAAAAGTTATACAAGGAAGGATTCAGAATAAAATCAATACAGAATCAGATGAGCAGCAATTTAGATTTAGGAAAAACAGTGTGAGAAGAGAAGCCATATTCTGCAGAGAACATTAATCGAAAAGTACACAGAAATAAACAAACCAGTATATGCCTGCTTCATAGACTACACCAAAGTTTTTGATAGAACACACCATAAACAACTTATAGAATGCCTAAAGATATAAATCGAGACGACACAGACATACGACTAATATGTAATTTATACTGGGAGCAAACAGCAATAATAAAATATAACAAAGAGAACTCTACACCCATTGGTATAAAAAGAGGAGTAAGACAAGGATGCCTCCTATTACCAAGCATGTTCAATCTTTACACTGAGCAAATCTTTAAAAAATCATAGAGATGCCAGGTCTACAAATTAATGGAAAGATAATCAATAACCTAAGATATGCTGATGATATTGTATTACTAGCAGAAAATCCTAAAGATCTACAACAATTACTTCATGAAATAAACATGACAAGCAAATATATGGATTAGATATGAATACCAAAATACTAAAACTATGATCATAAATAAAAATAATACTCAAAATCTACAAATGGATACCAAAGTTCAAGGAATAAACATGGAGACAGCTCAGAGCCACATCTACCTTGGACATACTAAAACCAGTGATGGAAGATGTAAAACTGGAAAAAAAAAAAAAATAGGAATGGCAAAAAGTAATTTTAATACCATGAAAAATATACTAACATCAAAACAAATAACACCAGGGCTAAAACTAAGAATAGCAAAATGTTATATCTTCTCAACTCACCTGTATGGTGTTACATGGACATTAGATAATAAAACAGAACAGTAAATTGAAGTCTTTGGAGTGAGGATTTATAGAAGAATAGGTAGATATGGGTGGAAATAAAGAAAACAAACGATGAAGTCTTAAAGCAACTAAAAATGAAAAGAGAACTACAAAATACAATTCAAACACGACAAATGAGAGTTTTGAGGCATGTTAAAAGACACAACAGCTTACTAAAAGTAAACCTTGAAGGAAAATACTAGGTAAAAATGTAAAAGAGGCAGACCAAGAAAACATGAACGAGTAACATCAAAAGGTGGACAAGTCAGTCTATAACAGTCTGCACCATAAAAGCAGAGACAAAGTGGAATGGTGCTCCTTGGAAGCCAACCTTCAATGCGGAGACGGCACTCAGTGATGATGATGATGATAAAGTGAAATACTATTAACATTGTTTGTTATAGCAGCAGCGATGAGAGAGAGAGAGCGCGCGCTGAAAAGAAATTCTGTTATGGTATTATAGTTACACATTCATATATTATGATATAATAGTATTGATAGATTATAATTGTAAAACATCATTAGATTATGATATATTAGCGATACATACTTATATATTGATATATAATATAAATAATATACACACGCGTACTTTTTGTAAGTAAAAAAAAAAAAGTAAAGTACCCCTCACGCCAATTGGCGTATAGGGAATATGGTGTTAGTGACCATAAATTTTACAGACCTTCGGCACATGATTTTTGGGGTAATGTGATCGGTATTACGCCCGTGCCGCTTCACTTTCCCAGAAAAAAAATCGGTACCCATTAAAGGCTGGGTGAACCCGGAAGCCGTCGGTAGGGATCGAACCCTACCTCTTGTCCTTTGTAGTCCAGTTCACTAACCACTGAGCTATCGCGACTCCCGTACTTTTTGTAAGTTGTCAACTAAAACGAATGACGCGTTATTTCACTGTAAAGTTGATTGTTCATCATCGTCATCATCATCATCATCGAGTGCCTTCTCCGCAACGAAGGTTGGCTTCCATGGATCGCCATTCTACTCTGTTTCTTGCTTTGATGGTGCACGCTGTTATAGATTGACTTGTCCATCTTTTGATGTTACTCGTCCATGTTAGTCTTGGTCTGCCTCTGCCTCTTTAACCTTGTATTTTTCCTTCCAATATTAGTTTTAGTAAGCTGTTGTGTCTTTTAACATGCCCAAAAATTTCATTTGTCTTGTCTTAATTGTATTTAGTAGTTCTCTTTTTATTTTCAGTTGTTTTAAAATCTTCATCGTTTGTTACCTTTTATTTCCATCCAATTCTACCTATTCTTCTATAAATCCACTTTTCAGGCTTCAATTTTCTGTTCTGTTTTCTGGTCTAATGTCCATGTTTCTGCACCATACAGGAATATTGAGAAGATGTAACATTTTGCCATTCTTAGTTTCAGCCCTGTTATTTGTTTTTGTTGTTAGTATATTTTTCATGGCATTAAAATTACGTTTTGCCATACCTATTCTTTTGTTTATTTCAATTTTACATTTTCCATCATTGGTTATAATATGTCCCAGGTAGTTGTAGCTCTGGACTGTCTCCAGATGTATTCCCTCAACTGTGATATTTAATTGTAGGTCTTGAGAATTTTCTTTGTTTATGATCATAGTTTTAATCTTTTTGATATTCATTTCTATATAGTCCATATTTTTGCTTGTTATGTTTATCACATTAAGCAATTGTTGTAGGTCTTTAGGATTTTCTGCTAGTAGAACAGTATCATCAGCATATCTTAGGTTATTGATATCTTTCCATTAATGTTTAGGCCTGGTATCTCTGAGATGTTTTTTAAAGATTTGCTCAGTGTATAGATTGAACAAGCTTGGTGATAGGATGCATCCTTGTCTTACTCCTCTTTTTATGTCCATGGTGTAAAGTTCTCCTTGTTATATCTTATTATTGCTGTTTGCTGCCAGTACAAATTACATATTAGTCGTATGTCTGTGTCGTCTAGATTTATATCCGTTAGGCAGTCTATAGTTGGTTATGGGTGTATTCTATCGAAAGCTTTGGTGTAGTCTATAAAGCAGGCATATATTGGTTTGTTTACTTCTGTGTACTTTTCAATCAATGTTTTCATGCTGAATATGGCTTCTTTTGTCCCACTGTTTTTCATGAATCCAAATTTGTTGCTCATATAATTCGTATTGATTTTATTCTGAATCCTTCCCTGTATAACCTTTAGTAAAATTAAAGGTGATTGTTAGTAAATTTATAAGCCGAGCCAACAGCGTGAAAAAGAGGGAGGTTGGTGATGATTGATGATAGTTGAAAGCTTCATATTGATCAAAGTACCGCACAAAGATGCAAATGAGCTTTGTCGTGTCAGTGAGATAGCTGCTATTGTTAAAGAGATGGAACACTATGTTGTTGATGTAGAGTGACATGTTTCAACATCCGGTAGATTATGCTCAAACGTTGGGGGCCTTAGTTCATTGGTTCTCACTAAAGGTAGCTGTGTCCGTTAAATACACATTCTCATAGTCTATCCATCATTGCTCTATATACATTAAAAATATATGTTAAATGTGTATTACGTCACATTTGTGTTAATGTCCTCATTCTTTGTTGTACTACTGTTACCACCATTATCCCGTCCTCCTAAAACTGCATTATGTCTCCAATTACTTGCCGCAGTGCAAAAAAAAAAAAAACTATCTTTAGGACGCATAGTACCATTGCTGGTGTATGTGGGGAGGGGGGGGCTTCAGAACAGGACCTGAGTGATAAAGGTCACTTGGTCAAAGCACTTGCCACGACGTGTCAGACTCAGGACTTTGCAAAACTCAGTTCTGTCTACAACGGTTTCGAACACCGTACGCTGACTTTTCAGCCAGCGAAACAGTGGATTTCGCCACGCGGTCCTCGTGCCGCAGTGCATTTGAAGAAATGTCATCAGTTCGAAAGAAAACAACTCATCCATAGATTCACAAAACCGGTTAGACTTTCACTTACTGTTAGCGGTAGAAGAACACATTATAATGTTGCGGCATGTTACAAATCTTTATGCCTTGTTAATTCCATTCTATGGACAGAACCTGGCGAAAGAAGAAAGGCGGGCTAGAAGAAGTATGACGGTTTAGCCTTCTCATAAACGGAGGCAAGGCGCCTGACATCAAGAAAGGTGAAGCTTTCAGCGACTCACAATGATGACTTGCGTCATCGTGAACCAGGACCATCCTGACCCTACTTCATCTGTTCGCGATGTCTCTAGATATTAGACCAGCATTTAGTGAGACGAAACGAGTAGGAATCGAAGAGAGGAAGGCAACCCGTGCTGAAAATTTCGTGCGAAGTGTCGGATGTGTTGGACCGAAAGGCGTAAATATCAAAGTTTTACTGCAACCTCAACACAAATCCACTTAACGTCCTTGTAAGTATGACGAAGAGATGCATGAGAGCGTTCCTTTATCATCACCGGGTGAGTGTCAGACAGACTTATCACAGCTCGCGAAGGTTGGAAGAAAATTTTGAAAACGTCATGGGTGCACCGGATTACGGGACTAATGATATGAAGTGCATTTCTCTCTCTCTCTCTCTCTCTCTCTCTCTCTCTCACACACTCTCGGTCGTATTATACATGTATATATATATATATATATATATATATATATATATATATATATCAATATTATCACTCTCTTATATTATTACTCTCTTATATTATCACTCTCTCATAATACTATATATATATATATATATATCTTTCTTTTTATCTCTCAAATTACCTCTCTCGTGTTATCTCTGTGGCATTAAAATACACAAAAATAGAGTATTCTACTGCCTGGTTATATCAGAACTCTAATCTGTATTATACATGATTACTTTGTTCTGGAGTTGTCATAGACGGGGAACTTAACTGTTGCTAAATTAAGTTCATCTGCTTCAAACACTGAAGACTTCTATGTTGTTTGCTTTGTTGGACGTTGAAGTGTAACAACACCTGCGGCTAAAATGAGGTGCAGTTTGACTGTGTTGACATTCCCTTTGTGCAGCGTTGAAGCAAGAACCGTACTTCTGATGCCATAACACACTAGTGTCAGTGTACTCTTTAAGTCAGCCATGATGTGATAAGTTATTCTTCTGCTGCTCTCACGCACTTCTCTTCATCGTTCACCCTTGTTGTTGTGGATTCAGAAGCCTGTAAGCTGACGCATTCGGTCAAATGTCATGTAATGATATCTGCAGGTATTTATGAGTTCCCTTGTTTCGTACAGTTATTCCTTTCATCAGGTCTTTGAGAAAGTAGAGTTGCTCTGATGTCTGTGAGCTTTGGACAGTCATCGTCCAGCCATAAAAGGACTTTAAATGAACATAGAGCTGTGCTGTGTTGTCATTTCCAACAATTACGATATTTTGCGCCTTTCGGCCAACACATCCGCCTTTCGGCCAACACATCCGACCTCTGCAAGACATTACCGGGGCAATCTTCCTCTTTCGCTTCTACTTGTTTCGACTGTTAATCTGCTGTTATGTACACTACATGTTGAGTAGGATCTTGTTCAGTTTGATCTTTCGGAAAGACACAGATGAGCAAATGAGCTAAAGTATAAATGACCAACAACTGTGGATGGCATTAAAGTGGTGTTGTGATCCTCGTGGTCCTGCAACAGTCACAGAACCGCTGGCTTTATGTTAAATTGATCTGTTGTTGTATATGTCGTGTTGGGAGTATGGTACGGACAGCTCTCGTGAACACCTACCTGCTATAAAACGTTCTGATGGCGTTCCTCCAAGTGTACAGCACAAGAAAGATCAATATCTAACAGGGATGGTTTAGAACGGAGATAGTCACATACCCTGTTATAGTGTTTCATAGCTGCTATGCTGAGAGTGGAAAACAACTGTGCAATGAAGCTTCAGTTTCATTGGGCACATGGTGTAGGTTACTCTGTCACTGCAGTCTCATTGTCTTCTGTGGTGTCAGTTTCCACTCCTGGCGCAATTATATCTCTACAGCTACACTCATTTTTACTCCCTCTTTGTTGTGGACCTCGCCAGTGCTCGTACACACAACTGAGGTTTTATATTGTAATTATATAAGAGATCAAAGTGCTAATTAACTGTGTCTGAATAAAGTGATCCTGATCTTGTTTACAGGAACGGGATTATCTTATCTTTGACCCTGTAACCTTTTCTCAGTTCTTAATGGCATTTTCTCTTAATTGGATATATTTGTTGCTCGTATGTATTTCTTATAGTTACATCTGTTGGTTTTCTTCATGCTTGCAATTGCATGTACTTTTTTCCTTTAGTATTTGTCAATCTGTTTTGTTATATTTCTTGTCTAACCGTTCGTAGCACACAATTGGTATATGTCTTATACAGGGTGTTTATAAGTCTCACTACACTTGGTATCTAGGTAAATTTGAAAAAAAATGTTTATGACGTCATCACAATATGTGCTCCCACTGTCAATGAAATTTGTTGAATAAGTTTATTGCTACTGGAAATGTGGAGATGCTCCACGATCTGGTAGGCCTGCTGTGAATGATGAAATATGTTTAGATATCCAAGACAGAATCCTTAAAAGTCCAGACAAGTCATTAAGAAAACTGTCGCAACAAGTGAACTTACCATTGAGCACATATTGTGACGTCATAAACATTTTTTTCAAATTGACCTAGATACCAAGTGTAGTGAGACTTTATAAACACCCTATATAAGATCAGGTTAGACCTTGACGCTGAGCAGCGTCGACCTGGAAGCTGTCAGAGACTCTGTGCATCAGGAAAAGTGGGCCACAACTAACACATCTACGACACCACAGTGGACATAGGAGCAGGCGAACACCAGTCTGGTTAAGCGTGTAGGGATCGAAAAGATGAGGCAGTCAGGCATGTACAACCTACACATTGTCATGCTGAAGTCGAATGTGTTAACATGCAAAGGCTAGATGTTGCATCTTAGTGGGAACCATAATTGCGTGTGAACGCAATTGCGTCAACATAACTAGCTAGCTGATGGTAGCCAAATAATCGTGGCTAAATGATGGTAGATACCTGATCGTGGCTAACTGATGGTAGCCAACTAATCGTGGCTAAATGGTGGTACATACCAAATCGTTGCTAACTGATGGCAGCCAACTAATCGTGGCTAAATGATGATGCATACCTAATCCTTGTTAACTGATGGTAGCCAACTAATCGTGGCTAAATGATAGTAGATATCTAATCGTTGTTAACTGATGGTAGCCAACTAATCGTAGCTAAATGATGGTAGATACCTAATCGTTGCTAACGGATGGTAGCCAACTAATCGTAGCTAATGATGGTAGATACCTAATCGTTGCTAACTGATGGTAGCCAACTAATCGTGGCTAAATGGTGGTAGATACCTAATCGTTGTTAACTGATGGTAGCCAATTAATCGTGGCTAAATGATGGTAGCCAATTAATCGTGGCTAAATGATGGTAGATACCTAATCGTTCCTAAATGATGGTAGCCAGCTAATCATGGCTAAATGATGGTAGAGACCTGGTCGTGGCTAACTGATGGTAGTCAGCTAATCGTGGCTAAATGATGGTGGATACCTGATCATGGCTAGCTGATGGTAGATACCTAATCGTTGTTAACTAATGGTAGCCAGCTAATCGTGGTTAAATGATGGTATATACCAATCGTGGCTAACTTATGTTAGCCAACTAATCGTAACTACATGATGGTAGATACCTGATCGTGACTAACTGATGGTAGCCAACTAATCTTTGCTAACTGATGGTAGCCACTAATCATGGCAAAATGATGGTAGATACCTGGTTGTGGCTAACTGATGGTAGATACCTAATCGTTGTTAACTGATGGTAGCCAGCTAATCGTGGCTAAATGATGGTAGATACCTAATCGTGGCTAAATGATGGTAGATACCTAATCATTGCTAACTGATGGTAGCCAACTAATCATGGCTAAATGATGGTAGATACCCGATCGTGGCTAACTTATGGTAGATACATAATCGTTGTTAACTGATGGTAGCCAGCTAATCGTGGCTAAATGATGGTAGATACCTAATCGTGGCTAAATGATGGTAGATACCTAATCGTTGCAAACTGATGGTAGCCAACTAATCGTGACTAAATGATAGTAGATACCTAATCGTTGTTAACTGAGGGTAACCAGCTCATCGTGTGTAAATGATGGTAGATACATAATCGTTGCTAACTGATTGTAACATACTAATCGTAGCTAAATTATGGTAGATACCTGATCGTTGTTAACTGATGGTAGCCAGCTAATCAAGGCTAGCTGATGGTAGCAAGCTGATAGTGGCTAACTGATGGTAGCCAGCTAATCGTGGCTAACTGATGGTAGCCAGCGAATCGTGGCTATCTGACGGTAGCCTGTTGATAGTGGCTAACTGATGGTAGCCAGCTAATCGTGGTTAAATGATGGTAGATACCTAATCGTTGCTAACTGATGGTAGCCAACTAATCGTGGCTAAATGATGGTAGTTACCTAATCGTTGCTAACTGATTGTAGCCAACTATCATGGCTTAATGATGGTAGATACCTATCGTTGTTACCTGAGGGTAGCCAGCTCATCGTGTGTAAGTGATGGTAGGTACCTAATTGTTGCTACCTGATGGTAGCGAACTAATCGTGGCTGAATGATCGTAAATACCTAATCGTTGCTACCTGATGATAGCGAACTAATCGTGGCTAAATGATGGTAGATACCTGATCGTTGCTAACTGATGGTAGCCAGCTAATCGTGGCTAGCTGATGGTAGCCAGCTAATCGTGGCTATCTGACGGTAGCCAGTTGATAGTGGCTAACTGATGGTAGCCAGTTAATCGTGGTTAAATGATGGTAGATACCTAATCGTTGCTAACTGATGGTAGCCAAGTAATCGTGGCTATATAATGGTAGATACCTAATCGTTGCTAACTGATGGTAGCCAACTAATCGTGGCTAACTGATGGTAGATACCTAATCGTTGCTAACTGATGTAGCCAAATAATCGTGACTAAATGATAGTAGATACCTGATCGTGTCTAATGACGAAAGTCAATTAATCGTGGCTAACTGGTGTAGATTCCTAAACGTTGTTAACTGATGGTAGCCAGCTCATCGTGTGCAAATGATGGTAGATACCTAAACGTTGCTAACTGATGGTAGCCAAATAATCGTGACTAAATGATGGTAGATACCTAATCGTTGCTAACTGATGGTAACATACTAATCGTGGCTGAATGATGGTAGATACCTAATCGTTGATAACTGTTGGTAGCCAGCTAATCGTGGCTATCTGACGGTAGCAGTTGATAGTGGCTACTGATGGTAGCCAGCTAATCGTGGCTATCTGACGGTAGCCAGTTGATAGTGGCTAACTGATGGTAGCCAAATAATCGTGGCTAAATGATGGTAGTTTACCTAATCGTTGCTAACTGATGGTAGTCAACTAATCATGGCTTAATGATGGTAGATACCTGATCGTGGCTAACTGGTAGTAGATACCTAATCATTGTTAACTGATGGTAGCCAGCTAATCGTGGCTTAATGACAGTAGATTCCATAATCGTTGCTATCTGATGGTAGCCAGCTAATCGTGGCTAAATGATGGTAGATACCTAATTGTTGCTAACTGATGGTAGTATACTAATCGTGTCTAAATGATGGTATTTCCTAATCGTTGTTAACTGATGGTAGCCAGCTAATCAAGGCTAGCTGATGGTAGCCAGCTGATAGTGGCTAGCTGATGGTAGCCAGCTAATCGTGGCTAACTGATGGTAGCCAGCTAATCGTGGATATCTGACGGTAGCCTGTTGATAGTGGCTAACTGATGGTAGCCAGCGAATCGTGGCTATCTGACGGTAGCCAGTTGATAGTGGCTAACTGATGGTAGCCAGCTAATCGTGGCTAAATGATGGTAGTTACCTAATCGTTGCTAACTGATTGTAGCCAACTAATCATGGCTTAATGATGGTAGATACCTAATCATTGTTACCTGAGGGTAGCCAGCTCATCGTGTGTAAGTGATTGTAGGTACCTAATCGTGGCTGAATGATCGTAAATACCTAATCGTTGCTACCTGATGATAGCGAACTAATCGTGGCTAAATGATGGTAGATACCTGATCGTTGCTAACTGATGGTAGCCAGCTAATCGTGGCTAGCTGATGGTAGCCAGCTAATCGTGGCTATCTGACGGTAGCCAGTTGATAGTGGCTAACTGATGGTAGCCAGTTAATCGTGGTTAAATGATGGTAGATACCTAATCGTTGCTAAGTGATGGTAGCCAAGTAATCGTGGCTATATGATGGTAGATACCTAATCGTTTGCTAACTGATGGTAGCCAACTAATCGTGGCTAAATGATGGTAGATACCTGATCGTGGCTAACTGATGGTAGATACCTAATCGTTGCTAACTGATGGTAGCCAAATAATCGTGACTAAATGATGGTAGATACCTGATCGTGTCTAATGACGAAAGTCAATTAATCGTGGCTAACTGAGTGTAGATTCCTAAACGTTGTTAACTGATGGTAGCCAGCTCATCGTGTGCAAATGATGGTAGATACCTAATCGTTGCTAACTGATGTAGCCAACTAATCGTAGCTATGTAGCTAATGATGGTAGATACCTAATCGTTGCTAACGGATGTAGCCAACTAATCGTAGCTAAATGATGGTAGATACCTAATCGTTGCTAACTGATGGTAGCCAACTAATCGTGGCTAAATGGTGGTAGATACCTAATCGTTGTTAACTGATGGTAGCCAATTAATCGTGGCTAAATGATGGTAGCCAATTAATCGTGGCTAAATGATGGTAGATACCTAATCGTTCCTAATGATGGTAGCCAGCTAATCATGGCTTGATGGTTAGAACCTGGTCGTGGCTAACTGATGGTAGTCAGCTAATCGTGGCTAAATGATGGTGGATACCTGATCATGGCTAGCTGATGGTAGATACCTAATCGTTGTTAACTAATGGTAGCCAGCTAATCGTGGTTAAATGATGGTATATACCAATCGTGGCTAACTTATGTTAGCCACTAATCGTAACTACATGATGGTAGATACCTGATCGTGACTAACTGATGGTAGCCAACTAATCTTTGCTAACTGATGGTAGCCAACTAATCATGGCAAAATGATGGTAGATACCTGGTTGTGGCTAACTGATGGAGATACCTAATCGTTGTTAACTGATGGTAGCCAGCTAATCGTGGCTAAATGATGGTAGATACCTAATCGTGGCTAAATGATGGTAGATACCTAATCATTGCTAACTGATGTAGCCAACTAATCATGGCTAAATGATGGTAGATACCCGATCGTGGCTAACTTATGGTAGATACATAATCGTTGTTAACTGATGGTAGCCAGCTAATCGTGGCTAAATGATGGTAGATACCTAATCGTGGCTAAATGATGGTAGATACCTAATCGTTGCAAACTGATGGTAGCCAACTAATCGTGACTAAATGATAGTAGATACCTAATCGTTGTTAACTGAGGGTAACCAGCTCATCGTGTGTAAATGATGGTAGATACCTAATCGTTGCTAACTGATTGTAACATACTAATCGTAGCTAAATTATGGTAGATACCTGATCGTTGTTAACTGATGGTAGCCAGCTAATCAAGGCTAGCTGATGGTAGCAAGCTGATAGTGGCTAACTGATGGTACCAGCTAATCGTGGCTAACTGATGGTAGCCAGCGAATCGTGGCTATCTGACGGTAGCCTGTTGATAGTGGCTAACTGATGGTAGCCAGCTAATCGTGGTTAAATGATGGTAGATACCTAATCGTTGCTAACTGATGGTAGCCAACTAATCGTGGCTAAATGATGGTAGTTACCTAATCGTTGCTAACTGATTGTAGCCAACTAATCATGGCTTAATGATGGTAGATACCTAATCGTTGTTACCTGAGGGTAGCCAGCTCATCGTGTGTAAGTGATGGTAGGTACCTAATTGTTGCTACCTGATGGTAGCGAACTAATCGTGGCTGAATGATCGTAAATACCTAATCGTTGCTACCTGATGATAGCGAACTAATCGTGGCTAAATGATGGTAGATACCTGATCGTTGCTAACTGATGGTAGCCAGCTAATCGTGGCTAGCTGATGGTAGCCAGCTAATCGTGGCTATCTGACGTAGCCAGTTGATAGTGGCTAACTGATGGTAGCCAGTTAATCGTGGTTAAATGATGGTAGATACCTAATCGTTGCTAACTGATGGTAGCCAAGTAATCGTGGCTATATAATGGTAGATACCTAATCGTTGCTAACTGATGGTAGCCCACTAATCGTGGCTAACTGATGGTAGATACCTAATCGTTGCTAACTGATGGTAGCCAAATAATCGTGACTAATGATAGTAGATACCTGATCGTGTCTAATGACGAAAGTCAATTAATCGTGGCTAACTGGGTGTAGATTCCTAAACGTTGTTACTGATGGTAGCCAGCTTCATCGTGTGCAAATGATGGTAGATACCTAACGTTGCTAACTGATGGTAGCCAAATAATCGTGACTAAATGATGGTAGATACCTAATCGTTGCTAACTGATGGTAACATACTAATCGTGGCTGAATGATGGTAGATACCTATCGTTGATAACTGTTGGTAGCCAGCTAATCGTGGCTATCTGACGGTAGCCAGTTGATAGTGGCTAACTGATGGTAGCCAGCTAATCGTGGCTATCTGACGGTAGCCAGTTGATAGTGGCTAACTGATGGTAGCCAAATAATCGTGGCTAAATGATGGTAGTTACCTAATCGTTGCTAACTGATGGTAGCCAACTAATCATGGCTTAATGATGGTAGATACCTGATCGTGGCTAACTGTAGTAGATACCTAATCATTGTTAACTGATGGTAGCCAGCTAATCGTGGCTTAATGACAGTAGATTCCATAATCGTTGCTATCTGATGGTAGCCAGCTAATCGTGGCTAAATGATGGTAGATACCTAATTGTTGCTAACTGATGGTAGTATACTAATCGTGTCTAAATGATGGTATTTCCTAATCGTTGTTAACTGATGGTAGCCAGCTAATCAAGGCTAGCTGATGGTAGCCAGCTGATAGTGGCTAGCTGATGGTAGCCAGCTAATCGTGGCTAACTGATGGTAGCCAGCTAATCGTGGATATCTGACGGTAGCCTGTTGATAGTGGCTAACTGATGGTAGCCAGCGAATCGTGGCTATCTGACGGTAGCCAGTTGATAGTGGCTAACTGATGGTAGCCAGCTAATCGTGGCTAAATGATGGTAGTTTACCTAATCGTTGCTAACTGATTGTAGCCAACTAATCATGGCTTAATGATGGTAGATACCTAATCATTGTTACCTGAGGGTAGCCAGCTCATCGTGTGTAAGTGATTGTAGGTACCTAATCGTGGCTGAATGATCGTAAATACCTAATCGTTGCTACCTGATGATAGCGAACTAATCGTGGCTAAATGATGGTAGATACCTGATCGTTGCTAACTGATGGTAGCCAGCTAATCGTGGCTAGCTGATGGTAGCCAGCTAATCGTGGCTATCTGACGGTAGCCAGTTGATAGTGGCTAACTGATGGTAGCCAGTTAATCGTGGTTAAATGATGGTAGATACCTAATCGTTGCTAAGTGATGGTAGCCAAGTAATCGTGGCTATATGATGGTAGATACCTAATCGTTGCTAACTGATGGTAGCCAACTATCGTGGCTAAATGATGGTAGATACCTGATCGTGGCTACTGATGGTAGATACCTAATCGTTGCTAACTGATGGTAGCCAAATAATCGTGACTAAATGATGGTAGATACCTGATCGTGTCTATGACGAAAGTCAATTAATCGTGGCTAACTGAGTGTAGATTCCTAAACGTTGTTAACTGATGGTAGCCAGCTCATCGTGTGCAAATGATGGTAGATACCTAATCGTTGCTAACTGATGGTAGCATAGTAATCGTGGCTGAATGATGGTAGATACCTAATCGTTGCTAACTGATGGTAGCCAAATAATCGTGACTAAATGATGGTAGATACCTGATCGTGCCTTACTGATTGTAGATTCCTAAACGTTGTTAACTGATGGTAGCCAGCTCATCGTGTGTAAATGATGGTAGATACCTAATCGTTGCTAACTGATGGTAACATACTAATCGTGGCTCAATGATGGTAGATACCTAATCGTTGATAACTGTTGGTAGCCAGCTAATCGTGGCTATCTGACGGTAGCCAGTTGATAGTGGCTAACTGATGGTAGCCAGCTAATCGTGGCTATCTGACGGTAGCCAGTTGATAGTGGCTAACTGATGGTATCCAGCTAATCGTGGTTAAATGATGGTAGATACCTAATCGTTGCTAACTGATGATAGCCAAATAATCGTGGCTAAATGATGGTATTACCTAATCGTTGCTAACTGATGGTAGCCAACTAATCATGGCTTAATGATGGTAGATACCTGATCGTGGCTACTGGTAGTAGATACCTAATCATTGTTAACTGATGGTAGCCAGCTAATCGTGGCTTAATGACAGTAGATTCCATAATCGTTGCTATCTGATGTCAGCCAGCTAATCGTGGCTAAATGATGGTAGATGCCTAATTGTTGCTAACTGATGGTAGCATACTAATCGTGTCTAAATGATGGTATTTCCTAATCGTTGCTAACTGATGGTAGCCAACTAACATTGGCTAAATGATGGTAGCCAGCTAATCGTAGCTAAATGATGGTAGATACCTAATCGTGGCTAAATCATGGTAGATACCTAATCGTTGCTAACTAATGTTAGATACATAATCGTTGTTAACTGATGGTAGCCAGCTAATCGTAGCTAAATGATGGTAGATACCTAATCATCCCTAAATGATGGTAGATACCTAATCGTTGCTAACTAATGGTAGCCATCTCATCGTGGCTAAATGATGGTAGATACCTAATCGTTGCTAACTGATGGTAGCCACTAATCGTGTCTAAATGATGGTAGATACCTAATCTTTGCTAACTGATTGTAACATTCTAATCGTGGCTTTTTGATGGTAGATACCTGATCATTTTTAACTGATGGTAGCCAGCTAATCGTGGCTAGCTGATGGTACCCAGTTGATAGTGGCTAACTGATGGTAGCCAGTTAATCGTGGCTAACTGATAGTAGCCAGCTAATCGTGGTTATCTGACGGTAGCCAGTTGATAGTGGCTAACTGATGGTAGCCAGCTGATAGTAGGCAGCTAATCGTGGCTAACTGATTGTAGATTCCTAATCGTTGCTAACTGATTGTACATACCTAATCGTTGCTAACCGATGGCAGCCAACTAATCGTGGATAACTGATGGTAGCCAGCTAATCGTGGCTAAATGATGGTACATACCCGATCGTGGCTAACTGATGGTAGCCAACAAATCGTGGCTAAATGATTGTAGATATATAATCGTTGCTTACTGATGGTAACCAACTAATCGTGGCTAAATGATGGTAGATACCTATTCGTTGTTAACTGATGGTATCCAGGTAATCGTGGCTAAATGATGGTAGATACATGATCGTGTCTAATGATGAAAGTCAATTAATCGTGGCTAAATGATGGTAGATACCTAATCATTGTTAACTGAGGGTAGCCAGCTAATCGTGGCTAAATGATGGTAGATACCTAATCATTGCGAACTAATGGTAGCCAGCTCATCGTGGCTAAATGATGGTAGATACCTAATCGTTGCTAACTGATGGTAGCCAACTAATCGTGGCTAAATGATGGTATTACCTAATCGTTGCTAACTGATTGTAGCCAACTAATCATGGCTAAATGATGGTAGATACCTGATCGTTGCTAACTGATGGTAGCCAACTAATCGTGGCTAAATGATGGTATATACCTAATCGTTGCTAACTGATGGTAGCCAACTAATCGTGGCTAAATGATGGTATTACCTAATCGTTGCTAACTGATTGTAGCCAACTAATCGTGGCTAAATGATGGTATTACCTAATCGTTGCTAACTGATTGTAGCCAACTAATCATGGCTAAATGATGGTAGATACCTGATCGTTGCTAACTGATAGTAGATACCTAATCGTTGTTAACTAATGGTAGCCAGCTAATCGTGGCTAAATGATGGTAGATACCTAATCATTGCTAACTAATGGTAGCCAGCTCATCGTGGCTAAATGTTGGTAGATACCTAGTCGTTGCTAACTGATGGTAGCCAACTAATCGTGACTAAATGATGGTAGATACCTGATCGTGGCTAACTGATGGTAGCCAGCTGATAGTGGCTAACTGATGGTAGGCAGCTAATCGTGGCTAACTGATTGTAGATTCCTAATCGTTCCTAGCTGATGGCAGCCAACTAATCGTGGCTAACTAATGGTAGCCAGCTAATCGTGTCTAAATGATGGTAGATACCTGATCGTGTCTAACTAATGGTAGCCAACAAATCGTTGCTAAATGATTGTAGATATCTAATCGTTGCTTACTGATGGTAGCCAACTAATCGTGGCTAGATGATGGTAGATACATATTCGTTGTTAACTGATGGTAGCCAGTTAATCGTGGCTAAATGATGGTAGATACCTAATCGTTATTAACTGATGGTAGTAAGCTAATCGGGGCTAAATGATGGTAGATACCTGATCGTGTCTAATGATGGTAGTCAGCTAATCGTTGATAAATGATGGTAGATACCAAATCGTTGATAACTGATGGTAGCCAACTAATCGTGGCTAAATGAAGGTAGATACCTAATCGTGACTAAATGATGGGAGATACCTGATCGTGGCTAACTTGTTGTAGATTCCTAAACGTTAACTGATGGTAGCCAGCTCATCGTGTGTAAATGATGGTAGATACCTAATCGTTGCTAACTGATGGTAACATACTAATCGTGGCTTCGTGATGGTAGATACCTCTTCATCTTCCTCTTCTACCTTTTAGCTCCCAGTGTTGCATAGGTCTTCAACAAACACTTTCCAAGTCGCTCTGTTTTTTGCAAATCTTTTAAGATCATTCCATGTCTTCTCCATCATCTTCATCTCTGCTTCGATCTGTCTTCTCCAAGAATTCCTTGGTCTTCCTCTTTGTCTTTTCCCCTAGGGATTCCAAAAAAGTGCCTGTTGTGTAATATTCTCAGTTGGCTTCCGTAGTGTGTGTCCTATCCATCGCCATCGTCTTCGCTGTATCTCTTTATCCACTGGTATTTGACCGGTACATTTCCATAATTCTACGTTAATGATTTTGTCCTGCCATTTCCATCCTTTTATTCTGCGTAAGCATCCATTAATGAAAGTCTGTACCTTCGTGATTGTCATTTTGTTATCCTCCATGTTTCACAGCCATATAAATAGGACCAACTTAACATTTGAGTTGACAATTTTTATTTTTGTATTTAATCTAATTTCTTTGGATTTCCATATGTTTCCCAGTGCAATGAAAGCTCCTCTTGCTTTTGATATCCTTATTTTGGTATCATTTTCTGTTCCTCCCTCTTTATCTATATTACTGCCCAGATATATGTAAGATTGTACGTCTAGTAGAGGTATTTCTCCTAGTTTTATTTGGTTATTGCCAACTGCATTAATTCTCATGATGTTGGTCTTATCTCTATTAATCTTATGGTTGATACCTAATCGTTGCTAACTGATGGTAGCGAACTAATCGTGGCTAAATGATGGTAAATACCTGCTCGTTGTTAACTGATGGTAGCCAGCTAATCGTGGCTAACTGATGGTAGATTCATAATCGTTGCTAAGTTATGGTAGCCAGCTAATTGTGGCTAAATGATGGTAGTTACCTAATCGATGCTAACTGATTGTAGCCAACTAATCATGGCTTAATGATGTAGATACCTGATCGTGGCTAACTGATTGTAGATACCTACTCATTGTTAACTGATGGTAGCCAGTTAATCGTGGCTAAATGATGGTAGATACCTAATCGTTGTTAACTGATGGTAGCCAACTAATCGTGGCTAAATGATGGTAGATACCTAATCGTTGCTAACTGATGGTAGCCAACTAATCGTGGCTTAATTATGGTAGATAATAATCGTTGCTAACTGATGGTAGCCAACTAATCGTTGCTAACTGATGGTAGCCAACTTATCAAGGCTAAATGATGGTAGCCAACTAATCAAGGCTAAATGATTGTAGTTACATGATCGTGGCTAACTGATGGTAGATACCTAATCGTTGTGTTAACTGATGGTAGCCAGCCAATCGTGGCTAAATTATGGTAGATACCTAATCGTTGCTAACTGATGGTAGCGAACTAATCGTGTCTAAATGATGGTAGATACCTGATCGTTGTTAACTGATGGTAGCCAGCTGATCGTGGCTAGCTGACGGTAGCCAGCATATAGTGGCTAACTGATGGTAGCCAGCTAATAGTGGCTAAATGATGGTAGAAACCTAATCGTTGTTAACTGATGGTAGCCAAATAATCGTGACTAAATGATGGTAGATACCTTATCGTGGCTAGCTGATGGTAGCCAGCTAATCGTGGCTAACTGATGGTAGCCAGCTGATTGTGACTAACTGATGGTAGCCAGCTATTAATAACACAAATAGTGGTTAAGTTCTGGCGTCAAGTTCAAAGAGGCAGACCTAACTAAGATACTAAATTATTGTAAGAAACAATGTGGTAGTCTCGCAAAATCAGCCTGGCCAGGCAAGTGGTGATTGATAAGAGAAGGCAAATCTGGCCAGAGACATTTGTTGTGACGAGTTTGGATGTATCAGATCGAAGATTCAAAAATCGTCTGCATCGTTGTACACACTTCAGCGACACACTGCTACAAACACATTTTTCAGAAAAAAGGACGAGTAGAGACACACATCAAAGAAAAGAAAAAAGTTATTTTTGGTTGAGCTTCAATACGAATCCTAATGCCGGTGTCCGCTCGCTTACATTTGAGTAATTTTCTTGTGGAGAGTTTAGGGCTTTGGCTGCGACAATATTTGGAGTAGACCTTGAAAGTGTTGTCGACAGCTCTTTCGGACGACCGACATGTCGAAGAAGCAAACATTGGGCTTCTCAGTAACTCCTTTATCAAACTTCGCTGCTAGTTCTGACCATTTTTAGCTAACACTACATGGAACGCGGTAGTTCTATTTCTTGTGAGGCTGTCTTAGCCTTGATGCTGTATCGTTTTAGCGTTGCCTGGTAGTCTTGGTGGTAATTATGCAGCATTAACGAGACCGTCTGTCGCTATTGCTGTACATAATGTTGCAGATATAGAATAGTCACGTAAGAAGAAACTTAGTTCTCTAGTATGCAGCATTACAATAAATTAATTTTAACAAAAAAAATTACATGCTAAGTTAAACTAGTAACAACAAATGTGTTGTACAAGGAAATAATGAATTTATTTTTAGTGTAGGAGAATGCAAGCTTTGGTTCAGCTGAAGAGCGTTGTCATTGAGAATGAGAGTAGTGTACTTGGTGTTTGTGAAGTCACTCGTCTCTTATGAATGGATAGTCAGTAAACAAGGATCACGGTAAAGTGGTTTCAACAGGCGTTAGTGTCCTGTAACTCTCTCTCTCTCTCTCTCTCTCTCTCTCTCTCTCTCTCTCTCTTCTCCCTCCCAAACAGGAGAGAGAGGGACGGGTTGGAAGATGATGTGTTATGTCAACACAAGAAGTTTGTTGAATATTGTCGATTACAGTCAACAAAGTTAGGCATATAATGTGAGCAGCAATTTTAATTGTAATTCTTTAACTGTCAACACGATGTTTATACTTTATAAAGTATTTCAAACGTTGAGTAAGTTGTAAAGTTCTAGCTCTGTCTTTATTGTAGCACCATCAGCCTTTGTCTTTTGATGCTGTTGCGATTTCTTCAATGTTGTTCTTTCTGGAAACTTTGGATCTGCCTCGAGCTCGGATCTCCCTTATATATGGCTTGTTTGGCATGCTATCTCTCTCTCTCTCTCTCTCTATATATATATATATATATATATATATATATATATATATATATATATATATGCGATCAAGACTCAATCAGAGTAGGATTCCAGACTCTCTCATGAAGTCAGCTGTCTGTTTAAGCGAATCGATTGCCCCATTTTCTTCCAGGGAGGTGAGCGTGGACAACATTGGTCTTCTCAGGTCTGCGTACTGGGGGCAATCCTGTAGAACATGTTTTGTAGTCATATTGTCCAGTATACAGTGGCATAAGCTGGTTGTACCTATTTTGAATTTTGTGAACATGTGATTTCTCATTCTATTGTGGCCTGTGCGTAGGCGAAGTATGATGACTTGATCCCTCCTTGATAGTTGGTGATATCCGTCACTTTCGTTATGCTTTGGGTGTTCTCGTTACCATTTTTCATGGAACTGACCTTTGAGGATGGATTTGGCTTCATCATAACTGAGCGGATGGTTCTCTTGTGGTAATCTACCTCCCCCTTAGCTAGTTTATCTGCTCGTTCGTTCCCGTGTATGTTACAGTGTGAAGGTATCAACTAAATGACTACTCTGTGGAAGTTATTGCATAGCTGGACCAGGGTAGTTTTAAAGTCATCTAGTTCATTGTTTCTTGTGGCTTTTTAGAGCTGATAATACTGACAGTGCATCAGTCAGAATCACCAATTTATTGTGCATGTTATTTTTGTGTTGAGTAGCCAGTGTTGCAGCATCTCTGATGGCCTCAGTTTCTGCTTTAAAGTTGTTTGAGTTGCATGATATCAAATTGTTACTTGTGTATTTGTTTTCAAGATGTTTAATTTCCGAATGTGTATCTTTGTTTTCATTCTAATTTGTTCTCTTAGTCAGTTCATCCACTTTTCTCAACATTTTTGTGATAACTGTGGACAGACATTCAAATATGCGTGGAACAGAGGCGTTATGCGAGTTAACTCAGCACAAGCAGGATATCCAGTCGACATTGACACTTGTCCCCATCAAGAGCTCCTTGTCGTGGATGGGCTTAACAGTCACCAGGGACTAAACCAGACTGGCCAGGCCTTCCTACACCCGTGCAAGACCACAGTCTGCTCTAGCATTTTAAGTGCTGAGTCGGAGGCAACCAGAAAAGGCGCACTACAAAAATCATATGCACGCACTCACGCCATGGGAACATGCCTATAACTGCAAATCGATATGGCACTCGCCATCAGGCAGGTGCAGCGCCGGGCTCAGGACCCAACCTATTCTGATGTCTTCTCAATCGCTGAGTCAGGGGCGAGAGATAGTTACTGCCAACCCAAAATAGACCACTCAAATAATATGGGCCACTGCAAGAATTCAAGACAGTAACTTTATACAGGAAACGACATTGCAGATATAGACTGCTTCAGGCGAACGAAGATAGATAGATAGATGACACTTGGTGATGATGGTCATGGTGATATATCTGTCAATATCTCTCTACTCGCTAATGTTCTCAGTTTTGACCCATTCCATTTATGCATTATATTGTATCAATCTATATAAATATAAAATCTCTCTAAATTCCTGGGCATATTCGTTTGTAGGAGCCCGTGTTGTTGATATATTTATCTAAGTATGTTTTTACCTAGTTATGTGCACTTTCTTTCTGGGCCTGTCTTCTGTCCACATCGCACTTGTCCTCTCATGGAGTGTGCTCCCGTGTGGACATAGTAAATGTAAACAATGGGTTTAAAGTAGCTTTTACGTCTTCTAGTAGAATACTATCTTCTTCTTTGCGTTCACCCATTAAGTTTGGTGGGATGTATTGTGTCGTTAGTTTACTAAAAGCTGCGATAGTTGTGCCTTTAGACTGGACACATCCGTCTTCAGCATAGATAGACTTGCTGAACATTTTTGTCACAGGCAGCGGTCATTTTTGGCCTGCTCTTTTTCGCTTTTTAACTGCCAAGGGTTCTCTTATTTTCCGCCTTTTCCGAGAGAGCGGGGCACCGGATCCCACTGCCCAGATACCAGGAGAGTAACGCCACTAAGAAAGCACGGATTCAATTTGGAAAAATCCCCATCGCCTATGATAGATTTGAACCCGATACCTTCCTGTCCAGAGGCCGACGTCTTACCTATGGACCACCCAGCTCCCTTAGTAGAATATAATTTATTCAGTTGAGTTTTATGTATATCTATATTGTCAAAGAATTGTATATATGCAGCAATTGTGTGCTGTGTTCTTGCTATTTTTACCCGCTATTGGGACATAGACCATGAGCAAGAGTTCTCCAATTTTTGCCGTTGTTTTTATTTAACCATGTCCAGGTGTAGTCCATCTGCACGAATTTGTCTAAAGATTTTCACGTCCACGTGCTTGTTTTCCTGGTTTTCTATTCTCCTGTGAGTTCTAGGCGAGCGCTTGTAGTAGGCTTTCGATATGCGTGTCTTATCCATTCCTATCTTCTTTTAACAGTTATTTGTTTCACTATACATATATATACGCACACACATTTTATTTTTCGTTCGCCCATTATTGCGATGCATTCCTGTCTGTCGGTGATGTGGTCCAATGCACCCGTCTTCGGTACGCATTTCCCTGTGATCTCTTATTCCAGCCTTTGTGGTTTTCCAGAACCTTTCCATAAGGCAGCAGTTGTTTGTGGTCCGTGCTGTCTATCCTAGCAAAAAGGTTTCACTACCAGAATTCGTTTGAGATAAGTCTGTGTACGCTCACACCGCGAGTATACGCTTATAAGTTTGTAATTTTCGCAAAAAGGAAATAATGATTGACGTAAATGACATTCAAGCCAAATTTACATAGACAACACTATGTTGTAATTTCATTACTTATTTTCTGCATCAATTAGCATATATTTAATAATAATACAAATGCAATAACCACTGACTTATTAACATGATTAGCGAATAATAAACAACTAATACAATATGCATCTGGATAAACAATATTAATGAGCCTGTAGTTTCCTAATGTGTTTTGATTTGCATAAATTGCATTTAACATGAGTTAGAATAGTCCGTCGCCTGGCGTTTTGTTGTATGTCCACACTCTATCGGGCTGTCTAAGCAGATTTAGCAACATTATGTTTCTCATCACATTGGAATGGGAGTGGCATATTTTGAACCGGAACATACATGCTCATATTTGTTTTTAATACAGAAGTTCACGTGTTCAATTGAATCGCAACGCACGTTTCTGAGAGATTCTGTTCATTATCTAGTCTGTGTCGTCATGTTCTGTTTAAAAATCTCGTGTTTATTATATATATATTTATATTATTGTTTAATTACAATTTAGGCTAAGATCATGTAGAGTTAACATGAAGTTAAGAGACCTCCAACACTTGGCGACTTGTGCAATCTACAATTAGCGTCACTCCGAACTCCAAAGTGATAAAGGAGCAAACATTCTTGAACATCATAGTGACGACTGTAGTGTTGCATGAGCGCGAGAGGCGTATTGCGATGTCTCATTGGACATTCATTAGAGGTTGAACATGATTATCAAAATCCGACTTTTCTAGAATCCAGAATGCGGTTCATGTCCAGTAGACCGAGATATGTGATTTGGTCTATGCAACTGTGGTATCAATGAGCTACGGAACTATCAGTATGGATACTCTGTTGGAGGCAATGCTCATGCCGTTAAAGACTGTTCTGATGCTGCCACATCGATTCTATCAATCGATACAGACGCTATTTTGATGAATTTCAAAGGTTAGTGTAAGACACAAGGGACATCATTAGATGTATAGCTCTCATCACACTGGCTTGAACAAGTCGAATAATTATAGCATTGGGTATGAATGAATTTGAGTTTATTTGTTCAGCTATTCACATAGCACTCTTTCATTTATGAGCTCATTTCCTTTTAATACTAAGTGTGTACGGTAGGGTTGGGTAGTGTGAGCTGGCGGTATATTTTGAGACTAGTGTGTGTTTATTTGGGTTCAAGCTGTTGATATAAACGTCTTTAAGTGACAAAGCTGTCTAATCCTGGTCGAGTGGTTTTCAAGTTAATGGGATCGTATCGTTGTTTAGATATTGAGATGAACGCTTTCTTCATGGAAGTATATTTTTGTCTCATCGTAATTGTTGTTGTTGACGGATTACCACGAGTTTGATACGAGCTTGTTTGCCCTTTGACTCATAAGATGTGGCGGGTCGTAATGGCTTTCTTGACATTCCCGGCTCTTACTGGAGGTTGGAGGTCGTCTGTCCCAGGCTACGCTGGGAAACTACTAGTCCAGCCCAGAGGTACTGCAATACTGGGTCCAAAATCAGTAACAGCCACCACTACAGGGAACACGTTGATCCTAGTTTCTGTTAGCCAGTCTGTTTTGACGCAGACTGTTACCAGGGAAGACCACGAGGAGGTAGATCTGCTAGGTCTTGGCCAGCTGATGGTGCGCCGGCCCTGCTATTACGACCGCAGGCGCTTAAGCTCCCCCGTCTCATCGTAATTAATCTCTATACAAGGGAAGTTTTAGGACTAATGTGAAGATAAATTTAAAAATCCAAAAAAATGGTATGTTAGAAGCTTTACGTGATAAGTGGACGACACAGACTAAACGACGTTTCGGCTGAGGTTCTATCATCAGGAGTGCATCTATTATCGTTTAGTCTGTGTCGTCCACTTATCACGTAAAGCTTCTAACATACCATTTTTTTGTATTTTTTAATTTTTCCTCATATTCAGCTTTACTGCAGCTTCGCATTTGTATGCATTCATTTGCATTTCTTTGCCTTAACCCCTTACTAATGTGAAGATCCAGGATCTCTCTCCCCCCCCCCCCCCGCGCATCCTCTGTTACCCATCCCATTATAAAGCAGCTACCTCATAAATAAGCAACGGTCATTCATTCGTGTGTTTGCCTCTTCTAACATTGTCTCTCTCTTTTTCTGTGGGGGGGTGAGGCAGACAGAGAGCTCAAGAGACGTCACTTTATGTACACTTCTTATCACTCCACTGATGCTTACTTTCCTACTGGCCGTGCATTCTGTTATATACTCTACCACGACAAGTAAACACACTTGTATAGATGCCCTTCCCAAATGCGCAAAAGAATAACACCACAAGTTGTATATGAGTACAGTTTGGAGACCAAATACGGAAACTGAAGTCAATAATCTTGTGTAGATATATGTTTCCTAATGGTAGATTTGTATGAGGGGTAAGCAACATTAGATGTAGAGTCTTTGGCGGGTTGGCCATTTCCGTGTTATACTTAACCAAGTCTGATAAAAAAGCTCACTGTGCTATATGTTTGAGCTATTAATCAGCTACCTTCCAGTTCCTTATCTCTTTCTGTTATTTTTCTGAAGCTCTAGCACGTTGTCTGTTAGTTTGCTTGTTTGAGTCCGTTGTATCTTGTTTATCTGTTGTATGTCTTGTTGCTTATCGACCGTACTTGCAGCTTGATGTCCTTTTTTATGTTAAAGATACATAGATGTGCACATTCTTTCTTTAAAAATAAAATGGAGATATGCTAATGTACAAGGTGTGACCGTTTAACGTTTGCTTACATGATTAACAAGGACTCCATTGTTTATTCTTCTTCTTCTATCCTTCCTCTGCTGCCGTTGGCGTCGAGGGGAGAAACAATCTGCGATTCTTTGCTCTTCTGTTGGCCTCTTCTGATGTTATTCCTCCTAGTGACTCTAGTATTCCCTTTATCCATCTCTTTCTCGGTCTTCCTCTTAATCTGGCGTTTTCGTAGCGTTTATTTAAGGCTCTTTGAGTCATTGTTAGTTCTTTTTGTCTTGTTATGTATGGAAGCGAATCATGGACATAAACAAACAAATGAAAAGACGATGAAATGCCACAGAGATTAGATTTCTCTTTTTAAAAAAAGGTGAATAGGACAGCTAAAATGACCAACGAGAACATTCCGAGAGGTCAACACAAAAAGGGAGTCATAAAAAAAACATCAGAAAGAAACAATCAACATTTTTTCGGGCACACCATGAGAAGAGGAAATTTGGAATAGGGAACAGGCAAATAATTGCAATGCTGCAGTATTGTGTTGTGTTCCTTCCTTGTAAGCTGTCACCAAAGTTGGAATACTTGGTTACAACTGGCAAAATACAGAGAAATAGATATCGCGGACGACAAGGAGAGCAGATACTAGGGAGCTTGATGTCGTGGCATGGAAAACAATCAACAACATAACTCATGCGATGAACTGAAGATAGAAAATTGTGGAAGGACATGATCGCATACGCCAACCGGTATGGCACATGATGATAATGCTCTTTCCTATCTATCACTGTCCGTGCGCATGTCTGGCCTTGTCTGCCCGACTCGTCTATCTGACTGACGTGTATAGTTTTATGTATTTTTACATAGCTGTAGAGACACGATAAGTGATCCGAGATAAATGTTTTTCTTCCGCGTGGTCCTGGTAGTACACACACACTGTCACGTGCACTCGAGCCAACCGTCTAAGTCGGTACAAGAGAAAAATGTCCCGCCGAGCGCTTCTCATTACACATTCATGCTGTAAAATGGCGACACAAAAGTAATCCACGTCCGGTCTATTGATTGCGACTTGACATGACTCACACTTTAAGTATTCTTGTTGGTCGTGCACCCACCCACACCACTGTTAATGTTGTGAGCAAACATTTGGCCTTCAGCTGGCAACGTCTTGTGTGCTTTATTATTTCCTACTGATCTCAAACCCTCTATGAATGTGATTCACTGCTTGAGTTCACCTGACATTTCCTCCCTTTTCTCTCCCACCCCTGTAAAAACGTTAAGTGAACGTACACGTATGCGTTGTCTTGCGACTTACAGAAAGCTGCGATATCTGCGCTTTTTGACCATATATGTGGGTACCAAGTTGACCTTTCCTCATTGATGCCCACTCCCTTGGCCGAGCTGATCAGTCTGTTTCAATGCCCTTCTGACTTTTACTGAAATATCCGCGCTGTTATTGTTGTTATGGATCCAGCTACATTTGAGCTGATGCCCTTCGGCCCAATGCCATGTAGTAGTATCTGCAGGTAAGGTAAAGGTAAAGTACGAGACTTGAACCGGCGTCTTAGCACGCGAGTTTCCACCCATATGTGCTCGGCCGCCTATCCAGAAATGCTCGGAAATTTCTGGATAGTGTCGCCTCAAGCATCGAAACTCAGATGCGAGGCAACATTCCTCACCTTCCCAGGGTAATACCCAGGTACCCATTTCTGCTAACGGCTGGGTCGACCGTGGGGGTATTTTTTTTTCAACCACGAGTACAATTCACACTGCTCCCAGCGGGAATCGAACACGGGTTGTCCGAACGTCGGTAGCCCGGTCGGGTGGTTTTCCCAACTAGGCTACCGAGGCCCCCATCTGCAGGTATTTCTAAGTTCTGCTGTAGTTCCGTACAGAGTGTTCCATTTGGAGGGTCTTTGATGAATAGTGTTGTTCTGATGTCGGTGAGCTTTGGGCATTGAAACAGTTGGTGCTCTAGTGTATTGTGGGTGATTACAGAGTGGACATACTGGGGTATGGTTTCTTTGTATCCTATTAATGTGGTTATTCAGCATAACATGTCCAATTCTCAGTCTGAAGATGGTAGTTTGATCTCGTTTTGTTAGGTTGTTGATCTTGTCTTGTGGATTTGGTCTTGTCATATATTTAAAAAGTTCTCTCCCTGTTTTCCCTAAGGCCCATCCATTCAGTCACTCCTCTTTAAAATCTATGGTGTCTCAGCCCTTTGGTCTTATAATTGGACACATAAAACAGCTATATTCTGGCTGGCCACACACATTTTTATCTTCTTTACTTGAAACAGGGGCTTCGGTAGCCTAGTTGGGAAAACCACCCACTACTATGTTCATAGGACTACTGATGTTCGGACAATCAGTGTTCGATTCCTGCTGCTGTTGTTGTTGTTATGGATCCTGCGACCTTTGAGCTGATGCCCTTCGGCCTAATGCCATGTAGTAGTATCTGCAGGTATTTTTAAGTTCTGCTGTTTTTCCGTACAGAGTATTCCATTTGGAAGGTCTTTGAGGAAATAGTGTTGTTTTGATGTCAGTGAGCTTTGGACATTGAAACAGGTGATGTTCTACAGTTTCTTGTGGGTGATTACAGGGTGGACATACTGGGGTATGGTTTTGTTGTATTCTATTAATGTGGTTGTTTAGCATAACATGTCCTGTTCTCAGTCTGAAGATGGTGGTTTGGTCTCTTCTTGTTAGGTTGTTGATGTTGTCTTGTGGATTTGGTCTTGCCATATATTTAAAAAGCTCTCTCCCTGTTTTCCCTAAAGCCCGTCCATTCAGCCACTCCTCCCTACTGCTGGTTTATGACTTGTTTGGCTGTGTCTAGTGTGATGGATGTATGTATCTGTGTCTGTTTAGATCCTCTCTTAGCTAATGTATCTGCCTTATCATTTCCTGATATATTTGAGTGCCCCGGGACCCATTGCATTACCAATCTTATGTTGTGTGTTTCAATGAGTTTGTCTGTGTCTATGATAAGCTGTGTGATTTCTGGTTTGTTTCCCAGTGCTTGCGGAGCCGATTTGGAATCCATAAATATGACTGTGTTTGTTTTCTTCGATGGTGTGGTATCGAAAATCGTATTTAAATGATAAATTGCTGTTTCTATAGCTGTTATTTCTGCTTCATAATTGTTACAGACTTCACCACAAGGGCCACAAATTTCTTCTGCTGTTCCATCTGGATAATATATTAATATTCCATATCCAGCTTTTGAAGTAGCGTTAGTGGCTGCACCATCTGTGTATATATGTATCCATTCTTCTGGATAAGTATCTGTTTTCCTTGCTGCTAGTGTTGCTGATACTGGGTATGCTTTTTTATCTGTTCTGTCACATATCTATACATTTATTTCAGGTTTTTTTAATAATTCGTACTTGGTGGCGTTTCTTTAATGACTCTTGATGTGTGTAGTCGTTTTTTCAGGTAGATGGAATTTCTCTTGTATATTTCTAACATGCTGTAATACTGACATCTACTTAATTCTTTGTTTTGGAGTCCATGTATCTACTAAATTTCTGTTAGGGTGGTCCTTCTCCATTCTTTTTTGTCTTTCATAGAGAACCATAGCGGCCTTGTTTCTCCTCAACTCTAAAGGTTCCACATTGCAGTGAATTTCGCAGGCTGCAACTGGAGTGGACCTCATTGCACTGCTGATGAGTCGTAATGCATTATTTTATATCTTGTCCAGTGCCATGTTAGTTGTTTTGCTGCATGTCACTAGGAGCGAGCTACCATAGTCCAAAACAGTGCGAACATATCCCAGATAGAGATTTCTAAGTGTTTCTTTGTCTTCTCCCCATAAGGTACTGGAAAGTCTTTTCATTAGTTGAAGTCTTTGTGTTGCCTTCTTAGTGACATTCTCTACATGTTTCTTCAGGTTCAGTTGTTGGTCTATAGTTCATTTCAAATCATGTGCCCAACTTCAAAACGCTATTACTCAGTAAACATTTGTTAAAAACTGTTGAAATTTTCCAAATGTTATTAGAATGCAAAAGACCCTTTAAATGTATATTTAACAAATATCTTGCAGCTGCAGTTTTCTTAAAGCGGCAAATTTCTTTGATGTTTGTCAAAATTGTAAATTGTGAACCCCTAAAGAATAGAAATTACCGTAGTTGCTGGTCTATGATTAATTTTCACTAGGTAAAGGCGTGGCCGTAATGGGGAAATAACTGGATAAGACAAAACACCAGGAGAATTATTGTCTGCTCAGTTCGAGGACGGACGATAATATCAAGGTATACCTGTATGTCCAATTTTCATAGTTGTGTGGTCCTGAAAAGGACCGTTTGTTGAACTAATTTAAGGTAATATAGGGGCCAACATTGTGGGGGCTATATACTTTCATTCTGAATCAGACGAGTCTAAAAGATTAATAACTGTTTGGAGTTGAACATTCCACAAACCATCATTTTTCCAATATTCCTCTTCCTGTTTTAAGACGTGGTCTTCACATTTAGCCCAATAATCTTTGTCTATATTTAATAAGCGAGATTAGCAAGAGTCTTTACATCGCATATTTTGAATGTTGTATTTTCATCTGCCACTTGTCCTTTTAATTTTGCCCAGATTAGTTCTATTGGATTTAAATGAGCATGGTAAGGTGGCAGCCTCAAACTTATATGACCGTGCTCTTGGATAATCTTATCTATTTGAAAAATCTTTGTCCTCTGTTTTTGCTTTACTAGAGATAGTAATTCAGGTTTTAAGTACATGTTATTAAATTGTATGTGCTCCTTTGTGAGCCATATCTTAATAGCATCTTTTGTACTGGATGACGTCGGGACTTTATCTTCAAGTGCAACAATGTTGTGGTACGCTGCATTGTCCATTATTAGGCAAGATGGTCGATCTAGTGATGGGAGAACAGAATTTTCAATCCAATGTTTAAATATGTGATCATTCATCTCAGAGTGATAATCCCGATTGTCTATGGATTTTGAAAGAAAAATGAGCTCTGCATTCTGTATTAGTCCATGTTGTCGACTACCTGCATGAGCAATTATCAAGCGCTGTCCTTTGCTGCTAGGTATTAATCTCTTAATCTTTCCATCTGATGACTGCCATTCCCTTTGGTTAGTGTGGTGAGCATTGATCCATGTTTCATCCAAGTACACAATATCATAACCTTGCTTGCGCACCTCTTTTACTTCACGTAAGTACTTGGTTCTCATGACTACTATATGTGGCTTCTCACAGAGGATGTTTCGTCCATTGAATACTTTCTGAATGTAAAGCCTGCAGCTCTCACATTCCTCCATAATGTAGACTTTGATATTTCAATACTGTTGTTCTTTTTCAGCGATACTTTTAATTTTCTTATTGTAACAGTTTCATTCATACCCAACATTTTGCGAATTTCACTTCTAATAAGTTCACTCTCGAAATTATCCAACATTTTTGCTCTTCCTTGTGATTTTGTATATTTGGAACATTGACGGTCACGTGCTTGAATCCAGCGATTAAATGACCGTTTAGATAAATCCAAAATGTGTCTTGTCCTATTCTCATGGTTTTCTAAAGAATGAAATAATCTTCCTCGTTTAGCTTCTTTGCAAAAATAGCCATACATTTTTATTGCGATGTTTTGTAAACTGCAGAATTTCATTTTAAGACTCATGATAAATGTTATCGTTCCACGTCTCCGCCGCTGAATGAACGGAAATGGAACACACAATGTCTCGTGTTTTTTACAAGTGTCTAATTGTGTCAGAAAACCCACGTTGAAAGCGTGCAAACACGTCAATTTGACCGTGTATGGATTTTTACTCGCTATTTTTAACTTAAAATACTGTAAACATTAAGTTTTGACTACATCAATGGGTTGTTATAAATTTATATAAATCAAATAAGCAACAATAATAACCAAATGTTTTTTTTTAATGAAATTAATTCCCTGTTGGGTTCTAATCATTATAACTTTACATGCAAATTTTGAAGAACTTACAAAAAGCGGTTAAAAGATATCGATTTTAAAAGTTGGGCACGAGTTATGAAACGGACTATAGTTGTATTCCTAAATATATAGGGTGTTCCTCTTTTTGAAGACTATTGTGTTGGATATTGAGTTTGATGTTTGCCTTAGCTATTTTGTTACTTTAGTAAATACTGTATATACTGTTTTCTGTATATTTTTAATTTCCAGGTATTACAGTATTCTAGGTGCCTCAGGTCTTTGTTTAGTTGTGCTTCAGCTGTTTGAATATTTTCGTTTGTACTCCACATGACCAGATCATCCGCGTAGAGAGCTTTTTTATTTATCAGGGTTTTGGTCAGATCATTGATATATATCAAAAATAGGGTACAACTGAGTGGTGATCCCTGTGGTAATCCTTCTTCTAGCACCTCTTTGTCTGAAATGGATTAATTTAATTTAGTTTGTATTGTTCTGTCAACTAGGAAATATTTGACCCATTTGTAGTTTCCCATGTATCCTGGCATCTCTCATCTTTAATAAAAGCCCCTTACGCCAGACTCTATCATAAGCCTGCTGCAGGTCCACTAGGATGACTATAGTATGTTGTCTCTTCTGAAATCCATCTTGGGCCTGTTGTATTAACCTGAGGATTTGGTCTTCTATGTTATTGCCTGCCCTGAATCTAGCTTGTTCGTAGCACAGAGTATTAGAGGTTTCCAGATACCAGTATAGTCTGCTATTGACCATACTCTCAGCTATTTTACCTATGCATGATGTTAAGGATAGGGACGATAGCTTCTGAGGTCATCTGGGGGCTTGTTCTTTTTGAGTAATGGCACTATATAGGCATTTCTCCATGTCTTGGGAATTTTGCTTTCTTTCCATGACTTGTTGATCAGTCTGAGTAATGTTTCTTTCCCTGACTTGCCGAGATGCTTTATAATCTCATTGTGTACCTTGTCAGGGCCTGGGATTTTCTACATTTTAATTTTCTTAATGCCTTTTCTAGTTCCCTCATGTTAAAATCTTCTTCAAATATTGCAGCATTTGTTGTTGGGGCTCTTTCAATTAATTTTAAATTATGTAGCTGAGTTTTATCGCTATCTGTAAGTTTGTTCGCTCTGTTGACTGAAGCAAAGTAACTATTACATTTTTTAACTATATTTTTTTTAGAGCTGATGATTTCATTATTAAATTTGATTGGTTTAGGGTTTGGTTCTCTTTATCATCAGACAAATGTTGCATAAGTCTCCATGCTTTATTTCCTTCATGTCGCAAATCGAGTTTAATGCATGTTTCTTGCCATTTCTCTTTCTTTGCTTTTTTAGTAACTAGTTTGACCTTAGCACTAGCCTTCTTATAGTTTATTTTATTATTCAAAGTTGGGTTCTGCTCAAGCATTGTTCTGGCTTTCTTTCTTTCTGATACTGCTGTCTCCAGTTCTGTGTTCCAAAATGGTCGATATTGTGTTCTACATCTTTTAGGTATAGTTTGTTCTGCAGTGTTGAGTATTATTTGTGTGAACATCTCGTTTAATTTTTCTACGCTGTTGTCTGTCAGTCAATTCCTGCTGGAAGCAGTGTGTTGTACTTGTGGTTGGAAAAAAACCAAACAAAACAAATCCCAACGGTCGGCCCAGCTGCTGGCAGAATTGGGTACCAGGAAGGTGGTACTCCAGGAAGGTGAGGAATGCCACCTCGAATCGTGAGTTTTGATGCTTGAAGCGACACTATCCACAAGTTTCTGAACACGATAGGCGGTCGAGTGCATATGGGTGATAAATTCGCGTGCTAGAGACACAGATTCAAGTCTTGTACTTTATTTGAAACTAAATTTTAAAGGCTCCTCCGCGCTGTCCTGCTGGTCGCCTTTATTTGGCAAGTGATAATACCATTGTAGGTGTTAAAATATAGTTCTAGGTGTTAAAGATATGTGCTCCGCTTGTCTGTGAATTTCACGAACGTACCAACTATGCCTGTGTTTTTTGTTTACTTTACTTTGTTTGCGTGAATTTATTCTATTTGTCGGGGTTTCTGGTTAAGTTATAACAAACAATCCAGGTCGTGAATGTTGCGTCACGACTTTGAAAAGATCATGGATACCTAACGAAGAAAGCACATTTGTTGACTCAGGGTTAGCTGACACTGTTGACACGATTTTTTTGTTGTCAAGTTTCTTAGATAAATTTTTTTTTTTTTAAAATAAATCAGACAGCTTTACTCATGCTATTTTGAGACCCAGTATGTTGCACGATGAATCTTCTTCATCTTCTTCTTTCCTTCATAATTTGCCTTTTAGCGTCGACGGGATATATAATTTGCAGTCTTTTGGTCTTCTGTTCACCTCTGCTACTGTTATGTTTCCTAGTGCTTCTAATATTCCGTCAATCCATCTTTTTCATGGTTGACCTTTGGGCTTGGTGTTCTCGCAATGTTTATTGAAGGCTCATTCTGTTGTGTTTGGATCACTCTGCCTTGTCATGTGGACAAACCATTTTATCTGTTGTTTCTTTATATATTCTATGGCGAGCAGTTATTCTTAGCTTTTTCCTCAGTTCTTCATTTCTGATCTCATCTCTCAGGCTGTTTCCTGTCATTTGTCTAATACACTTCATCTCAGCAGAGGTTATTTTCCTTGTTCTTGCATCTAGGATCCTGGTCTGCACAACGTTGGGATGAAGATTGTATTGTAGAGTGCCTGTAAGAATTATTTCCTTGTTGGACAATAGTGGTGTTAGCTGTCCACTGATTTGACAAGCTTTGTTGCGTCTTTAGTCTATCTCTGCTGTTTGTGAATTGTCACACAATGAATGAATTAAGTAAATGTTCCTGATGTTCAGTGGTTTCTATTTCGATCGCTCATCATCAGTGCCATGGCAGCGTTGGATTATCCTAGTTGTAACAGAAGCACGTTATATTTACCACACTCTGGATGTCTTGAAGCCATCAATTCCATGGCATAAATTCTATCCATAGAATGTTTCATTGCAGCTGGAGCATCCCTTATCCACGCCACCACCTGTTCCAGCATTTCTCGAAGCGTATGCAGACAGATTATTCCTGTAAGGTGTTGATTGTAGATACATCTACTTTTCCCACTAATCACTCTGGATTAACCAAGTGGGACATTATTTCCTCACAAAAATATTCATAAAACAACGTGTATATCTCCTGATGATAGAACCTCAAATCAAATTGACCACCTATGTATTAAACAACAATTCAGATCATCATTAATAGATGTAAGAGCATACAGAGGTGCTGATGTTAATAGTGACCACAACCTGTGCGTGCATTGGGGAAATAAGATTACAATTTAAAAACCAACAGAAGAGATCAACTACACATAAAATTGATAGTCATAACTGAAAGATGAAGCCATAAAGGAAAAGTTTAACATAGAGCTAAGTAATTGTTATACAGCACTCAGTGAAATAGACTTAGATATCAATGAAATGTGGGACTCACAGAGCAAAATACTAATGACAGCAGCAGAAGCAAGTGCCGGACTGAAGAAAATGGAAAAACGAGCTTGGATTTCAGACACCACATGGAAATACATCAAAGAAAGAAGAGAAGTGAAGAGAGCCATGACTAATGTAAGACAGATCTTGGAAAGGTCCTGGCAAAAGCAAAATACAAAGAATTAGACAACAAAGTGAAAAGTTCAGCAAGAAGAGATACAAGAGCTTATATAGACAATTTTGGCAGAGAAAGCAGAGACAGCTGCAATTACATGAGACAGCAGAACTCTCTATACTGTACAAAAGATGCTGACAACACCTATACATCCAGTGGAACACTAATTCTAGACAAATCTGGATTAATGCTAACAAGCGCAGACATAAAAGCCCGTTGGGCGGAATACTTCAAAGAAATTCTTAACTGTCCACTACCCCACAGTTTAATAGATTTTGAAGCTGAAACACCAGCAGCAGAATTAGATGTAAATTTAGATGACTTCATCTTGAGCGAAATAGAAACCACCTTAAAGCGTGTGACCAATAACAAGGCTGCTGGAGAGGATAAGTTAACAGCTGAGATCCTCAAGGCAATTGATAGCCATAATCTAATACATCTCCAGAAAATGTTCAACATCATTTGGAAAGCAGAGAAGACGCCTCATAAATGGAAAAAGGAATCATTGTTAAGATTCCAAAAAAAGGACAATCTTAATTGTAACAACTGGAGAGGCTTGACACTTTTGTCAGTTGCCTCAAAGTTATTCTGCAAAATCATCCTAAATAGAATAAAGGATTCAACAGATACAGTAATGCGTGAAGAACAGGCTGGGTTTAGAAAAGGGAGAAGCTGCCGTGACCAAATTTTTGCTCTACGACTTATATTGGAGTAACACATTGAAAACAAAAAGCATTTGACGGTATTCGAGATTCTTTGTGGAAAATTCTGAAGCAATATGGCTTACCATAAAAAATCTTAATATTATTAAAGACATGTATGATGGTTACACATGTGCAGTTCGAACAGAGGAAGGACTGAGCGAATGTTTCTAAATAGAAACTGGGGTTAAACAAGGATGTATTTTATCGCCCTTGTTATTTGGAATTGTATTGGACTTCATAATGAAGAAATGCTGCACTGGTAATAAAGGTATCGAATGGATACAAGGAGACCATTTGGAGGACCTCGACTTTTCTGGTGACATAGTTCTCATCAGCAGTCATATAAAAACGATTCAGGAAAACAAAAATGAACTATCATCAATAGCCAGCAAAATTGGGCTTGAGATCAATCATGAAAAGACTAAAGTCATGAAAAGCTTAATTCCAACATACGACAAAATATACATGGAAAACAAACCAGTGGAAGAGATCGATCACTTTATCTATCTTGGAAGTCACATTGATCAAGAAGGGGATACAAGCAAAGAAATTAGAATCAGAATAGCTAAAGCAGCAATGTCTTTCAGAAGCCTTGAAAAGTTGTGGAAATCAAAACTCATCAGAACAAACACAAAACTTAGACTATTCAAATCAAATGTACTATCAACCCTTACGTGTGAAAGCTGGAAAACAACAAGAGATATAGAAACAAGTTGAACACATTCAAAAATAAAAGTCTAAGGAAAATACTTGGTATAGCGTGGAACAAATTCAAAACAAACGAGGAAATTAGAGAAATGGGCCACTAATATCTTCAGTATTAAAGAAAAGACGATGGTCATATGTTGGACAAGTGATGAGAAGAGATAATAACCGAATAGCAAAGCAAGCCCTCATGTGGGAAACAACAGGTAAGAGAAAAAGAGGAAGACCCAGAGAGACACTGAGAAGAACATTGATGATAGAGGCAAGAGCAGCAGGAATCGGCTCCCTCAATGAGATAGAGCTGCTTGCACAAAACAGAGACAAATAGCAAGATTTGATAAAATATCTTTAAAAGAATTGAAAACTGATAGAACAAAAATTCAGATAAGAGAAGGAGTATCTTGGTCTACACCGTATGGGCCGGCTATGGCTCGAAAGGTCCAGTACTTACCACCCTTAGACTCCTCAGTCTCTCAACATATGCGTCCTTGTCGCACGTATCTTCCTCATCTTCTCTTAAGGAATGAAGAACAAACTTGACGATGTCCTGTTTCTTGAGAGAAAGGCCACACTCAGCTTCAGAGCTGCCTGCGAGCTTATCAGCTATTTCATTGCTGTCTACACCAGCATGCTCGGGACAGTACAACCCAGGTTAACGCACTTACTGTGGAGCCATCCAAGAGCTGCAGCCACTCTTACTGTAGACACTGTCTGTCAACCTTCTGTAGCATACTTTGTGAGTCAGCCAGCAAGACTGAGAACCACATTCTGTGCAACTAGCCATGTTATCACTGCCTGTTCTATTGCTATGGTGCTACAAACAAACGAGCAATTCAATCTATTGCTGCAACAACCGAAAAGTCTTCTTGACTGAGGAGACATCCTTGTTTTTCAGAACAGGCTTATCCGATAACACCAAGACACAGACTGGGCATTAATTTTCTAGATATTCTGAGGCTTGGCAGACAAATGCAATAAAACCTGAAGTCAACATTCATAAACTGAAATCTAATGTGGTCAGACAAAGCCAAGGCGATTTAAAAGACCATTTAAACAGATTACAGCATTTGTAGGACTTAAATGACAATTCAAAGGAAGCCTGGGGTTGCCGTTGAAACAGATGTGGCTGTCATCAACTATATCTGCAGCCAATGTGTGGAGTTACGCCACGGTAATCAAAGCAATTTTTGTCACATTGCAAGTTTACATGCAACTGAAGAAGAGTATTTAATTGGATGTGAAGAACTAACATGTAATTTATAAGATTGAGCAGAGAGCACCTCACACAAAAGAATGCAAAAAACAAGTCATTTATAAGGTTGAACAGGCAGTGCCTCATGCAAAAAGAAGGCAAAAACAAATCTTTTATATAATTGAACATAGAGTGCTCACACAAAAGAAGGCAAAAAACAAGTTATTTATAAGGTTGAGCAGAGAGCACCTCACACAAAGAAGGCAAAAAACAAGTCATTTATAGGGTTGAGCAGAGAGCACCTCACACAAAAGAAGGCAAAAAACTAGTTTGGCATAAGGAAAGCGCCTCATGCAAAAGAAGGCAAAAATAACTAATTTTTAAGGCTCCCAACACCACAAAGAGGGCGATACTCAATGGTTTTTGGGATTATGACACTGTTTGTGACTACTTATGGACTGTACATTCAATAAGTGCAGGATCGAAGAAAGCAACATCTTACTTGTCACCATACTTTGTAGGAGTGTATGTTACATCCCACTACTGGCTCCTTGCTACCAGCTTTAACGCGCCCTTTTTTTTTTTGCCCATTCCTTACTGGGACCTCAAGGGGGCACTAAATCCTTTCTCTATCTCTCTCTCTCTCTCTCGCTCTCTCTCGCTCTATATGTATATATATTTATTATATATATATCAACAGTACTAAAGGACAACCTAAGCGTACTACTTCCACACCTATACAACTGCTAATTAAATGCTGGAGAAACGGAGAAATACCTCATGATATGAGAAATGCTAAGATTATAACGCTGTACAAGAATAAAGGAGACAGGGGTGACTGCAACAATTACAGAGGCATTTCTCTCCTTAGCACAACAGGCAAAGCTTTTGCTAGAGTCGTACTTAATCGCCTGCATAGACTTGCAGAACGGGTGCTTCCCGAGTCCCAATGCGGTTTCAGACCCGGGAGATCAACCATAGATATGATCTTCACTCTTAGACAACTACAGGAAAAATGTCGGGAACAAAATATGCCGCTCTATATTGCCTTTGTGGATCTCACAAGGCATTCGACACAGTAAACAGAGATGGGCTCTACAAGGTGTTAGAAGGCATAGGCTGCCCTCCTAAATTACTTAGGCTGATAATTTCCTTCCATGAAGACATGAATGGCAAAGTCCATTTTGATGGAGTCCATCAGAGAATTTCAAAGTCAACAAAGGAGTGAAACAGGGATGTGTCCTCGCCCCCACCCTTTTTGGTATATTTTTTGCTGCCCTCCTAATTACACCTTCGAAACAGCTCAGGAGATATTTACATTCGCACTAGACCAGATGGCTCACTGTTCAACCTAGCACGACTAAGAGCAAAAACCAAAACAAATGTTGCCCTACTTAAAGAATTTTTATTTGCTGACGATGCAGCCCTAGTCGCTCATAGTGAGGCCACCCTACAGTCGCTGATCAACAACCTGGATAAAGCATGCGACCTTTTTTCACTGTCAATTAATGTTCAGAAGACAGTAATACTAAATCAAGGTGACTTCAAACCTATATCTATTACTCTAAAAGACTGCCCACTAGAATCAGTACAGAAATTTACATATCTTGGATCCACAGTTACGCAAACCATCTCTCTTGATGAGAAATAAACTGTCGAATTGGTAAGGCAGCTACGACCTTCGCAAACTCACAAAAGGGCATGGAACAACACGAACTAACTCAAAAGACTAAACTCTTAATATATCAAACTTGTGTGCTTAGCACACTACTATATGGATCCGAAACCTGGACAACATACTCAAACAGGAAAAAGACTAAATGTCTTCCACATGCGATGTCTCCGCAAATAATGCACATCAAATGGCAGGACAAAATAACCAACTTAACTGTCCTGCAACGTGCTAAGACCCTAACAATCATGTCGATGCTCAGAAGTCGAAGGCTAAGATGGCTGGGCATGTCCAACGGATGGAAGAAAAACGCATTCCTAGGCAAATACTATATGGCGAGCTAAAACACGGAAAACGACAAATCGGCAGACCTAAACTACGATATAGAGATATCTGCAAATCATCTCTGAAAGACTTCTCCATCTGTGAAAACGACTGGCAACATCTGGCAAGTGATCGCACATCATGGAGAGCACGTATAAGGAACGGTATAACAACATTTGAGACTGTTCTAAGACAGGACTTAGAAGAGAAGAGACTCATGAAAAAGGATGGTAAACCCTGTGGACCAGCGAGCCTGACCTGTTCATTATGTGACCGCGTGTGTTTGTCAAACATTGGTAGAATTAGCCACGAGAGAAGCTGTTCGGCAAAAACAATACCTCAAAAAATACGCAATAGCCTCCACTAGACCGTCTGACAAGACGAAAAGGGCCATATATATATCAACAGTAATATACCACCACCTTGTGGAACAAAAAAAAAAGTAAAGTACCCCTGTCACGCCAAGTGGCGTATAGGGAATATGGTGTTAGTGACCATAAATTTTTACAAACCTTCGGCACATGATTTTTGGGTAATGTGGTCGGTATTATGCCCGTGCCGCTTCACTTTTCCAGAAAAAAATCCAGTACCCATTAAAGGCTGGGTGAACCCAGAAGCCATCGGTTGGGATCGAACCCTACCCCTTGTCCTTTATAGTCCAGTTCACTAACCACTGAGCTATCGCGGTTCCCACTGTGTGGAACAGCTATCAACTAAATAAACTATTGTTGTACTATATAATTTTTTTATTTTTTTTTAATTATTTACAATAGTGGATCTTAATGTTTTGAATTTTAATTTTGCAAAAACCAGTTACTTGCTTTTGAGTGTGAGTTAGCAATTCCTCTCACTTTTCAACATCAAGACAATGTCAGTAGTCTCTTTTCAATGTCTAAACAATGTCAGTAGTCTGTTTTTAACATCTTAATAATGTCAGTAGTCTCTTTTCAACATTTAGATAATGTCGATAGTCACTTTTCAACATCAAAATAATGTGTCACTTTTCAACTTCTAAATAATGTCAGTAGTCACTTTTCAACATCTAAATAATGTCAGTAGCCACTTTTAAACATCTAAACAATGTTAGAAGTCACTTTTCAATATCTTTCAACATCTAAATAATATCAGTAGTCTCTTTTCAACATCTAAATAGTATCAGTAGTCACTTTTCAACATCTAAATAATATAAAGTCACTTTTCAATATATAAATAAAGTCAGTAGTCTCTTGTCAACATCTAAACAATGGCAGTAGTCTCTTTTCAACATCTAAACATGCCACTAATCACTTTTAAACATCTAAAGAAAATCAGTAGATTACCTCTCTGCTGTCACATTAATTGTTTCATTACTGAAAACAGTTTATCCAGTAATTTCATTTTATTTGTGCATTATATTATTAGCCTTAATATGCTAGCTTGTGTTCGCCCGATGACTAAAGTGTTCTAGAGTATTCATAGACTATAGAATTCCTCTCCATCATTCACCCTTAAAAGGACGTTAAGTAGGTGTGCCCGCGTTGTGTTGTGGTTTGCAGTATAACTGTGATATTTGCGCCTTTTGGCCCAACACATCCGACTTCCGCACGACATTTTTGAGTACCGGTTATCTTCCCTCTTCGATCCCTATTCGCTTGGCCGGACTAGACCGGTTAGTCTGTTACTAGAGGCACCGCGGAGAGGTGGAGCAGGATCTGAATGGTTCTGGTTCACTGATCCTGGCGCAAGCCATCAGCTGTGGGTCGCTGACGACTTCCTGCTCTGGTACTGTGAGGCGTGCCTTCGCCTCCAGCCTTAATATAATAGGTTAACTATTTTTTTAAAAATAGTGTTTCATAGGTCCTTGACTAAAATTAGTTTATAACTGTACTTTTTTATTCAGGCATTCTTCTTTGTTAGGTTTTACTTTAGTTCCGCTTTTCCTAATTTTCTTGATAGAATTATGTCCACCTTCATGCTATGCTAAGCTCATTTAGCATTTCAAATGAAGTAAAGGATTCTTAAATCTGTAAGATGATACCTCACCAGTACATAATTTGTTTTATTGAAAAAATGTTAGACAGTTCTGGTGTGCTGTGTATCAGCCATATGAAAATGTGATCATGTTTGCTAGGTGAAATTTGCCTCTGCGTATCTCTGCTACAGTGAATTTTTAATCCTTTAAATCAAAACTAAGGCAGAGAATAGATTGAACATTGTGAATGACATTATTCTAATGTTAACAAACCATCAACTCAAATTATTAACATGTATGAAAGTACAAATGCCACATTAAATATGAAAATAATTAAATATATTGGGTTGTAATTGTTTTTGTACTAAAATATTTGTTCTGTACTTTTAAAAAAGTGATTTCATTTTACTTTCTTGTTATAAAAAGGAGTATGACTCAAAAAGTTTGGACACACTGCTGTGGAATAAAATCCTGTCTGTCTGTTAGCTGTCTCTCTCATCATTCAGCTCTGATAGCTATCATCACAGCATTTATCCCATTGCCAGCATATGCATGAATATTTCTATAGGACTGGGTAATAAAGATTGCATCACTCAGAGTGAATTGAATATAAAAATACAATTGTCAATAGGAAAGATGCTTTGCACATTCTTTTTTTTTCCTTCAAATAATTGGCACTGTGACCAACCCTGCATGTTAAATTAGTTTTTGATAATTGGTTACTATTTTTTTATATTAAATAAACTTGCAGTATTTTTCACAAACTGTCGATGCCATCAACAGTTTATTTTTTTCACCAGCAAGATCTATATGCACTTATCACAGCCATGTCTGTCACTGTTTTGTTGTGTTACAAAATGTTTGGCATATTATCTTTGCTGTAGCTGTTCCTCCTGATGTCAGCTTGCAACCTCTTTAGATTTTAGTCTACTACTACTAGTCTCGTAATTCTGCCGAGTACTTTGCTAAGCACTGAACAAAGTAGCTCTTCTCAAGTTATTGCAGTTCTTAGGGGGCCTAAGTAACCTAGTTGGGAAAAACACCCAACTAGGCTCACTATGTTCGGACAACCCGTGTTCAATTCCCACTGGAAGCAGTGTGCTTGGAAAAAAATATCCCCATGGTCGACCCAGCCGCTGGCAGTAATAGGTACCATGGTAGTACTTTAGGAAGGTGAGGAGTGCCGCCTTGATTCGTTAGTTTTGATGCTTGAAGCGATACTATCCAGAAGTCTCTGATCACTTTTGGAAAGAGGCGCAGAGCACATATGGGTGGAGACTCGCGTGCTAAGATGCCAATTCAAGTCTCGTACTTTACCTTACCTTTACTGCAGTCTGTGAGGTTTTTTCTTTTTTCTTCTATAACTGTGCAGCTATGGAGTCTTCATTTTTTTTCTATGGCTTTATAACTGTGAGCTTCCATTTTTTTAAAATGCAACATTACAATTGTCCACTGTCTGTTTGTCTTACCTTGTCTAGTCTTGTCTTGTTTTGTTTTGTATTGTATAAATTTTACTGTTTTTTTTAGTTCTTGTAGAGGCCTGCATAGTTTTGCATGTAGTGTTATATTGCTGTCATTAATAATTTATTCTTCTTTCTTTCTTCCATCCTGTTCTGCTTTTTGCCGGTAGGTGTCACAGGCTTAAGTCAATGATGTGTTTTTCTATCAAGGGCACTTTCTGCGGCTTGGTACATAGTGATATTGTGTTATTTTATTATGTCGTAAATTCTCTCAATCCATCTTCTTTTGGTCTACCTCTATATCTTGGTTGTTTCATTTTGTTATAAGCTAGTGACGCTGGTGCTGAGGGGTTCATGCACATTAACTGTTCAAACCACTTTAATCTTTGTCTCTCTATGTATTTTACTGGTAGAATTGCAATGGTGTTTCTGATTTCATCCTCCTTTACATGATCTCTTCATGTTTTGTTCACAGCTTTTATAAGGCATCTCACATGTAATTTTTCTTTCTCGATCTTTGGTTATAGTCTATGTTTGACATTGGTAGCAAAGAGTTGGATTAAAAAGTAGAGTTTATAAAGTTTTTTGTTTCATTTATTTATCTTGTCATTATGTCTGTGAATAGTGGATAGTGGGGAAGAGTTCTGCCCTACCAAAGGAGAAGTAAGACGTCTCCTTTCCTCCGCTAGTCTTCGGGACACTCTTGGGCAAGGTGGAGCTCCTGTTTAGCCCCCCTATCAGGGTTATGTGAAGCCATTGGAGCAGGTGGTGCATGGTGTTGTGGGAGCAGCCGACAAGTCGTGCCAGTTATGGTCCCCACACCGCGATGGCAGGCAGAGGATCTCATGTATAGAGACAATGGTTGGGATCTCCGACTAGTACAGTCACTGCCAAGAAGGAAAGGAATGGCAAACTACCTTCTTATATTGCCTGGAATAATCATGACAAACCACACTTTATATTTACAGCTAGCGATGTTAATGGGGACTTCACAGCCACCTCGTCCGGTAGGGAGCGCCATGTGCTACAGGTGGCACCCGATCGTCATCATGCTACTGTATGCAAGATCAAAAATAAGAGACACTAGTAATAGGAACTTGGAACATTAGATCAGCATTCCAGGTTAGAAAACTAGAAAACATCAGTCAAGAAATGAAGAGAATGAAATTGAACATCTTGGGACTATGTGAAATGAGATGGAAAGGAGCAGGATTATTACAACGCGACAGTGAAAATATAATTTACTCTGGGGAACCACACACGAAAGAGGAGTAGGCATCATGTTAGATAGAGAAAGAAGCAAAACAATGAAAGGATTTTGGCCAGTATCAGACAGAATTCTGCTAGTAAAATTGAGAGGTAGACCAATGGATATCAACATAATTCAAGTTTATGCACCAACAAGTAATAGCGAAGAAGAAGACATTGACACTTTTTATGAAGAGTTAGAGGTGACCATGGAACAGTGTAAATCCCTAGAAATAACTATTATATCAGGGGATTTCAATGCAAAGGCAGGAACAGCTATAGTTAAAAATGTGACTGAAGGGCATGGCCTTGGAGAGACGAATGATAGAGGGGATAGATTGAGCAAAGACACATGAAATGATTATAGGTAACACCTTGCTCAAACAACACCCTAGGCGACTATGGACATGGCAAAGCCCAGACAAAAAAGTACACAATCAAATTGATTTTATACTGGTACAGAAAAGATTTGGGAATAGACTAACATCTGTTAAAATAAGGCCAAGAGCAGATTGCAATAGTGACCATGTACCAGTAGTTGGAAAGACAAAAATAAAACTGCGGAGGGAACAGAAATCATCAAGAAATATAAAATTAGAACTAGATATGCTAAAAGTAGATAAACAGATGAGTGATAAGTACAGCACGATAGTACAAAATAGATATAATGCTATTGAGAAAATACAGGACATCCAGGAACAGTGGGAAATGCTCAAACAATCGATTCAACATACATCAAAAGAAGTAATACCAGTGACTAAAAGAATCAACAAAAAGAAATAGATGACAGAAGAAATATTACAACTAATGGACAAAAGAAGAAAACATAAGAAAGAAGAACGGACATACAAAATATTGCACAAAGAGATCCAAAACAAATGCAGAGAAGCAAAGGAAGGATGGTTAAAACAGAAATGTGAAGAAATAGAAAAACAACAAAAGAAAGACTCAAAATTTATGCACAATCAGTTAAATGAATTAACAGGAAGAAAAGAAGTCAAAGTTTCAGGATGTGTAAAGTCAAAGGAAGGAAATATAATAATAGGGCTGGAGAAGACAATGGAAAGATGGACAGAATATATCAGTTAACTCTATGATGATGAAAGACCAGAATTAAACAATTCAAATGAAGACACAGGACCACCAATAATACAGAGTGAAGTGGTGGACGCAATTCAACACATGAAAAGAGGCAAAGCTCCAGGTCCCGACAATATAACAATCGAAGAGATAAATGCATTAGGAGAGCTAGGAGTACAAGTCATAACAAAACTACTCAATGACATATATAACACAGGACACATACCTGAAGATCTACTAAAATCTATCATTGTAGCCATACCGAAGAAGTCAGGCGCCACTGATTGTGAAGACCATCGCACTATTAGTCTCATGAGCCATACGACTAAAATATTACTAAGAATCATCATGAGACGTGTAAGGAACAAAATAAAACCAGAAATAATTGAGGAACAATGTGGATTTGCGGAAGGAAAGGGCACCAATAATGCAATATTCATCTTAAGAACATTGATAGAAAGATCTATAGAGGTAAAGAAAGATCTATATATGTGCATTATAGACTACACAAAAGCATTTGACAAAGCAAAGCACGTGGAAATAATAAATATGCTGGAGAAGTTAAACATTGATGGCAAGGATCTGCGAATCATAAAAAACATGTACTGGCAACAAACAGCAGCTATACGAATTAAGAACCAAACAGGACAATTTCATTTTATAAAACAAGAGTCAGACAAGGCTGTGTTCTGTCGCCGGATTTGTTTTCACTTTACAGCGAACATATTATGAGATCAATAGTAGACAAAAAAGGAATTTAAGTCAACGGTCACAACATAAATAATTTACGATATGCGGATGACACAGTCTTAATAGCAGAGACAGAGAATGAGCTACAAGAAATGATAGACATAATAGTAAAGGAAAGTAACAAGAAAGGTCTCAGTCTGAATAGTAAGAAAACAGAAGTAATGGTTATATCGAAGAAACAATCATCACCATCATGCAGCATCAAAATGAACAAAACAAATCTGAAACAGTGCAACGTTTGAAATACTTGGGCACAGTGATAACATCAGATGGAAGATGCAACACAGAAATAAAAGCAGAATAGCTCAGGCCAAAATAGCATTTCAGAAAATGAAAAATATTTTATGCAACAAATCTATGTCAATAGAAATGAGAAAGAGAGTTCATTCATGCTATATAGAACCAATTCTGACCTATGGAAGCGAATCATGAAATAAATGAAAAGACGATTAGAGGTCACAGAGATGGGATTTCTCAGAAGAAAGTTCCCTAGACAGCTAAAAGGCCAATGAGAAAGTTCTCAAAGAGGCCAACACAAAAAGGGAGCTCATAAAAAACATCAGAAAGAAGAAATCAACATTGTTTGGGCACATCATGAGAAGAGGAAAATTGGAATACTTGGTTACAACTGACAAAATAAAAGGAAAGAGAGATCGCAGACGACAAAGAGAGAAAATACTGGATAGCTTGGTGTCATGGCATGGAACACAGTCAACAACAGAACTCATACGATGCACTGTGGATAAAAGATTGTGGAAGGACATGATCGCCAATGCCAACCGGTATGGCACATGATGATGATGATGTCTGTGAAACAGGGAGGAAGCAAAACAACAACCACAAAGATACATACTTTCATTACCGTATGCCTGCACAGAATAAAAGGATGGAAAATACAGGAGAAAATTACTAACTTAGATTAGAACCTTGGGGAAAGTACCAGACACTATAGGACCACGGGATGTGATAAAGGTGATGGTGCTGGACAGGACACACATTGCAGAAGTCAATGGAGTGTATTCCATTTTTGCATCTCTAAGGGAGGAAGCAAAAGGGAAGACCAAAATATGTTTGAAGAAGGCAGGTAGAAATATAGATGAGATGATGAAAGTTTGGAACGCATACAATTATCTTGAGAGAATGGCACCAATCAAACCAGCCTGAAAAGTGGGTATCATAGGAGGAAGAGGTATGTATTACAGCACTCAGAAAAAATGAAAAATAAACAACTGTAATACATACCTCTTCCTCCTATTTTTCCCTGAATTATTGCCTTGGAGGTTTCCCTCTATAATAATATTCATTTATTATTATTTGTCTCCAGCCTGAAAAGTGTTTGCTGAAGACCTATGCTCCACAGGGAGTTGAAAGGTAGAAGAAAAATACTAACCATTTGTGTTTAATCTTTTTGTCTTGGGAATTTTTCTATAATTTTTCTTACTTTTATTTAAAATTATACATATATTTATTTTCTGTATAATCAGTTCGAATGTAGTTTATTTCTGTTTCAGAATCTCTAGTTTCAGTGCACTCTGATCTCTATATAGATGATAATTTTTACTGCAATTAATTTACTATTGTGGCATATTAACGCACAGTTAAGTAAATCAAAAGTCATGTTTGTTTTTGGAGATGTGTGTGTGTCTCTTAGGTGCACTAATCAGTTTCCCTGGGGTACAAATTCAACTTAAAATATAGTTTGCAACTGATTTTTTAAATTGCTTTTTTTTAATGCTTTGCCATTGGGAATCTGGTTGCTGTTTGACTCAAAAATATATTTTCATGGTCTATTCTGTTCGGATGATGGTTGTTTTGTGTCACACGTTATATCTTTATCAGTTGTTCTTTGTTGTCCTTCCTCTTCTTCATTATGGCAGACTTCCAGGTAGTGCAAACATTGTACATTTTTTTTGGTTATAAATTCTTGTACAGCATAGATTAGGTAGTGAAGTTCTTTAAGGTTAATGACCATTATAAATTTACAGGGAAAAAAATATCCGTGCAACACTGATGATCTTACAGTTTTGGATTGTGGCTGGGTGGTCTAGACACAAGATGTCTGCCTTTGGAATGAGGGGTCTCGGGTTCAAGTCCAGCCACGGGCAATTTGAAAAATTGAAATCCATGGTTTCCTTTTGACAAAAATTGTTCATCATCATCAAGTACCGGGCCTACTGGCGTAGGTGATCATGTCTCCACAACTTTCGATCTCGGCAGCTATTTGTCATTTCTGTTGTTGAACTTCTGCCAAGCCATTCTCTTAAGCTGTCTGTTTTTTCTCTTTGCTTCCCTCTATCTCTTCGTCTTTCAATTTTTCCAGTTGTTACAATATATTCCAGTTGTTCTCTTCTCATTACATGGCCAAAAAATGATGATTGTTTCTTCCTAATATTGGAAATTAGCTCTCTTTTTTGCTTTGACCTCTCTCACTTCATCTTCATTACTCTTCTTAGCTGTCCGTGGTGCTTTCAACATTCTTCTGTAAAACCACATTTCTACAGACTCCAGTGATTTTCTTGTCTGTTGTCCTATTGTCCATGATTCGCATCCATATGTTAAGACTGGCTCTATAGCAGGGAATGAATAGATAGAAGAGAAGGGTCGTTAGCTGTGGCAACGACCAGCACAGGTTCAGCGAGTTGTATAGCAGGGGAAATAGTATGACCAAGAATTGCACACTAAGAGATGAAGGATCAGGAAGAAAAGATTAGGCACAGAAGCATACTGAAGAGGAGACGACGAAATGAGAATCCATGACGGAATTTGTATGACGTAGAGATAGAAACGGTTGTTAGGAGATTAAGAAGTAAATTCAGTTGGACATTGGAGCTTGAAGAGAGAGGATGTACGGTCATGGACAGGCTGAAGATTAACGGCTAGATAAGTTGGACATTGGAGTTTGAAGAGAGAGGATGTACGGTCATGGACAGGCTGAAGATTAACGGCTAGATAAGTTGGACATTGGAGTTTGAAGAGAGAGGATATACGGTCATGGACAGGCTGAAGATTAACGGCTAGAAAAGTTGGACATTGGAGTTTGAAGAGAGAGGATATACGGTCATGGACAGGCTGAAGATTAACGGCTAGATAAGTTGGACATTGGAGTTTGAAGAGAGAGGATATACGGTCATGGACAGGCTGAAGATTAACGGCTAGATAAGTTGGACATTGGAGTTTGAAGAGAGAGGATATACGGTCATGGACAGGCTGAAGATTAACGGCTAGAAAAGTTGGACATTGGAGTTTGAAGAGAGAGGATATACGGTCATGGACAGGCTGAAGATTAACGGCTAGAAAAGTTGGACATTGGAGTTTGAAAAGAGAGAGGATGTGAAGACGAAACACAACAGACGAAGTAGAGCCTGACGGCAGAAGAAATAAGTTTATACAGAGTCATAGATTAGCAACTGAAGGAAGCACAGAAGAAGAAGCAGAGATGGTAGACATAGAGATAGTCACAACGAGAATCCAAGCGAAGTAGTACTGGAGGCTCAGGAGTGACAGAATAAATAGTGTACAAGAGACCAGAAGAGTACTGTGGATCGTAAGGCCGATAGATAAGGATAGATAGATCAGAGGGTGCGTCCGATGGGGATGTACCAAGTAGGATAAAGGCCACAAATAGTAAAATAGATTAGTTGTAGAGTTGAGAAAATGGAATAGGGAGAATAGATAATGTTAATGGCATGAGTGTGTTGCAAGTTAGAAATGACCGTAACGTAACAATGTAACAAGATGTGAACATGAAAGAAAATAAAGGAAAGGAGCCAATGTACCAAAATATAAAGTGTCTGTATTCGGTCAAATAGCCTGTCTTCGGTTACAGTGTGATGGTCGTCCAGTTTTCAATCGGTAGTTCGAAGAGAACTTCATATTCAAATATAACATTCTTCAATAAGAACATCTACAGCTCTACGTAACATTTAAGAGCTCTTTTTCTTGTTTCTATTGTCAAAAATGGATTGCATAGTATCTTCCTCATTTTTTGGAAAGCTACTTTTTTCTGAGTCATTATGCATCTCACCTCTTTTGTACATCTTCCGTTTGAGGTTAACAAAGTTCCCAATATTTAAATTCATTTACCTGTTTTAATATTGTTCCACTTGTCTTTATTTTGCACTGAGGTGATGTCTTTTTCTTTGTTGTTACCATTACCTGTGTCTTTTTGCTATTAAGGCTGATCACTATAATGTTCATCATTTCTTGTAACTCATTTTCACTCTTAGCGATTAAGACTGTATCATCAGCATACCTTAGATTATTTATATTATGACATCCAATTGTTATTCCAGGCATGTCCCTTATGGATCTTTAAAAAATTTCACTATAAATATTAAACAAATCTGGTGACAGCACACAACCTTGTCTAACACCCTGTTTTATTTGTTGAAACATTCCCAATTGGTTTCCAGTTCTTATGGCCGCTGTTTGTTGCCAGTACATGTTCTTTATTATTCTTAGATCTTTGCTGTCTACGTTTATGCTTTCTAAAATTTTGATTATTTCTTGGTGCTTTACTTTGTCAAATGCCTTGGTGTAATCTATGAAACATAGGTATAGATCCGTTTTTTACCTCTATGGCTCTTTCTACTAAAGATCTTATGATATAAATGGCATTGCTTGTTCCTTATCTTTAACAAAACCACACTGTTCATCGCTAATTTCTGGACTGATTTTGTTTCACACTCTTCGCATGATAATTCTTAGTAATACCTTAGTCATATGACTCATAAGGCTTATTGTGCGATGATCATCGCATTCAATCGCACCAGATTTCTTTGGTAGGGCTATGAATATTGATTTGAGCATGTCGTCTGGTATATATCCGCTGTTGTAGATATCATTCAATATTTTTGTTATTATTCCTATTCAAAAATCACCCATGGCTTCAATCTCTTCTTTAGTTATATTATCTGGGCCAGGAGCTTTGCCTGCTTTCATATTGCGCAAGGCATCTTCCACTTCTTCTCTGAGTATTTCTGGTCCTTCTCCATTATCCTTTATATTTACGTCCGTTCGTTCATCATTATAAAGATCTTTAATGTATTCTGTCCATCGTTCCCTTATGTTGTCTTGATCAATCAACAGTTCTCTTTCCTTTGATCTTAGACATCCATTTTTTATTGCGTTTTTCTTCCTGTTAATTCCTCAATTTGTTTGTATATAGCTTTAGCATCTCCTTTTTGTTGCATTTCAATCTCTTTTCATCTCTCTTTTAGCCATGCTCCTTTTGCTTCATTGCATTTTACTACAATTTCTGTATTTAATCTCTTATACTCATCTTTATTTTCTTTATTTCTTCTTCTTGTATCCATTAGCTGCAAAATGTCATCTGTCATCCATTTCTTTCTTGAATTTGTCCTCACTGGTGGTATGAACTCTTTTGATGTTTGTTGCATTGATTCTTTTAGCATTTCCCACTGTTCATCAATGTTTTGTATCTTCTCTATTGCACTGTACCGGTTCTGAATTGTGATTTTATATTTGTCTTGCAGCTTCTTGTCTGATTTTAGTAAATCTAAATTTAACTTTATGCTAACTGAGGCTCATTTTGTTGTTTTTAATTTTACTCTAAGCTTTCCCACAACTGGTACATGATCACTATTGCAATCTGCCCCTGGTCTAGTTTTCACACACATCAGACTGTTTCTAAATCTATTGCTTAATCATTATCATTAGGAAATCATTATATAATCAATTTGATTACGTGCGTTGTCCCCTGGGCTTTTCCATGTCCACAGACATCTTGGATGTTGCTTAAACCAGGTGTTTCCTATCATCTGTTGTGTGTTCTTGCCAGTCAATAAGTTTCTCACCTCTTTCATTCCTCTCGCCTAAGCCATAATGACCAACTACTTCCTCAACTCTTTCCTTTCCTACTTTTGCATTAAAATCCTCTAGAACTATGGTGTTTTCATGTGGTTTGCATTCATGAAGTGCCTCATTTAACTCGTAAAATTTATCGTTTCCTCTAAACTGTCTGCTGTTGGTGCATAAACTTGTATAAAATTTATGTCTATTGGCTTTCCATTCAATTTCACTAAAAGGACTCTGTCAGATATTGGGTAAAAGCCTTTCACTGTTCTTGCTCTTTCTGCATCCAAGATTATACATACTCCTTTTGGTGTTCAGTACCTCCAGAATATATTATTTTATGTTTATCAGAATAGATCTCCCCTGATCCGGTGTATCTCATTTCACAAAGTCCCAGTAATTGTAAATCCATTCTTTTCATTTCTTTTATGATGTTTTCTAGTTTACCCTTCTGCATGAGTGTTCTTATATTCCAAGTACCTATCTTTAGAGTTTGTTTTATCTTTATTTTGCTTACAGTAGTTTGATGACGATCGGGTATCACCTGTAGCACATGATGTCCCCTACCGAATGAGGGTTTTCCATTGGAATCCCCCCTTAACATTGTTGTCGCTATTTTTATTGTTGTGGCAATTCATGATTGTACAAAGAAATTATGACGGTGGTTTTCTGTTGCCTTCCGTCGGTTTGTTTACGGTTGGCTCCGCTAGCCTTTGAATAAAAGTCTCACCCACAAGGCAGTGGGGTTGTTTTACTTCGGGGTACCCTCCCTTAGCCTTTTACTCTTCCGAGCTTACCTGCAAGACAGCAGGGCTGCCACAAAATTGTTAAGCAGATGCTAAAGACGGATGTGTTCGGATTAGTGACACAACGCATGACCACACTCACTTAACGGGTGAATGCTAAGAAAGAGAAGAGGATTGTAACTGAAAATGTCTAAACCATCTCTGTTTTCTCTCTCTCTCTCTCTGTCTGAATTTTAGAGATGTGTTAATTTGTTTAGTAAAAAAAATGTTTTTTTTTCTCCTTAGCTTTTCGCTGCTGGGATGTGGAAGACACTGGAATAGACATCAATGAGGAGTTAGCTCAGATTGCTAACCGAGCATCCCTGGGAGTAGAAGGAATCAATGGTATGAGCACACATTTGTTCTAACCAACTAGTGCTAATAAATTGTAGACATGTTATTGCTTGTCCTAAGAAAATCTAATGTCACTTATACACTTTACATGTCTAATGAAAGTATAACATTTTTCTCATATCTCTACATGCATGAGCATATCATTGCTATTCCATTCTTTAAAGAACATTTTCAAAATAAAATATATAACCAAATTGACAGCATTAAAACTTTCCATGTTTGAATAGAAAATTGATAAGGGCTGGCAGTTTTACATATGACAATTAACAGACAATCTTCATAATAGTATAAGAGATAAGAGCCCCGTCACGCCTACATAATAGTATAAGAGATAAGAGCCCCGTCACGCCTACATAATAGTATAAGAGATAAGAGCCTCATCTTCTTCTTCTTCTACCTTTTTAGCTCCCAGTGGAGCATAGGTCTTCAACAAACACTTTCCAAATCGTTCTGTTTTTTGCCATTCTTTTAAGATCATTCCATGTCTTCCCCATCATCTTCATCTCTGCTTCTATCTGTCTTCTCCAAGAATTCCTTGGTCTTCCTCTTTGTCTTTTCCCCTGGGGATTCCAAAAAAGGGCCTGTTGTGTAATACTCTTAGTTGGCTTCCGTAGTGTGTGTCCTATCCAGCGCCATCGTCTTCGCTGTATCTCTTTATCCGCTGGTATTTGACTGGTACATTTCCATAATTCTACGTTAGTGATTTTGTCCTGCCATTTCCATCCTTTTATCCTGCGTAAGCATCCATTAATGAAAGTCTGTATCTTCGTGATTGTCAATTTTGTTGTTCTCTATGTTTCACAGCCATATAATAGGACCGCCTTAACATTTGAGCTGAAAATTTGTATTTTTGTATTTAACCTAATTTCTTTGGATTTCCATATGTTTCCCAGTGCAATGAAAGCTCCTCTTGCTTTTGATATCCTTATTTTGGTATCATTTTCTGTTCCTCCCTCTTTATATATATTATTGCCCAGATATATGTAAGATTGTACATCTAATAGAGGTATTTCTCCTAGTTTTATTTGGTTATTGCCAACTGTATTAATTCTCATAATGTTGGTCTTATCTCTATTAATCCTCAGTCCTAGCTGTTGTGATTTCTCATCAAGTATGCTCATTTTATCCTGCATCTGTTGATGGCTGTGTGATAGGAGAGCTATGTCATTAGCAAAGTCTAAATCATCAAGTTGTTTGGTCAGTGACCACTGAATTCCATTTCTGTTGTTTTGAGTTATTTTCATAATCCAATCTATGGCCAGTAGAAAGAGAAATGGAGACAGAAGGCATCCCTGCATTACTCCTGTTCTTATTTCAAATGCTTCTGTAAGTTGTCCTTCATGCACCACACTACATTTCGTTCCTTCATACATTGTTTTTATCAGGTTAATAAACTGTATGGGGATTCCGTAATGACTCAGCAACTTCCAAAGCATTCTTCTGTCTGAACTATCAAATGCCTTTTCGTAATCTATGAATCCAATATAAAGTGGGGATTTTAGTTCTAAACTTTGTTCAACTATTATACGTAGAGTAGTTATTTGATCAGCACATGATCTGTTCTTTCTAAAACCTACTTGTTCATCTCTCAAATGTTTCTCTATAGCCTCTTTTAGTCTTTCCAGAATGATTCTGCTTAATATTTTTCCTGGCACTGACAGTAGCATAATTCCCCTATAATTTGTGCACTCCTGTAAACTTCCTTTCTTTGGTAGTTTGATCATATAACCTTCTTTCCAGTCTTTAGGTATTTCTTCCCTCTCCCAAATTTTATCTAATAGATTATGTAGCTTCTTGGTAGAGGTGTTAATATCTGCTTTGATGGCTTCCGAAGGAATTTCATCTGGTCCTGTGGCTTTACCATTTTTTAATAGTTTGATGGCTTTCATTATTTCTTCTTTGCTTGGTTTTCCACAGTTAATGTGTAACTCTTCTTCTGCTGGTAGTATATCTGGAGGATTATTTGAGCCGGGTCTGTTCAAAAGTTCTTCAAAGTGCTCTTTCTGTCTCTCCATTTGTTCCCTTATATTACTAAGCAGATTTCCTTTCTTATCTTTAATAAAGGCATTGATCTGTTTGTATTTTCCACTTAATTTCTTTGTGCTGTTGTACAGTTCTTTCATATTCCCTTTATTTGCTGCTTCTTCTGCCTCTTTAGCTAGTTCATCTATATATTTTCTCTTATCCCTTTTAATGCATCTTCTCACTTCTTTGTTCACCTCTGTGTAAGCTTCATGTGTCTTGGCTTTATTACTTCTTGTTTTGCTTTTATTTATGTCTGCTTTCTTGTTCTTTCTTTCTATCTTTAATATTATCCAGAGTCTCTGCTGTCATCCATGCCTTATTCTGGTGTTCTCTTTTTCCCCAGTATTTCTTCGCATGTCTCTTTCCATATATCTTTTACCTGTTTCCAGTGATCTTCTATATTTATTGTATTTTCTAGTTGTTGGAGGACTTGGTATTTGTTTTATATTGTGACTGCGAATTTATCTTTAATTCCTTGTTCTTTAAGAAACCCTACATTGAAATACTTTCTACCCTTATTCGTTGTAGTATACCTTATTAGTTTGGCTATCAGAAGATGATGATCAGAAGCTACATCTGCCCCTCTATATACTTTTACATCCTGTAAGGATGACTTAAACTTATTATTAATACATATGTGATCAATTTGATTTTCCGTTCTACGATCTGGTGACACCCATGTAGCTTTGTGTATTCATTTATGTTGGAATATTGTTCCTCCTAGGCTCACTTGATTAAGGGCGCAGAAATTCACAAATATCTCTCCATTCTCATTTATATCTCAAAGTCCATGTTTTCCCATAATCTCTTCGAAGCCTCTGTTGTCTGATCCTACTTTAGCATTTAGGTCTCCCATCAAGATTATAATATCCTTGGCACGTCTTGCATCAATCTGACATTGTAACTGTTTATAGAAATCATCTTTAACTAATTCATCCTTATCATTGGTTGGTGCATAGCATTGTATAATGTGTAATTTTATTTTGTTTTAAATGTTGCTCTCATTAGTCTCGGTCCTACTGCTTCCCATTCTATTAGTGTCTTCTGTGCATTCTTTGATAGCATTATAACTACTCCTTCACTATGTTATGCTCCAGGTTCCTGGTGTCCTGATGATAAAATCATCTCTCCTGTATTTAGTTTTATTCTTTCTGTTCCTAGCCATCTTGTTTCACACATTCCCAGAATATCTATCTTGTAGTTTGTCATTTCTGCTGCTACCTGTGCAGTTTTTCCTTGTTCGTTTAAGGTATGAACATTCCAGATGCCAATTCTGGAAGATTTCCTGGTAGACAAAGGGTGAGTCAGCAACCCGCACTCCTTACGGCTTTCTCCAGCTTGAATCATACATCTCTTAGACAGAGAGCCCTTCTCTTTCCTGGATGGCGGATTTACTTTTTCTCTCTTTGACTTGTTCATGTTTGTGAAGTTTTTTCGGCTTATTTTTTACAGTATGGGATAGCCAGTCCCATGCCCAACCCTCCTTTATCGCCTCTTACGAACATGCCTGGTAGGGTACAGCGCCGCTATTCTTTACTCCCCTTTCGGGCCCCGGCAGCGCACAGGCGAAGAGCCCCGTCACGCCTACAAAATGTATGAGATAAGAGCCCCGTCACGCCTACATAATAGTATAAGAGATAAGAGCCCTGTCACACCTGCATAATAGTATAACAGTCTTTAATGGTTTATTTTTTAATGCTGTTGATAATGACCTTTATGTCAACATGTAGACTTTGTCAGTTATTGCTCGTGTAAGATTGTACAACACTTTTTTTTCATTCACCAACAATAGTTGTGTTGATGGTTAAGGCTTTATAGTGCTATAATTAATTCATAGAATGCTCTGCTTATATTAATCTTTAACATTTATTATGAAGTTTACTCATTTTATTTCCATTTTATATTGTGTTCAATTACCAACAATGTGTGAGTTATTCTGTAGTACAGTTTTTTATTTAATCACAATCAACTACTGACTATCATATTTCTTCATCTTATTAGCCAGCAACAAGCCAGGTAGTATTGTCTGCCTTTACTACTTCATAATACTGCCGCCATTTTGCATAGTTATTTCCTTGTTAAAAATGTGTGTGTGCTCTATTGTTTTACTTCAGAAGAAAGTCAGTTAAATTTTTTTTTTTTTTTTTTTTTTTTTTTTTTTTATTTATCTTTTGTTATAAAAATATATGTTTTGTTTAAGTGCCATATTTTATATTTTGGCTATCATGCAGATTTTTTTGTGCTTCAATATTTTTTCTGTAGGTATTTTTCTGCTATCATGTTTAATATTGTTGCTTCTTTGCTTTGTGTTCATGTCACACTTCTGCTGTTTTATGAAATATTTTTGCTTAACATATTTTAATTGATTTGTTTATTCTGTAAGCTACATTTTTGCTATGCTGAACATTTTTGGCTTCATTTTTTAAAATAATGTATTTACATTACCATGTTTAATAATTTTGCTATTTAAAAAAATTCTATATGTTATATATTTGATGTTACATTTATTATTTTAAGGATAAATTCATTTTTTACAAACTCATTGGTGTATTTACAGTTGTACTTTTATTTAAAAAGAAAAAAAAAATAGATGCCCATATCAGAGTAGATAAATTTCACATCATGGCCATAGTTCTTCTACAGTGTAGATTAGTAACAGAATTTGTCTAATATGGCTGGGTTTTTTTCCTCCCTATCATGAAGCTGTGACTATACCCTGTTTGTTTATATTTTTACAGTTTATTTCCTGAATTGCTAGCTTAGCAACAGTCCCACATATCTTTGTGACTTTTCCTGTTTAAAATGTATGCTTTGTTCTTTATTCTACTGCTGTTTTTTAAAATGCAACTTCATATTATATAGTACATGCATTCATACTACATATTCAGTATAATTTATTGTATATGCTACGTATTGTATAGTGATCAACTAGCAAATCTATTCAAAATAACTTGCATAAACTTTTTAAAATAATTTATTCCTATTTTTTTTTTACATAAGGCTGTAAATTCTGAACACATTATTGTTATGCATGGTTGCTATCTTTACTTACTAAGCTTCTATACATTGTAAATTGTTCATATCATGTGATACAAGTTTGAAAAGGTTTAATTATGAGAATGTTGGCATTGAAAATAGATGTCAGGAGTTTGTGTGAATTGTTTGTCTTTGCATGTAGATTTATTAATGGTGTTGTATACCTATATATACCATGTTGGATTGCTTCCTTTTGGTAAGATCTTATAGTAGCAATCTTTGATGCGTGATTGAGTGTGTGTGTATATATATATATATATATATATATATATATATATATATATATATATATATATATATATATATATATATAATATAAGGTATTTTTCTGTTGTTTATTTAATTTGCTCTATTCAGTTTATGTCACAGTATTACTGTAGAAGCTTGTATTGACTGTTTTGATTAGACAAGTATTCTATTCTGTTGACCTTTCGAGCCGTAGCCGGCCCATAGGGCGTAGACCAAGATACTCCCTCTCTTATCTGAATTTTTGTTCTAGCAGTTTTCAGTTCTTTTAAAGATATTTTATCAAATCTCGCTATTTGTCTCTGTTTTGTGCAAGCAGCTCTATCTCATTGAGGGAGCCGATTCCTGCTGCTCTTGCCTCTCTCATCAATGTTCTTCTCAGTGTCTCTCTGGGTCTTCCTCTTTTCCTCTTACCTGTTGTTTCCCACATGAGGGCTTGCTTTGCTATTCGGTTATTATCTCTTCTCATTACATGTCCAATGTATGACCATCGTATTTTCTTTATTACTGAAGATATTAGTGGTTGATTGGCGATTTCTCTAATTTCCTCGTTTGTTTTGAATTCGTTCCACACTATACCAAGTATTTTCCTTAGACATTTATTTTCGAATGCGTTCAACTTTGTTTCTATATCTCTTGTTGTTTTCCAGCTTTCGCACGCATATGTAAGGAGACAAGTATACATTTCCATAATTAATCAATAGAATATAAACATAGCAAATGATAGTGAATCATTGATAATTCAGTGAAATAACTGAAGCTATTAACATTATGTCTCTAATTATAGCTTTATATAAATGTTTTCTAGTGGTATTAAAATTTACTGACTATTTTAAAAATTATATATAGTGGAATGTAAGTGTAAATATGATAGTTTTAGGGAAATGTTTTAATTCTATTTAAATATACTGAATCTGTAAACTTATATAAAAGTAGAAGTTAGTCTAAATAAACTGTTAAGTTTTACTTGGATAAAGAATATCAATCAATCAGTTAGTGTGAAGATGTATGGCATTATAATTATGCTTCTCAATATCTCTATGTCCAAGGTTTATTTAATTTAAATATTTTTTTCCCCTGTTCATCTGGATAATTATAATCATATAAGACATCTCTGGTCTCCTCCTCCTTGTTTTCATTTTCCATGTGATGCTTTCCAACCTCCCTTATCTCATTAGATGCACACAATAACTGTGATTGTTTCTTCCTTATGGTAATTCTGAAAATTGCTTCATCCATACTTTTATAAGAACTTCATTAGTTTTTTTTTTTTTGGACATGAATTTCTGAGAATCTTCCCTAAGAAGGATAGAGAATATCATTATTTTATATTTGTTTTGTGCATAACTTATGAATACATTTGCACTTGCAACATATATAGACAGTACACAGTAGTTTGATGTTTGACCATTGTGTTGCTGAGAGCGATTAGTCATATTTATATTTTCTAATCTATGCGTGAGTTATAGTCTAATATTGTGTTTTCACAATTATATTTGCATTCATGTATCTCCATAATTTACTAATTCAATATCAGAAATATTGTGTTTGTGCCATCCTTAACAAGCAGTTTGTATAAATTCTAATAAAGAAGGCTGTGCATGCTTATAGCAGTCTCATCATATCATCATCATCAAGTACCGGGCCTACTGGCATAGGTGATCATGTCTCTCCACGACTTTCGATTTCAGCAGCTATTTATCATCTCTGTTGTTGACCTTCTGCCAAGCCATTCTCTTAAGCTGTCTGTTATTTTCTCTCTTTGCTTCCCTCTATCTCTTCGTCCCTCAATTTTTCCTGTTATTACAATATATTCCAATTGTTCACTTCTCATTACATGGCCAAAAAATTATGATTGTTTCTTCCTAATATTGGAAATTATAAGTATCTTCCTCATTTTTTGGAAAGCTGTTTTTGCCTGAGCCATTCTGCATCTCACCTCTTTTGTACATCTTCCATCTCAGGTTAACAAAGTTCCCAAATATTTAAATTCATTTACCTGTTTTAATATTGTTCCACTTGTCTTTATTTTGCACTGAGGTGATGTCTTTTTCTTTGTTTTACCATTACCTGTCTTTTTGTTATTAAGGCTGAGTACTTTATTTTTGCTTTTGTTTCACTATAATGTCCAACATTTCTTGTAACTCATTTTCACTCTTAGCGATTAAGACTGTATCATCAGCATACCTTAGATTATTTATATTATGACATCCAATTGTTATTCCAGGCATGTCCCTTATGGATCTTTAAAAATTTCACTATAAATATTAAACAAATCTGGTGACAGCACACAACCTTGTCTAACACCCTGTTTTATTTGTTGAAACATTCCCAATTGGTTTCCAGTTCTTATGGCCGCTGTTTGTTGCCAGTACATGTTCTTTATTATTCTTAGATCTTTGCTGTCTACGTTTATGCTTTCTAAAATTTTGATTATTTCTTGGTGCTTTAGGGTGTCCGGTTAGCGCAATCGATAGGCGGTTGGCTTACCACGGCAACAGCCGGGGTTCGTACCCTGGCGAGGACACCTGGGTTTTACTAATTCCCTAAAAATTAGTGGGAGCCGCGATAGCTCAGTGGTTAGTGAACTGGACTACTACGGACAAGGGGTAGGGTTCGATCCCAACCGACGGCTCCGGTTCACCCAGCCTTAAATGGGTACCGGATTTTTTCTGGGAAAGTAAAGCAGCACGGGCGTAATACCGACCACATTACCCCAAAAATCATGTGCTGAAGGTCTGTAAAATATAGGGTCACTAACACCATATTTCCCTATACGCCACTTGGCGTGACGGGGGGTACTTTACTTTTTTTTACTTTACTTGGTGCTTTACTTTGTCAAATGCCTTGGTGTAATCTATGAAACATAGGTATAGATCTGTTTTTACCTCTATGGCTCTTTCTACTAAAGATCTTATGATATAAATGGCATTGCTTGTTCCTTTATCTTTAACAAAACCACACTGTTCATCGCTAATTTCTGGACTGATTTTGTTTCACACTCTTCGCATGATAATTCTTAGTAATACCTTAGTCATATGACTCATAAGGCTTATTGTGCGATGATCATCGCATTCAATCGCACCAGATTTCTTTGGTAGGGCTATGAATATTGATTTGAGCATGTCGTCTGGTATATATCCGCTGTTGTAGATATCATTCAATATTTTTGTTATTATTCCTATTCCAAAATCACCCATGGCTTCAATCTCTTCTTTAGTTATATCATCTGGGTCAGGAGCTTTGCCTGCTTTCATATTGCGCAAGGCATCTTCCACTTCTTCTCTGAGTATTTCTGGTCCTTCTCCATTATCCTTAATATTTACTTCCGTTCTTTCATCATTATAAAGATCTTTAATGTATTCTGTCCATCGTTCCCTTATGTTGTCTTGATCAATCAACAGTTCTCTTTCCTTTGATCTTAGACATCCATTTTTTTATTGCGTTTTTCTTCCTGTTAATTCCTCAATTTGTTTGTATATAGCTTTAGCATCTCCTTTTTGTTGCATTTCAATCTCTTTGCATCTCTCTTTTAGCCATGCTCCTTTTGCTTCATTGCATTTTACTACAATTTCTTTATTTAATCTCTTATACTCATCTTTATTTTCTTTATTTCTTCTTCTTGTATCCATTAGCTGCAAAATGTCGTCTGTCATCCATTTCCTCTTGAATTTGTCCTCACTGGTGGTATGAACTCTTTTGATGTTTTTGTTGTATTGATTCTTTTAGCATTTCCCACTGTTCATCAATGCTTTGTATCTTCTCTATTGCATTGTACCGGTTTTGAATTGTGATTTTATATTTGTCTTGCAGCTTCTTGTCTGATTTTAGTAAATCTAAATTTAACTTGATGCTAACTGAGGCTCATTTTGTTGTTTTTAATTTTACTCTAAGCTTTCCCACAAACTGGTACATGATCACTATTGCAATCTGCCCTTGTCTAGCTTTCATACACACCAGGCTGTTTCTAGATCTATTGCTTATCATTATATAGGGTGTTTATAAAGTCTCACTACACTTGGTATCTAGGTCAATTTGAAAAAAAAATGTTTATGACGTCATCACAATATATGCTCCCACTGTCAATGAAATTTGTTGAATAAGTTTATTGCTACTGGAAATGTGGAAGATGCTCCACGATCTGGTAGGCCTGCTGTGAATGATGAAATATGTTTAGATATCCAAGACAGAATCCTTAAAAGTCCAGACAAGTCATTAAGAAAAACTGTCGCAACAAGTGAAACTTACCATTGAGCACATATTGTGATGACGTCATAAACATTTTTTTTTCAAATTGACCTAGATACCAAGTGTAGTGAGACTTTATAAAAACCCTGTATAATCAATTTGATTATCTGCGTTGTCACCTGGGCTTTTCCATGTCCACAGACGTCTTGGATGTTGCTTAAACCAGGTGTTTCCTATCATCGTGTTGTGTGTTCTTGCCCAGTCAATAAGTTTCTCACCTCTTTCATTCCTCTCGCCTAAGCCATAATGACCAACTACTTCCTCAACTCTTTCCTTTCCCACTTTTGCGTTAAAATCCCCTAGAACTATGGTGTTTCATGTGGTTTGCATTTATGAAGTGCCTCATTTAACTCGTTGTAAAATTTATCGTTTCCTCTAGACTGTCTGCTGTTGGTGCATAAACTTGTATAAGATTTATGTCTATTGGCTTTCCATTCAATTTCACTAAAAGTACTCTGTCAGATATTGGGTAAAAGCCTTTCACTGTTCTTGCTCTTTCTGCATCCAAGATGATACCTACTCCTCTTTGGTGTTCAGTATCTCCAGAATAGATTATTTTATGTTTATCAGAATAGATCTCCCCTGATCCGGTGTATCTCATTTCGCAAAGTCCCAGTAATTGTAAACCTATTCTTTTCATTTCTTTTATGATGTTTTCTAGTTTACCCTTCTGCATGAGTGTTCTCACATTCCAAGTACCTATCTTTAGAGTTTGTTTTATCTTTATTTTGCTTACAGTAGCTTGATGACGATCGGGTATCACCTGTAGCACATGATGTCCCCTACCGAACGAGGGTTTTCCATTAGAATCCCCCTTAACGTTGTTGTCGTTATTTTTATTGCTGTGGCAATTCATGATGGTACAAAGAAATTACGATGGTAGTTTTCTGTTGCCTTCGGTCGGTTTGTTTACGGTTGGCTCCGCTAGCCTTTGAATAAAAAGTCTCACCCACAAGGCAGTGGGGTTGTTTTACTTCGGGGTACCCTCCCTTAGCCTTTTACTCTCCCGAGCTTACCTGCAAGGCAGCAGGGCAGCCACAGGTTGTACTGTTTACTGCATACAGTAGCAGGTAAAATTACCTGACCTCTCATCATATACAGAATAAAATTCAGCTTGACTGTCCGTGGTGCATATGTCCATCCAGTAATGAGCGGAGTGTTGTCAGTGATCTATAGCTGATAGCATGTGTCAGGGTCAGCGAACAACAGAACTGATCAAAACTCTGCTCGACCTCCCAGTAGTGCTTCTGAAAGCAAGTTATCTAATCTGGCCAAGCAAGTGGGGATAAAAAAGAGAAGGCAACCTGGTACTCAAAAATACTATGCTGAAGTCAGATGTATTGGACCAAAGCACACAAATATCAAAGCCTAGCTGCAAACAACATGCAATGCACCTATGCCACTTAACGCCCTTTTAAGAGTGGCGATAAAGAGGACTATTCTTTAGTGGTCATCAGATGTTGTTGTGCTCTTTCGAGCCGTAGCTGGCCCATAGGGCGTAGACCAAGATACTCCTTCTCTTATCTGAATTTTTGTTTGTTCTAGCAGTTTTCTTTTAAAGATTTTTTATCAAATCTCGCCATTTGTCTCTGTTCTGTGCAAGCAGCTCTATCTCATTGAGGGAGCCGATTCCTGATGCTCTTGCCTCTCTCATCAATGTTCTTCTCAGTGTCTCTCTGGGTCTTCCACTTTTTCTCTTACCTGTTGTTTCCCACATGAGGGCTTGCTTTGCTATTCCGTTATTATCTCTTCTCATCACATGTCCAACATATGACCATCGTCTTTTCTTTATTACTAAAGATATTAGTGGTTGATTGGCGATTTCTCTAATTTCCTCGTTTGTTTTGAATTTGTTCCACGCTATACCAAGCGTGGTATATTTTCCTTAGACATTTATTTTTGAATGCGTTCAACTTTGTTTCTATATCTCTTGTTGTTTTCCAGCTTTCACACACATACGTAAGGATTGATAGTACATTTAATTTGAAATAGTCTAAGTTTTGTGTTTGTGCTGATGAGTTTTAATTTCCACAACTTTGAATTTCAAGGCTTCTGAAAGACATTGCTGCTTTAGCTATTCTGATTCTAATTTCTTTGCTTGTATCCCCTTCTCGATCAATGTGTCTTCCAAGATAGATAAAGTGATTGATCTCTTCCACTGGTTTGTTTTCCATGTATATTTTGTCATCTGTTGGAATTAAGCTTTTCATTACTTTAGTCATCAGATGAGCGCCAGACAAAAAGAAACTATGCTCAAAAGAAATCACCACTATGCAAATACATCAATACTATAGCACTAGATGCCTGCAAGAAAGCCACTTTTGTGGTGATATCACCAAGTATGTTCTTCATTCCTAAAGAGAAGAGGAGGATAAGTGGGACAAGGATGTATACATTGAGAGATAAATGAGTTCAGAAGTGTAAAAGGAGTCTGATCTATCCTGAGGGCTTAGTGAGAAATGAATATGTATCTACAATCAACATCTTACAGAAAAGTCAGTCTGTGTGCTTACACTATGAGAAATGCTGTGACAGGTGGTGGAGCAAATATAGGGATGAAACTGATTCCGTGAATAGAATAGAACCATTATATTATGCTAAATCTGATACAAGTATTGTAGAAGTATGGTTTAACAAAATCAAAACATCTAGACCATTCACAAAGTGACATCTGGAGTATGGCAGAAATGTGTTACATCACCATTCTTATCTATTACCTCTCTAGTGACAGTATATGGAAAAGTGCTAAGCTTAGAAGTGAAAATATCAGTGAATTGCTCTATGCAGATAACTAAACCTTAATAGCAAATAGATTAAAAAATTACTACACTAAATTCCTTGAATCAAAATGGTAGCACCAGCATGAAAATCAGAAGTAGGTTATCCTACAGAGGTCGATAAATTGGGAGAAATCATCATCATGTGCCTTCTCCGCAACGAAGTTTGGCTACCATGTATCGCCATTCTACTCTGTTTCTTGCTTTGATGGTGCAGGCTGACATAGATTGACTTGTCCATCTTTTGATGTTATTCGTCCATGTTAGTCTTGGTCTGCCTCTGCCTCTTTTACCTTGTATTTTTCCTTCCAATATTACTTTTAGTAGGCTGTTGTGTCTTTTAAACATGCCCCAAAAATTTCATTTGTCTTGTCTTAATTGTGTTCAGTAGTTCTCTTTTTATTTTCAGTTGTTTTAAAACTTTATCATTTGTTATCTTTTGTTTCCATCCAATTCTACCTATTCTTCTATAAATCCACATTTCAAAGGCTTCAATTTTCTGTTCTGTTTTCTTGTCTAATGTTCATGTTTCTGCACCATAGGGGAATATTGAGAAGACATAACATTTTGCCATTCTTAGTTTCAGCCCTGCTGATATTTGTTTTGTTGTTAGTATATTTTTCATGGCATTAAAATTACGTTTTGCCATACCTATTCTTTTGTTTATTTCAGTTTTGCATTTTCCATCATTGGTTATAATATGTCCCAGGTAGTTGTAGCTCTGGACTGTCTCCAGATGTATTCCCTCAACTGTGATATTTAATTGTAGGTCTTGAGAATTTTCTTTGTTTATGATCATAGTTTTAGTCTTTTGATATTCATTTCTAGTCCATATTTTTTGCTTGTTATGTTTATCACATTAAGCAATTGTTGTAGGTCTTTAGGATTTTCTGCTAATAGAACAGTATCATCAGCATATCTTAGGTTATTGATTATCTTTCCATTGATGTTTAGGCCTGGTATCTCTGAGATGTTTTTAAAGATTTGCTCAGTGTATAGATTGAACAAGCTTGGTGATAGGATATATCCTTGTCTTACTCCTCTTTTTATGTCCATGGGTGTAGAGTTCTCCTTGTTATATCTTATTATTGCTGTTTGCTCCCAGTACAAATTACATATTAGTCGTATGTCTGTGTCGTCTAGATTTATATCCGTTAGGCAGTCTATGAGTTGGTTATGGTGTATTCTATCGAAAGCTTTGGTGTAGTCTATAAAGCAGGCATATATTGGTTTGTTTACTTCTGTGTACTTTTCAATCAATGTTCTCATGCTGAATATGGCTTCTTTTGTCCAACTGTTTTTCCTGAATCCAAATTGTTGCTCATCTAATTCAGTATTGATTTTATTCTGAATCCTTCCCTGTATAACTTGGGTTGTATAACTCTGTATATCCTGTCTGTATAAATTGGGAGAGATAAATAGACCTTAAACATAGCTATAGAGTATCATTATTTAAATCAATTAGCTGATTTCAAATACTTAGTATACTCCGATAATTTTAACATACAACCAAAATTAACATTTGATATAGTAAGGCAGATCAAATATTGGGGGACAGCTAGCCCTTCTTCTGCAACATTAAACAATGCCTATCAGTGCAAATAAATATCTTTTACAAATCACATTCATTTGAGGCATATGCATATATGGTTACTCATGAAAAGTCGCAGGTGTAAGTTAGAAACCACAGAAATTAACAGAAATGATAACATAATAGAAAGAATGCATAACTCTATCTTGAACTGCACACAGATTCATCAAATAAAATGGCTTGCCCATCCAGAGAGAAATCCTTGTGATTGCAGACAATTTTAAATTCTATTTTTGGGGCGTGCCAGATATTTTCTACAGTATAGGGGAATAAACTTTGCAAGCTCTATGGAGTAGCCACGAGGTGTTCAGATCATAGTTTTTATTTTAACTTCAATAGAAACCATTTTTTTTTACCCTACCATGATTTGAACTCATGTTCACTTTATTTGGAGAATAGCAGATATTTACCCACTCAGCCACTCACTCTCCACATTCATACCATACAGGGTAATAATAATAAAAGGAGAACACAGATCTGAGGCAGATAATGAGTAAGTAAAGGTGTTCTGTAGCATTTGCTGCTGTGCGTGTGAAGTTTAGAGCAGCCACTTATTATGGGCATGTCTTTCAAGGGAGCTTGACCAGGGCTCTCTCTGGATGTCTGACCAATGACGAGGTATCCACTTTTTTTCCCCCAGCAAGGTTGGCTGTTGAGGGTGATCAAGCTTAAAATCCTAATGTTTGGTGTGAAAAGCAAACTCTCTATGAGTGTTAATCAGTCCCACATTAAAGAGTATGATAAAGTGGCAAATCAAGAAAACCCAACAAAAGCATCAAATTATACTGCCAGAAAAGTGACAGTAAAAGATCTCTCAATAACTGAAAAGATATATGGGGAAATTAAAGCAGATACCATTAACTAGAAGTGGTGAAGAAATAAAATTGGACTCTTGGAAGTTGGGCTCATGAACGTAGTAATGGTCTCCTGATTAATTATTAGTTTTATTTATAGCATTTTATATGTACAATCTTTTGTCTTGCCATAATACTTTGTTTTGTTTTTTAATGTTGCTTTGCAAATAATTATTTTAAAAATATCCAACTCATTAAATTTTTTATATGATTCTGCTAAGTTTTCTTTCATAGATATTTTGTAATTTATTATTTATTAGAACTTAATTTATGCTGCAGGAGAGAGATTGATACAGCACCAGTCTGATAACTTGGCCATTGAGATATTGGTAAATCCTCTTGCTCAGTCTGTGAAAACATCGATCAAGGTATTTAATTATATTTAATTTGCTCATTCTTTTATTTGTCTGTTGCACTCTATGTAATTGTCTGTATGTAATTCTCACTGCATGAGTTAGTGTGTTTTACTTTTAATTGCATGCTTGAATGTTTAAATGAGTTTAGCAATGCTGTATTCTGTTGCAAAGGGAGGTGTGATTGTCAATGTGTTTGTCAGTAATATAGCAAAAATACAAATATTTTTGTAATCACCACTTGCAACAAATGTACACAACAAAAAGCAAGAATAAAAAATAATAAATTGAAGTTTATGTCTGAGTGGATTTACCTCTCTACATTTCGGAGACATAGAAACACCAACAGTTATCCTGACCCATATATATGTTTCATGATTTTTAATTTGTGTTTATAAAAGATAAGAAATAATGATTTTACAGCAAAATTGGGAATTCATTGGGGGGAATAATTTATTTTGTAAAAATGGCAATAAAAAAACAGAAGATTTAAGTGTGTTATAACAGATTTCTCCATTCTGACTTGTTGTATTACAGCCTTCTCTCCCCATCACATGTTCCACTCCTGCGTTATCTTGTCCTACTTTGGCGTTGAAGTCTCCCATTACAATTAAAAGATCGTGTTTTGGTATTTTGTTTATAAGTTGTTGCAGTTGGTTTAAAAAATCATCCTTAACTTCATCATCAGCTTCGTTAGTAGGCGCATAACATTGAATAATTGAATTAAGATTAATAGAATTATGTTTAATAGAAAATTTAGTTATAGGTGGGACATTATTTCCACACAAAAATATTCACAAAACAACATGGATATCTCCTGATGATAGAACATCAAATCAAATTGACCACCTATGTATTAAACAACAATTCAGATCATCATTAATAGATGTAAGAGCATACAGAGGTGCTGATGTTAATAGTGACCACAACCTGTGCATTGGGAAAATAAGATTAAAATTTAGAAACCAACAGAAGAGGTCAATTACACATAAAATTGATAGTCATAAACTGAAAGATGAAGCAATAAAGGAAAAGTTTAACATAGAGCTAAGTAATTGTTATTCAGCACTTGGTGAAATAGACTTAGATATCAATGAAATGTGGGACTCACAGAGCAAAATACTAATGACAGCAGCAGAAAGCAAGTGCTGGACTGAAGAAAATGGAAAAACGAGCTTGGATCTCAGACACCACATGGAATACATCAAAGAAAGAAGAGTAGCGAAGAGAGCCATGACTAATGTAAAGACAGATCTTGGAAAGGTTCTGGCAAAAGCAACATACAAAGAATTAGACAACAAGTGAAAAGTTCGGCAAGAAGAGATACAAGAGCTTATATAGACAACTTGGCAGAGAAAGCAGAGACAGCTGCAATTACAGGAGACAGCAGAACTCTTTATACTGTACAAAAGATGCTGACAAACACCTATACATCCAGTGGAACACCAATTCTAGACAAATCTGGATTAATGCTAACAACAAGCGCAGACATAAAAGCCCGTTGGGCGGAACACTTCAAAGAAATTCTTAACCGTCCACTACCTCACAGTTAATAGATTTTGAAGCTGAAACACCAGCAGCAGAATTAGATGTAAATTTAGATGACTTCACCTTGAGTGAAATAGAAACCACCTTAAAGCTAATGACCAATAACAAGGCTGCTGGAGAGGATAAGTTAACAGCTGAGATCCTCAAGGCAATTGATAGCCATAATTTAATACATCTCCAAAAAATGTTCAACATCATTTGGAAAACAGAGAAGACGCCTCATAAATGGAAAAAAGGAATCATTGTTAAGATCCCAAAAAAGGGCAATCTTAGAGATTGTAACAATTGGAGAGGCGTGACACTTTTGTCAGTTGCCTCAAAATTATTCTGTAAAATCATCCTAAATAGAATAAAGGATTCAATAGATACAGTAATGCGTGAAGAACAGGCTGGGTTTAGAAAAGGGAGAAGCTGTCTTGACCACATTTTCACTCTACGACTTATATTGGAGGAACACATTGAAAAGCAAAAACCTTTTGTACTTAACTTCATCGACTTCAAAAAAGCATTTGATAGTATTCATAGAGATTCTTTGTGGAAAATTCTGAAGCAATATGGCTTACCATCAAAAATCATAAATATTATCAAAGACATGTATGATGGTTACACATGTGCAGTTCGAACAGAGGAAGGACTGAGCGAATGTTTCCCAATAGAAACTGGGGTTAAACAAGGATGTATTTTATCGCCCTTGTTATTTGGAATTGTTATGGACTTCATAATGAAGAAATGCTGCACTGGTAATAAAGGCATCGAATGGATACAAGGAGACCATTTGGAGGACCTGGACTTTGCTGATGACATAGTTCTCATCAGCAATCAGATAAAAACGATGCAGGAAAACACAAATGAACTATCATCAATAGCCAGCAAAATTGGGCTTGAGGTCAATCATGAAAAGACTAAAGTCATGAAAAGTTTAATTCCAACAAGTGACAAAATATACATGGAAAACAAACCAGTAGAAGAGATCGATCACTTCATCTATCTTGGAAGTCACATTGATCGAGAAGGGGATACGAGCAAAGAAATTAGAATCAGACTGGCTAAAGCAGCAATGTCTTTCAGAAGCCTTGAAAAGTTGTGGAAATCAAAACTCATTAGCACAAACACAAAACTTAGGCTATTCAAATCAAATGTACTATCAACCCTTACGTATGCGTGTGAAAGCTGGAAAACAACAAGAGATATAGAAACAAAGTTGAACGCATTCGAAAATAAATGTCTAAGGAAAATACTTGGTATAGAATGGAACGAATTCAAAACAAACGAGGAAATTAGAGAAATCGCAAATCAACCACTAATATCTTCAGTAATAAAGAAAAGACGATGGTCATACGTTGGACATGTGATGAGAAGAGATAATAATCGAATAGCAAAGCAAGCCCTCATATGGGAAACAACAGGTAAAAGAAAAAGAGGAAGACCCAGGGAGACACTGAGAAGAACATTGATGAGAGAGGCAAGAGCAGCAGGAATCGGCTCCCTCAATGAGATAGAACTGCTTGCACAGAACAGAGACAGATGGCGAGATTTGATAAAATATCTTTAAAAGAAAACTGCTAGAACAAAAATTCATATAGGAGAAGGTGTATCTTGGTCTACGCCCTATGGGCCGGTTACGGCTCGAAAGGTCAATAGATAGATAGATAGATAACAGATTGTAAACAGTTTGTATGTCATGGCCTTTTGATTGTAACGTATTCCTCTGCTGCTTGTACTTAGCCACAGATTGATTTCTTCTTCTTGACCTTCCATCTATCCTTACTCTAGTCAAATCATGTGACAATTTATTAAATTCTCTGAACACATATCTGTCAATCATTAATGTTACATTAGAAATGATAGTCTTGATGTTTCCTTTTCTCTTGTTCTCCAACATTCAGATCTATACAAAAACACTGAAAGTACAGTTTGTCGTTTGTCCTTAGATTGATTTTTGTGATGTACTGGGTGGATCCTCAAATGTTGTTTAGATTGGCAAAAGCCATTCAAATTTTGTTCATACTCTTACGTGTAATGAGGGACAATATCAGGAAATTATCAAGTTGAACATGGTGGATAGATAAGCCCATCAAACAAAAACAAAGAAGGTATAGTGTTGAAGAAGAATAGATTAAAAAGGGGGTGGAACATTTCAGGAATATCCTCAGTTGTCTGCTGCCTACAAAAACAATGGTTGTATCAGAGTCAGATGATATACTTGATATCGGCACCCCTAAAGCAAGGTAGAAACCAAAGATGCCCTTTCAACGCTGAAAAGGAGTATAGCTTCAGGACCAGATGGCATCACGTCAGAGGTACTTTTAGCAAATGCAGAAGTAACATTATACACTCTCATTGTTGTTCAACAAGATTTTGGAAGAGGAGAGTTTACAATTTGACTAGAAAGAAGCATTTCTTATCAGACTTCCAAAGAAAGGAGATCTTTGAAAATGTAACAACTATGAGGGCGTCTCACTGCTTTCTGTGCCTGCCAAAATCTTCAGTAGAATTATGCTAAAAAGAATTAAAACACCAGTAGATAAAAATATTAAGAGAAAAGCAAGTAGAAACATGGCAAATTATGTACAGACCACTCTGAGAATTATATTAGAACAATCTATAGAATGGAACTCCCCACATTTATAGACTTCAAGAAGTCTTTTATAGTGTAGATAGGGAATATGTGGAGACTGCTAGAGCATGGGATTCCATCTAAAGTCATAAGATTCACGTATGAAGAAACAATATGTAGGACAGTACATGGTGGATCTATCTATCTATCTTTCGTTCGCCTGAAGTATTGTCTATATCTGCAATGTTGTTTCCTGTATAAATGTTACTGTCTTTTGTAATTCTTACAGTGGCCCATATAGTTTTGTCTGTAGTGTTGTATCTATGGGCCAATGGATTTTCCTCAGTCTACTATATTCAGTGCAGTCTTGAAGTATGTGTTCAGCAGTCTGGGGCGCCTGTCCACATGTACAAGTAGTTGAGGTGCCGATCTTGAATTTTGTATACATGTGACTATGGAGTCAATTGTGTCCTGTTCTGAGGCGTATAATGATAACTTGTTCATATCTATTCATATTATGAAAGGCATCCTGATTTGGGGCTTGTGGTCCTCTGATTGATTTGATTATCTGTTTCTTATGATGGTATGTAACCGGTGTATCTAGTTGTGTGCCTGTTGAACCTTCCTTTGCCAACTGATCTGCTTTCTCATTTCCTGGTATTCCACAGTGAGATGGGATCCACTACAGGGCAACCCTGTGGTGCTTGCAGAGTTCAGTCAATAAGGTCTGCAGATGTGGTAATTTTCTGGATTGTAGTGCCTGGAGTACTGATCTTGCATCTGTCAAAAACACTACAGGCTGCGGGCTAAGATTAATGTTCAGCAGTTTTTCTATTGCCAACTTTATTGCTTGTATTTCTGCATCATAATTGTGACAATATTTCCCTGTTGCTATTTTATTCATATCCCTAGTGTTATTTGGGTACTCTATATATGCACCTGCTCCCCCATTTTTTACTGCATTCTGTGCTGATCCATCTGTATACACACGAATCCATAGGTCTTGTGGGTATTCTTCATCCAGGAAACTGAGAGTTATTGTTTTTCACTGTAGACAATTCTGTTCCTCTTTATCAACTATTCCTTTCACTTCTGTCCGTATTTGAACTGATAATCCTGATTCCTCTGTCCAGGGAGTCTGTTCTGGTATGGGCAGTAGGGGGTTAACAGCTCTTGGCATGTCTGATGTTTGTCTACTAATACGCTTGGCTTGGTGGATAAAACTGCTTCTCTTAAGTCGTCCCAATGCAAGATTTTGGAATCGGTCCTTCATTGGATGTCTCGGCATGCAAGCAAATTTTTCTGCCTGTATCAGCACCTTTGTGTCCCTCTGTTCTCTCAGTGCTGGTATCCTCCACAATTTCTCCATCTCCAATATTGGTGTTGATTTCATTGCTCCTGTGATGACCCTAAGTGCCTGGTTTTGTACTTTATCCAGTTCTTGCAGTGTGGTGTTTGATGCTGAGCACCATGCAGATGATCCATATTCTAAATGTGGGCATATACTCTGTTGGTAAACTTTACTGAGTATTTTCCCACTCGCACCCCACGTAGTTCCACACAGCTTTCTTAGAATAGCCAATTTTCTCCTTGCTTTTTGGGTTGCCTTATTTATCTGCTGTTTCCAAGATAGTTTGTTATCAAATGTAACTCCAAGATACGTAGCTTGTATGTCTTCTTTCACAGGCTCATTGTTTATGTAGATGGCTCCTGCTTTTTGTTTTGGGGAAAGAGTGAAAAGTGTAGTACTGCATTTATCTGTATTGATGCTGATACACCATCTATTTGTCCATGAATTCAGTGCATTCATAGCTCTTTGTAACAATTTGGAGGCCACTGTTGCATACTCCTCTGTGCACCACATTACCAAGTCATCTGCATACATTGCCACTTTGATACCATGTGGTAGTTCAGTAACTAGGTCATTGATGTAGATCAGAAAAAGTGTTGGAGATAGTACCCCTCACTGTGGAACGCCCTGGCGCAGTAAGACCTTCTTACTCTTAAGACCATCCAGTTGCACTCTGGCTCTCCTGTTATGCAGGTATGCTTTGGACCCATTTGTACATCCTGCCATTTACTCCATAATTTCTCAGTTTCTTCAAAAGCCCTTCCTTCCATACCTTATCAAATGCTTTCTTTAGGTCTATCCATGCTGCTAGTACCAGTTTCTTTTCTCGAAACGCATCCTCAATTTCCTGGGAAAGATAGGTTGCCTGATCTTCGGTACAGTAACACTGTCTAAAGCCTGCTTGTTGTGGGACAAGGAGATTTTCACTTTCCAGGTACCACTGCAGTCTGAGATTGATTATACGTTCCATTGTTTTGCACAGCTTGTAAGGCTGACTGGTCTATAGCTGGATATCATTGAACCATTTTTTCCTGGCTTTAGTAATGGTATCATAATTGCTTCTCTCCATGCCTGTGGCACTTTACCTGTGATCCAGCAAATGTTGTAGATCTGCAGTAGTTTTGCTTTAGCTGCTGTTCCCAAGTTCTTAATCATTTCATTAGACACTCCATCACTACCTGGTGACTTTTTAATTTGGATATTGCCAGCTCTAGCTCACTTTGTGTAATGGGTATTTCCATGACTTCATGTGCGGTCTCTTCTTGTCTTGCATTTTGTTGTTTTAGACGGGTCTCTTGACGTTTCTCTAGGCTAATTTCAATATTGTTGTCATTTGCAAAGGAGTCTGCAAAGTGATTTGCTGCATGTTTACCTGTTAGAATGTTTCTATCGTTCTTCAGTGTAATTTTGGTGTTCCTTTCTGTACCCTCATCATTCAGCTGTTTTACAAGCTTCCACACTTTTCTTGTGTCTCGTTCTAGATTCAAGGACTCTGTTTTCTCTTTCCAGCTTCTCCGTCTGGCTTGTAGTTTAGCCCATTGAAATTTGGCTTTAGCATATGCTGATAGTTATTGTGGTGTTCCTGGCAGGGGTTATTTTCTGCTTGCTTTCGAGATATTTCCATGTCATTGTGCAGTTGCTCTAGTTCACTACTCCAGTATGGTTTGTAGTGTTTCCGTGCCCCTCTAGGTATTGTTTCACTGGCAGCTTGTATTATTAGTCTACTGAATTCATCAACTATTTTGTTGATGTCTCTGTCTGTATTTAGATCTTTAGTCAGTACACTGGTGTAATGTTGATACATTTTCCAGTCTGCCTTTTTGTAATTCCATCTGGAGAGAGTGCTGCTCTCCCTGACGGCCTCATTTTGCAGCACTAAAAAGACAGGTCGGTGGTCGCTGCCTCCAAGTTGTTTCCCAACAATACGTGTGATATTCCAATCCAGGTCTGGTGAATTGAAAGCAAGGTCTGGTGTAGATGTGGTATGCCATGATCTGGAATAGAATGTTGGTGGATCTGTTGCCTGGTTTAATAGTATAAGCCCATTGTCGTCCTGTCAATTTTCAAGTTCTTCACCTCTCTTGTCCATATCTTCATAGCCCCAGCTCTGTGAATGGCTGTTAAAGTCTCCACATACAATTATTCTTTCTTTTAATGTAATTGTGTCTAGTGCTAGTGGGCGGTCACTCGGACAGTAGTAGTTAAGTAGGTGAAAGTCTGTATTTTCTGTCCTGAGGTGCAGTATTTGATATTCTGCCCCATCCATATACACTTCAATCTGACATGCATTGATGTTGTTCCTTACAAGTGTCAGTATTCCGCCCTTTTGTCTGTTTTTTCTGTCAGATCGGTAGCACTGGTATCCCCTAATCTTCAAGGCTATGTCGTTGTTTAGATGGGTTTCCTGCAAACAGCATATGCTTACTTGTTCTTCATGCAGGATATTTTCTAATTCTATCTTTTTACTGTACCCATCTCTTTTGCTGTTGATGCCTTCAGCATTCCAGTGCATTATTTTGAGTGGTCTTATTTTGGGTTGGCCAGTAACTCTATTCTCTCACCCCCTGACTCCACAGAGCGATTGAGAAGGACATCCAGTAATAGAGGTTGGGCCGTTTCGAGGCTGAGGGCCCGGCGCTGCACCTGCCTGAGTGTCCATCACAGGGCGAGTGCCATATCGATTTGCAGTTATAGACATGCTTCCCATTGGCGTGAGTGCGTGGCATCCTGATTTTTGTAGTGCGCCTTTTGGCTGGTTGCCTCCGACTTCAGCACTTAAAATTGCTAGAGCAGACTGTGGTCTTGCACGGGTGTAGGAAGGCCTGGCCAGTCTTGGTTTTCAGTCCCTGGTGACTGTTAAGCCCCATCCCCATGACAAGGAGCTGGCCTTGATGAGGTACATGGTGGATCACTGACAGAATGTTTTAAAGTAGAGACAGGGGTGTTTATTGTCACCCTTTTTATTTCTTTTGGTAATAGATTTGATTATGAAGATCATCACACGAGGCAAAAGAAATGGAATTAATTGAACACTGAAACCAACTGGAAGATTGATTTTGCTGATGATGTTGCACTCTCGTGCACATATCTGCAACCAAATGAAAGACAAGTTATAAAAAATAAACTCTGTCAAATTTGGACTACAGATTAAGGTTGATAGAACAAAGATAGATGAGGGAGAGAAAGAAAGAAAGAATGAAATAAATATAACAACACATTTCACTACCCAATAGAAAGTGAAGGATCGTTTATCAAGGAAGTGAATCACCTACATATTTCAGAAACTTTATTGACAGTGGAGGAGGAACAGAGAGAGATGTTGCAGAGAATAAATAAAGCAAGAACAACTTTGATCCAACTGAATAAAAATATGGGTAGCCAAAAAAAAATATAAAAACAAGCACCAAAATAAGAGGGAGCCGCGATAGCTCAGTGGTTAGTGAACTGGACTACAAAGGACAAGAGGTAGGGTTCGATCACAACCGACAACTTCTGGTTCACCCAGCCTTTAATGGGTACCGGATTTTTTTTCTGGGAAAGTAAAGCGGCATGGGCGTAATACCAACCGCATTACCCCAAAAATCATGTGCCGAAGGTCTGTAAAATTTATGGTCACTAACACCATATTCCCTAATACGCCACTTGGCGTGATGGGGGTACTTTTTTTATTTTGTTACTTTACCAAAATAAGACAGTTTATTACAAATTTTAAAATACTCTTCTCACATGGCCCAAAGACATGTATGTTGAACAATACAACTAAACAAAAGTTACAAACACTTGTAAACAACTGTTTGATGAAAATTCAGAATATAAGTTGATATAACAAGATCAGAAATTAAATCTGGGATGGAACAAAACAAGGGCCAGTTGAGCAAGATTATGAATAGAAAATGGAGATGGATTTGACACACACTAAGAAAACATGATGTTATTTAGCAAAACAGGCACTTTTATAGAACCCACAGGGTAAAAGAAAGTAGGAAAGGTCCAAAAGCACATGAAAAGAAGTCATGGGAACCTGAAGAACATTGGCCTAGACTGGAGAGGAGCAGAGAAAGTATATAAGAATTGGAATGGCTGGAGAGACCTTGTCTGTGGTCTAGACTAGAAGGAAGTAGAGAAAGTGTCTAAGAATTGGATTGGCTGTAGAGACCTTGTCTGTGGCCTAGACTAGAAGGAAGTAGAGAAAGTGTCTAAGAATTGGAATGGCTGGAGAGACCTTGTCTGTGGTCTAGACTAGAGAGAAATAGAGAAAATAAAATGTCCAAGAATGGGGATGGTTGGAGAGACCTTGTCTGTGGTCTAGACTAGAGAGAAATAGAGAAAATGTCCAAGAATGGGGATGGCTGGAAGGACCTTGTCTGTGACCTAGACTAGAAAGAAAGATCTAAAGGGTTTTAGTTAACTGATTACATGGGTTTTATTTGTCCTGCAATTATACACATATGGTTTAACAATAACCTATTTCCACTTTTGTACTTTTTAATATTACCAAAATATTCTTGCATTAACAGTGTCTTACTAAATAAGGGTAATGTGAAATATTTGAAGTGCATCCAACAGATGCTAGAGTCATTTAGCGTTATATAAAAGTGCTGAATACTTATTTAGGTAATCACTTCACTGCAGTCAACATTTATCTAGAAATGTACACTTGAATTAACTAAGACTTCAGACTATGGGTACACTATTTGTTTTTAATTGTAATCAAATATTCGAAGAAGAGTTTTACTAGCATAAAAAGGTTTTCTTGCATTTAAACACAAACAAAGTTATCTTTATATTAGACATGTTTTGTTGTCCAAGTTGATATTCTATCTAGCTATCTATTAACCTTCGAGCCATAGCCGGCCCATAGGGCATATACCCAGATACTCTTTCTCTTATCTAAATTTTTATTCTAGCAGTTTTCAATCCTTGTAAAGATCTTCTATTAAATCTCACCATTTGTCTCTGTTCGTGCAAGCAACTCTATCTCATTGAGGGAGTCAATTCCTGCTGCTCTTGCCTCTCTGATCAATGTAAGTTAATACTGACACTAGCTTATTTATGAAAGAAAATGTTAATTCTTTTGCTTTGCCATTTGTAAGTACAGGCAGAGAAATTACTACTTGTGTGTGTTTTTCTTTCTTTGATAACAACAGAAACTCCTGATTGCACAAGCTCCAACAAAATACATCATTTATGCTGGCTATGCATTCCAAGGTTCAGGGGCATGGGTGCTACAAGATGATACTTTTGCTTTCAGTAATTTGGCTCAGGTAACAAATCTTTCTATTCTTTGATTTGAGTTTCAATGCAAACTTGTAAATGTTTTATGCAGCACTGGGTTTACAATTTTAATGAGTTATAAGCATTCTGAAAATAAGGAAGATGCCATTAAAAAATAAAGTAAAGGATAGTTGTCAAGGCTGGTCTCATATTGAGAAATATGCTGCTGGTACATGTGTTTTTGTGTTCATGAGCACATTTTTGGTGATGTAGCCAGTGTCATGCCTTATTTTCATAGAACTAATAACTAGCATTTAATTTCTAAAGCAAGGTTGATCCTAAAGTTGTTGACTGTTCAGAAAAAAAAAGAGAGGAAAAAATTGCCACAGTTAAAAATTGAGGCTGACCACCTGCTCAAAAGATGAGTGCATTGTAGAGGCTACTAAGGAACAGTATTGCTGTGTGGGTGTGAAACAGGGACAATTGGAAAGCTTTGTTCAAGATCATTTGCAGCAAGAGAGATGTAGTTTCAGACATAAATGTTCAGTACAGAATGATCTAAGTTATGGAACTTAAATGACATTGCAGCAAAACAGTGCTAATTGAACATCAGTCATTAAAATTAAAATAATGCAGACAATATTATTTCAGTACATATTTTGTGCATATAATAATGTTAGGATAACTTAGTAATTACAGAAAAGATTTTTTTTTTTTTTTTTTTTTTTTAAATATATATATATATATATATAGGCTAAAACAATTACTAATCTAAACAAAAGACATGTGAAGTAATTTCTGAAAATAATTAACCATCAGCAACGCAAAGCAAATGATGGTGATGTCTATGTCATAATTAAAACAGATGACTGCAAATTATTTTTCATTATAATATAGAGCTCTTTCGTGAATTAATATTTCCAGGATTTTCTACATTTGCCTTCAATAAAACTGTGGTATAATTGTTATATGCTCGCCTGCCGAGGTTGAGATGCTTGCCCAGAACAGGGACGTATGGCGTGAGATACAATGCAGGTCCTGTGCAAAGTGTGACACTTAACAACAAATATCGTTGAATATGGAGAGTCTAGAATTTCTGCCCTATGTACTGTGTTCTGCTCAAAGGGACAATAGTTAGATAATTATGTAAAATTAAGAAGATAAACATGGATTAAAATGAAATTACAGAAACTATGACTTAGACACGAGATACTAAAGACTTCAGCTACTTCTTGCCACTCAAAGAACATATCACAGTAAAATACATTTTGTATGCCTGCAATAAGGACAGGGAAACAATATATGGCAGAATTAGGCAAACATACAGAAAGCTGTGAGATAAAATATTATCATAAGATTTTGGACATCTCTTACATAGATTTAATCACAAATGAAAAAGTTCACAAAAAGATGCAAGAAATTGGAGTACAAGATGATCCTCTGACTGTTGTGAAGATGCATGAAATTATTTGGCCTCGTATCTCAATTGTCTGGCATAGCATAGACAATTCTGTAAGAAACTGTGAGAGGAGAGAAAGAGATGAAAGATAGCATCAAAGAATGGACAGGCCTTAACAATGCAGTCCCAAAAATGACTGTGGATAGAGAGAAGTGGAGAAGGGTTGATGAAGTCTGTCAGTGGTGCCCCAATGACTCCCAGGGTTGTGGATGAAGGTGACGAAGATACAGAAAGTCATACAGCTTGTCAAAATCTTTTTTACTGGAGAAATATCATGCATTTTATTATATTTAATAGACAAAGAATTTGGAATATTGTTTTTGGAAATTGAATATTTTTGTATTGTTTCTTTTTGTGTAAGTCGGTTTGATAAGCAACTAAACAATCACCTTCAAATCCATTCAGGTGTTCAAGAACTCTGATGTTGAAAATGCTCTTAAGCAAAACATTGAAGCCAACTTGACCATTCATACTGTGGCTGAAAGCAACTGGGGAACAAACATCAGCAAGGCTGACTTCACAAACAATTTGAGGATTCAGCTTAACCCTCCAGAGAAGCTTGACAACATCCATGGTGTCCTGCAGTTTACAGCTTATGTGGGAGGTTTTGTTAGAGTTGTTCCCATCACCAGTCTGCTACAGGCCTCAGAACAGTTTGGAAACATTAGCTTTACACGCCCCACTCTTTACATTTTCCCAGGCTGTCAGGGAGATTCTGCTCTTTTTGGTATCAATGGGTTTAATTTGTTGGTAAATGGAGGATACAGTAGACGGGCTTGCTTCTGGGATTTTGCCAGGCATTTAGATAGAGTTGATGCCATGCTAATGACACACTTAGGCACAGACAATATTTTTGGTCTTAATGCAGTTTTACAGAGAAAAAGTTTGGAAAACATCCACCCACAGATTGGTTATTTGTATTTCAATGCTCCTGAAAAATCAGGTGTGTTGCCCTCAGGAGAAAATGGAGATGGTAGCGCCAGCAAAACATCTGGTTTGCTGATAAACCTTGCAGAGGAGGCCAACAAGGTGACGCTATTAGCCAGAGAGTTGGGTCTTAATCCACATTCATGCTCTCGCTCTGGCACAGCTGCCAATAGTGAGCCAATCAATCTTTACCATAAACTTGGGCATGGATCTCTTGATATGTATATCTTGAATCCAGTAACCGACAGCAAAGAGTTGAAGGAGTTTTATCAGCTTTGGGGTAAACAGGCTGTAAGCCTGGATGCAGGTGGACCTTTTTCTCTACCAAATGCATTGTCTGTGTGTGCACTGCTTGTGTGGAGACCATACAACCTGGATGAAAAGATTGTCAGAATTCTTTTTACTGGAAATGCTTCACAGCAGAAGATTATTGAAGGATTTGAGAAAATGAAAAGTTTGGGTTTCCTCAAACTGGCATCATGTACAACTAGAGATCTAATAAAACCTCCAGTCAAGAAACCTCTGGTTGGTTTAAATAAGGCGGGTAGCAAGGCACCAGCCAAGGCACCGGTTTCATCTAGAAGCCAGAATGTTAAAATAGAGTCTCCTCGTAGAGAAACAAAACCTCTCCCTGCAAAAACTGAAAGCAAAGTCTCCTCACCCACAAAGCTTGCTAGAACTGTAAAACAAGAAAATAGCAAAAAGGAAAATGAAAAGTCTAAAACTAATGAAAAAGAAACAAAACCCAGATCTGTTCCAGCAAAGGAAAATGATAGAGAGACAAAAGTTAAGAAAGATGTCAAACCTGCAAGCCCAGTTAAAGCTGCCTCATCAGGAAAGTCCCCCTCACCTCCAAAGTCATCATCACCACCTAAATCTCCAACCAAAACTAAAGCACTAGCTCTTGTGAAAGAAAACGAGTCCAAATCTGTGGCTGCTGCTGCTGCTGTTGCCTCTGCTGACCAGGTAGCGAGCGCTGATGCCCCAGGAATCAATCACGTTGATGACCATAGTCTTAAACAAGAATCTGAACAGGGACAGCATACTTGCCAAGATGAAGTGCAGGTTTCAGAAGGAGCTATATCGGAGGCTCGTGATGCTGTTGGAGCTGTTGATGACATGTCTGTCTCGATTTCATCAGCAGTTGATAGGAAGAAACTTGTGGACTTTGGCATTTTTGAAGGAGAGCAGAAGGCAGATTACAGTAATGGAAGGGGCACCTATGAATTTGATGAAGAGGAAAAACCACAGGCTTTACCAGAACCAGCTGTCATGATAGAATCACCCAGTCTGGAGACAGATACCATGCCTGATTACAGTTCAAAGATTGAGTCAGATGAGCTGGAACTGTCCGAGTTTAGTCGTGTTGAGGAAGAACTCATGGAACTTGAGTACAGAAGTGAAGCTAAGTCTGTGGATCCAGCTGAAGAAATTCCACTTTCTCCTGAAATTTCTCTGGAAGAACAAGATTTCCACTATCCATCACAGGTAGAGCCACAGTCAACCTTTGAGACTCCTATCTTCACTAATGATGAACCTAATGCTAACGCCATTACCAGTCAGCCATTTATGGAACAGAATATTCAGTATGGCATTGATGATTCATCAAATGGTCGGGATATGGGTGGAATTCAGGAAGTTGATGAAGAAGAGCCTGATGACATTTGCAGTGATACAACTGAAGATAAAAACAAGAGTAATAAAGACACACTACATATAATGGATACATATGAAGATGAAGGTGATGAAATTAAAGATGACGACGATGATGATGAAAATGGTTTTGAAAATTATTCTAACCCTGACAATGACTTTATCAAACAAAATATTCAAGACCCAGAGGAACAATTAGCCAGGGGACATGAGACATCTCCTGAAAGTCAATTTAAAGATGAAGTTTTACGGGCTCAAGAGATTGTGGATGAGGGAATTGAAGATGATGACAACTCATCATTGCCAGTAGCATCTGATAAAGACTCCAGTCCAGAAGTTGGAATTGATGAGAAACATGTTGAGCAGTTAGCAGAACAAAGCTTCACAGAAAGTGATGACAGAGACTCTCTGGATGGAGGCATTCCTGATGAAGATCAAGGTGTTAAGGAACCTGCATCTTTCATAGTTAATGGCAATACAGATGAAATGAATCATGCCCATGACCAAAAATCTTCTAAAGCAAATCCTTTTATTAGTGTAGTAGACCAGGAAGATGGTCAGCACTTTGATAATGAAAGTGATGATGAACAAGTGGCACCATTTGATCCTGTAAAAAATTGGGGCCAGCCGATGGGACTACCTTCTCCACCTCCAGTTGAGAGTACATCAGATGGAAGGAAGGGTGCAACAACAAAATCAAACAGTACAGACAAGCGCCCAACATCAAAACAAGGAGCAAGTGATACAAGAAGTGCTCGCAATGCCTCATCCACGTCTGATAGTAAAAAACGACCAGCTACAGCACCCCCTACTTCTGGCAGAGGAGGATCTCAGTCGACGTCTTCTGTCAGAAGACCTGGAACAGCATCCAGCCGAGCACTATCTTCAAGTACAAAAACTGTTCCACTCCCACCAATGACTCCATTTTATGTTGATTTAACATACATACCAAATCATGGTGATTCAGCATATAGTGATGTTGAGTTTTTTAAACGAATTCGAGCCCGCAATTATGTGATTAGCTCCCTGTCTCCAAATCCACAAGTTTTGGATTCTTTAATGGAAGCTAAGGGATCATGGGAGCAGAATGAGATGGAGGTCACCATCATTCCAACTTATGATAATGATACTCTTCGACACTGGATGGGTTTAAATAAAGAAAAGTTGCAGGAGCTTCATGTGGACATGGCACCTGCTGTTAGTCGTTGCACTATTAAGCTCCAAGATCTTGAGACTAGTCTGCCAGCATTTAGACTTGAGGTTTGAGCAAGAATTTATGACTAATTATCATGAAATCTGTGATGATTTCTAACTATGAGATGTATATTACATACAAAGAGACCAACATCTATCAGCTGTTATAGATTAGTCCCCCCTCTGCAGCTCAAATCATGATCTGATCTCTTGACCAAAGTAGCATCATTCTTATTAACGGGCTGATTTTTTTCTCATCTCATTAAATGTCAAGTATTTCAACTTGTCTTTCATACTCATTGTTTATATTGTATGTTCATCTTTTTGTAGTGAATTTACGGAAAACAGATTTTCTGTTTTACTTTAATTACTTTTTAGATCAATTGTTATGTATTGATGATAGTGTTATCATGAAAAGATTAGTAGATGCTGAAGTCTGACTTTTTCAACCAGTTAATTTTCAAAATCTCTACGGTTAAAAAAAAATACTTTTTGAGGCATGTATAAGAGGCTTGGTAGTCTTTTGCATTTGAGCACCATGTCAATTACCTGTTATTAAATCTTTCTAACCACCCACATAGTCTCTTACATTTTAAAAATAGTCCCTTACATTATAAAACCCATTTTGTACAGTAATTGAATATCTGCTCAGATTGTGTGAAACAGGGAGTTAACAATCTTTTGTCTATTGTTTTGCTTCATTTCATTTTTTGTTCTTAATCAATAGCGATATTGAATTGTTTGTTGGTTATTGGTCCACAATCTCATTGGTTCTTATGCTTTGATCCAACATCATTAATATTATATACAAAAGTTTTGTGAATCATTCCACATCCACTTTTATGCATACTTTTCTACATCTGTCCAAAAAGTGCAAACAAAGCAATAGTGGTTAGTTATGGTTACTAAGTATAATGCAACATATCCTAGAATAACACAGATAGTAGCCATTGAGCCTTCTCATATGATTGGTACCTCTGTAGCAAATGTTCAGCACTCATTTTACTAGATGCTGTATTTACCTGACTTTGGTGGGAGAACAATTTTTCTAGCACTGAGTGCAGGGCACTTTGTGTGGTGGTGAAGGTTGGTCAACAGTACCGAAAAGATACATACACAACTGGTACATTGGATTTTAAGTGTAACTTTAAAATATAATCATAGAATGAAAGGATGTATTGTGGTGCAATTATTGCCTTTTTTTTTTTTTTGGTCATCCCTTTAACCGAGATTATGACACCTTCATAAAAATACTAACTCAAAATACAAATTCTTTGAGTTCAACAGTTAAAACATAAAAAAAAAAAAAACATTTTCTTCCTCCCTATACCTTCCGAATTATGCTTCTGGTCACCCCAGAGTGTTGGATTTGTTTCGTTTGGTATTGGGTTGTATTTTTTTTCCAAACACCATGTACACTTCGTAAAAAGTATGAAGCTGCCGTAAAAATGTTTTTTTTTAAATATATATATATATATATATATATATATATATATATATAAATTTGGCCAATTTTGAAGAAATTTTTTTTATTTAAAACTATCTTTGTGATGCATATTACTATTGATGGTGTATGTCGCGGGGGGGGGGTGTCAGGATTAGAGGGATAAAGGCCTCTTGGTCAAAGCAGTTACCACGACATGTGAGACTTAGGATTTTTTTTATTTCACCCCGATAGAATAAATCCTTTCTGTCTACCGCGGGTTTTAAACACCATACGCTGGCTTTCAGTCTGTGAAACTGGATTTCGCCGCACTGCCATGAGCTCCTCTTTTCTTATGATGGGGGAAATCTCTTTGATTGTCGGCAAGATATCAAACAAACCTTTGTAACATGGGGTAGGCAGATAATAATTGCAAGAGTGATGGATTGACAATGAGCATGTCAGTATACAATGTGACATCTCCAATAGCCATGGCGCCATGTGGTAGAATTTCAGGCCATAAATGTAAACCAAGCCAGGAAATGATTACCACATCCAATTCCAGTGTCTCTTTTCTGCTTTGTGGCAAAAGTTCAAAGAAAATACTATTTTCCAATATAACAATTGGTGTTCGGCATTTTTATTAAAATATCATAAAAATGTGACTCGCAGAGAAACATTATAATCTAGAGTTAAAGAAAAAGTATTGTGATGTTGAATTCATATTTATTATTATGTATTTGTCTATACTTTATAAAATATGTTAGTATTAATGAACACATTCATGTAGTGTAAACAAAGTTGCTTTCTTTTGTAACTAGCAGGTATCACATTCATAGGGAAAAGGTTGTTTTAATGCATACAAAGTACAAAAAGACATTTCTACAGCACAGTTTGTAGATGATTTTATCAAAGAAATGCAGACTTTGGCAATTAATAAAAGACCAACAGGTAGAGATATAGCGTCAGTGTAATGAGTAAAAGTGCTAAAGTACATTACAGTTGACTGAAGATTTCCCTGCACTGATTTAGTGTGAACACCATTATAGCTTCTATTTTTTATTTATTGTATCTGAAGGTGTAATGGGCTATTTCCAATGTGAAACTATAAAGTGAGCCATGATTGTACAAAAGATTTAATTACAAATTTATTTTATAAAATATTTTTTGGGTTTTCCCAATGAGTTTACCCTAGGCAGCCTTGGCAAAGGACACTTTTGACCTGTTGAACATTTGAGTTCAAGCTGTAGAACACAAAACTCCATTAATTAGAAAAAATATGTTCTTCATTATGAAATACATTACCCTGAAGACTTAATTTTCCATCAAAGTCCTCCTCTTTCTTTCTCTTCCCCCCTACACACACACACAATGTTGTAGATAAAGCATATGACTTTTTAAAATGGTCAGTACAAGGCAAGGAGGAGGGTAGATCAGTTTTGCCCATTGCTATTAAATAGCATTAACGATGCACAATTTCTCTAGCCATGGCATAGTGGATCTGTGAACTTGGAATCTTTGTTGTTGAGCTTAGATTCTTATTTCAGAACTGGTAAATCCATATTTGCAATGCTGTGTCTTTTTAGTAAAAAGTTCAGTGTGAAATATCATGCAAACATTCCTCAGCACAACAAAATTCTCAGGTGAGTTGCAACATTTAGAACGGTTCTCTTATGAAGAGAGAATCACCTGGTCTTCAGTGAGAAAATGTTGTGATTGGCAGTTCTTAGAAGTCTGAGGGTGTAGCACTTGACATCAGGTTTTAGCGTTGCAGGTGTCAAATTGGTTCGTGTGGTATCACTTGACAGACATTATCTTTCTGATGTAAACTACAAATTGCATTGTACAACCTTCCGTCTATGTAATTAAAATTGTTTTCAGTCAAAAATCACTGATTTATTGTTCTTTGTAAAGCTTGCATGTTATCTGCTGCACCCTATATTAACATCCAATATAGATTTGTGAAACACTTTTCTTCAGGGATCCATCCCCTGAGGATTTACAAAATATGCATGGTTCCATTAGTCACTGAATATTTTTTCTCCCTAGACTTTGTAAGAAACCTGACTGCAGATGGGTGGTTTAGAGACTTTGAAATCTGGACAATGTTTCAGGTTTGAATCCTGCCTGAGGTCATAGGCAATTTTTCTGTTTAAACCTGTATTTTTATTTTTTTATTTATTTATTCATGGCCTGGTCTCTGGATAGTGAGATAAAAGACATCTAGCTCTCTTGGATAACAGTGAAAAACAAGGAGTCCTGTGTGCTCTCTGTCCTTGACAGTTATAGTTAGTTGAATGCCCCCAGCATCACTGCAAATGAATTAAAATCCATAATTGAAATCCATCATCAAAGGCCAGTACCATGGAAAATGGAAACAAGAACACCCAAAGTATAAGGAGGGGGATCAAACCATCATACTTCGCCTACGCACTGGCCACAACAGAATAAGAAACCACATGTTCGCCAAACTCAAAATAGGAACTACCAGCCAATGCCACTGTACACTGGACAACATGACAACAAAACTTGTTCTACAGGATTGCCCCCAGTACACAGACCTGAGAAGGACAATGTGGTCCACACCCACCTCCCTGGAAGAGAAGCTATACGGGGCAACCGAATTACTTAAACAGACAGCTGCCTTCATAAGAGCGTCCAGATTCTTAGTCTGAATGAGCCATGATTGCAGAAGAAGAAGAAGAAATCCATAATTGCTCAACTGCCTGTGCCAGTGGAATCATCCAAATTAACATCTCATCTCATGAAGGATCCAAACAAAGAAAGACAGCTGCAGTCCCCATCATAGCAACCACAGCACATGTCAAAAGACATAAGGCATAGCCGCGCTGAAAGTTAATACAACTGAACTGTCCTTCGTCATACAATATTATCATTCATCAGAATATTGAAACATGATCTGGATGAAAAACACAGCTCACGGTGTGCAAAGAGCACTAAACTCAGTAGCTCAGGCAGCAAGCCGGACTTGGAATATGAGAATAGCTCAATTGACAGTTACTGGTCGAAAAAAGTAGATCAAAATGACCACTGTCTGTGAAGCAATTAAAAATGTACATTGCCAAAGACATCACAGCTTGCAGTAAACTAGCTACGAATGTCCATTTAATGGGTGAATAATGGAGAAGAAAGAAAGCGAAGTCAATAATTACCTTTTGCATAACTGGCTTTGTGAAGAATATTATTTTTAATATAATATCTGTTAAAAGCTAGTCTAACTTATATATATCTTGAGGGAATCAGGTCCCTTAGAAACAAATATTCCTTACATTTTTCTAGTTATGGCTGCAGAGCAAGACCCTCCAAAGTGTTTCGTGGAAGACATGCATTGACTGGCAATGAAATCACATTAGATTTTGTTAAGTAAAGTACGAGACTTGAATCGGCATCTTAGCACGCGAGTTTTCGCCCATATGTGCTCGGTTGCCTATCCAGAAGTGTTCTGAGACTTATGGATAGAGTCGCTTCAAGCATCAAAACTCACGATGCGAGGCGGCATTCCTCACCTTCCCTAAGTAACGCCCTGATACTGTGAAGGTATTTATTTCCAACCACAAGTACAATTCACACTTCGTTCAGCGGGAATTGAACACGGGTTGTCCGAACGTCGATTGTCCAGTCAGGTGGTTTTCCCAACTAGGCTACCGAGGCCCCAAGATTTTATAAGTTATGGTCAATTATCTAATCGTAAGTTACTTTTGTGTACACTCTGAGGAAATAATTTCTTTTTTATTCAATGTAAAGTCAAATTGCCACTTGAAATGTGAATTCCAATGTTAATTTTATTTTCCTGTTGCATGTGAAATTACAAATATATCTTCCTGAATCAGGCTGTCATTTAATTAGTCATTACCTTTCTTGTTTTTCATGAACTTTTTTACTACTACATCATATAATATTTATTTTCTTTTTTCCTTTATATTTTTTCTATTATGCAGGAGTCATACTTGTGCAAGGACAGTATAACTCCTTGCTACCCATAGCAAATAAATTAGTGATTGGATGTGTAAGTAGAATATATACGTTCAATCTCCTGAGTTACACAAATTGAAACTAATCCATTGATATCTCTCTCTCTCTCTCTCTCTCTCTCTCTCTCTCTCTGCGATCAGGACTCAATCAGAGTAGAATTCCACACTCTCACATGAAGTCAGCTGTCAGGTTAAGTGTGTTGATCGCCCTCACAGACAGAACATCACAATTAGAGTCTGCCAGATCCACTCTGATTGAACACCCGTTAAAACATTGCACTGTGTTCTGTGCCAGTGGCCCAGTGCATCCGATTTCAGCCAGCATTTTATTCAGGTTTGCTTTCCTTAGCCTTTGATTGTCCCCAATCTTCCTGCAAAGCAGCAGATGATCTTTTCTGTAGGGGGATTCTGCCCTTAGATGGTCGGCCCTCCCAGGTTTACGAGCACCATCTGCCCGACTCACCAGAGGCGACCAACACAGACATGCACACACAAAAATGTGACATGTGACCAACACAGACATGCACACAGCGATATGAGGCATGACTAACACTGACACACATCAATATACATGACACAGGACTAACACAAACATGCACATAAAGATATGAGATATGACTGACATAGACATACACACACAAAGATGTGACACATGCCTAACATAGACATGCACACACAAAGATATGAGATGTCACTAACATAGCCATGCACACACAAGGATATGAGATGTGACATAAACAGACATGCACACACAAAGACATGACTACATGACTATCCATTGATATTATGTACTTACTAACTGCATTTAAGTATTTTAATACAATGTATTTTGAAGGTCAAAAAAGAAAGTGATTCATAGCATATTGTTCAAGTAGACATGACAATAACTTATTGATATATATATGGACATACAATAAGTAAACATTTTTTTTTAAGTTAAATGTTTCTTCTTCAATTTGTATTATAAAAGAATTAAATACATTTGTTAACCAATATTGTGTGTAATTTCTTTGTGTGTCATTACTTAATGAAATAAACACGACAAGCAAAAAATATGGACTAGATATGAATATCAAAAAGACTAAAACTATGATCATAAAGAAAGACAATTCTCAAGACTTACAAATAAATATCAAAGTTGAAGGAATACACCTGGAGACAGTTCAACTACCTGGGACATACTATAACCAGTGATGGAAAATGTAAAATTGAAATAAACAAAAGAATAGAGGTATGGTAAAAGGTAATTTTAATGCCATGAAAAGTGTACTAACATGAAAACAAATAACACCAGGGCTAAAACTAAGAATAGCAAAATGTTACATCTTCTCAATATTCCTATATGGTGCTGAAACATGGACATTAGACAAGAAAACAGAACAGAGAATTGAAGCCTTCAAAATGTGGATATATAGAAGAATAGGTAGAATTGGATGGAAGGAAAAGAAAACAAACGAAGTCTTAAAACAACTAAAAATGAAAAGAGAACTTCTGAACACAATTAGAACAAGACAAATGCGATTCTTGGGCTATGTTAAAAGACACAACAGCCTACTGAAAGCAATCCTGGAGGGGAAAATACAAGGTAAAAGAGGCAGAGGCAGACCAAGATTAACATGGACGAGTAACATCAAAAGATGGACAAATCAGCCTATGACAACCTGCACCATCAAAGCAAGAGATAGAGCAGAATGGCGCTCCATGGTAGCCAACCTTCGTTGCAGAGACGGCACTCAATGATGATGATGATTGTGTGTAAACAAATAAAGGGTACTCACCATGTCATGTATAAGCAACATGGTGATAGTGCCCACATTTTCAATAACTAACCAGCATATTTATGGGCATTGTGGTCAGTGTCACGCCATATTTGTCCCTGATAAAATGTCTAGTACCATTAGAGGCTAGATGAAACCTGAAGTTACTGATATGAATTTGTCACATTGGAGAATTAAACCCAGATCCAATTGATCAGTAAATAAGTGCACTGAACTCTAGCTGCCACAAGTTTAACTCTTTCCCTACGTTTCGCTTCACTGTGCGCCATGCCGATTTTGGCCGCGTATGTTTCGCTGCAAAGTGCTCTACTCTCAATTTGATTAGTGTGAACCATCATCAAATCATATTCTTTTTAACATGTCTTGTATCATCTTGGTATTACTGAAATCTAATACCTTGTTCAGTTATCTAAAAATTCATATGTTAAATAAATATAAATATGTAGATTGATTCTTAAAACCATGAACAGTTTTGTCTCTGAAATCTCTACAGTTGCATCAATAAAAAGCTTCTGTACGGAAAGAGTTAAATAAACCTCAAAGTTAAGGTCTTCTTTCCTCAACAATATAGTAGACTGAGGAAAATCCATTGGCCCATAGATACAACACTACAGAAAAAACTATACTGGCCACTGCAAGAATTACAAGACAGTAAAATTTATACAGGAAACGATATTGCAGATATAAACAATACTTCAGACAAACGAAAGATAGATAGATCTCTGTTAACTAAGGTTGAGATTGCCTTGACTCTTTCAGTTAAATGCTTCCATATGTCTCTTTCCTTATTAAGCTGCCACATTTCTCTGACTGATAGACACAATTATTGAAGAAAAACTTTAATATTTTTTATATACACATTGCATGAAGAGAACAAACACAGTTGACAGCTTTCCAGAGGATTTTGGTAAAAAAAATGAAGTTTATTTAACAACTTAATGTTTTTTTTACCATTTATCTAACAACTTAATGTTTTTTTTCCGTTTATCTAACAACTTAATGTTTTATTACCATTTATCTAACAACTTAGTGTTTTTTTTTACTGTTTGTGCAGGTTATTAAAGTGATCATTATGCACTTTTGCCAAATTCTTTATTGAAACATTTTGGAAGATTAATAGATTTGGATCCTTGCACAATGTTTATATTTCTCTGATCCCATAAGAGGGAACACCATTTCTGTACCAAATGTGTTATCTAAAGTTTCATTCTCTGTGAAGTATCATAGAATCCAAAGCAACAATCAATCTTAGGTACAGTTTGAAAAGGGTCTTGTTCATGACTTATTACCTGAACTTACCCAGAAATTACTTATCTATGTCATCATCATCATGTACCAAGCCTGCTAGCGTAGGTGATCATGTCTCTCCACAACTTTCAATCACAACAGTTATTTATCATTTCTGTTGTTGACCTTCTGCCAAGCCATTCTCTTAAGCTGTCTGATATCTTTTCTCTTTGCTTCCCTCTATCTCTTCGTCCCTCAATTTTCCCACTTGTTACAATACAGCTATGTTATCTATGTAGTTCCACATAAAGACTTAGGTAAAATGATCTACATTTATTTTTGTAAATATTTAGTTGACTGTGTTAATGTTTTAACCTGTTTCTTTTAATAAATCTCTTAAACTTTTGACAGTAAGTGACTTATATACATTTGTCTAAAAATATTGATGCTATCAAAGTTAACTAATTTATCAAGTTTCCAGCCACTTTAAAAACAAACAAACATTTCAGCAATTTAACACCGTTTGAAGTTTGTTACATTAATTTGTATTTTTATAATGGCTGCTGCACTGAGCGCATGTCAGAAGCAAAGCATTGTGATTGGATCTCTCACAGCTGAAGATTGTAACCCTAAAGTGATTAATGATTGTCTCAGGAATATGTTTGGAGAGGAAGCAGTCATTGTGAAGATTTAGGAGGTAATAAGGTGTGTAAACCACTTCCATTTTAAAAAAAAAAAAAAAGAAGAGGGAGGAAGAGGGAAAAACATCATTTACTAACAAGTTGACCACTTAGTCAAATTGGGTTCTGGACTAGTGGTATTTTTGCTGTATGTGGTTTAAAAGGATTTTTTCTGGTCTGGAATTTTGTTTGCAGTAACAGCAGTTGTCTGGTCGCATTCACCTAACCATAAAGCCAATATTGTTTTGGTGCCCATGTGCTGAGTTAGTGCTTTTGCTTTAGATGAATGACCGTTGAATGAAGTGGAAATTGTCAACTAGCACCTATAACAGGCATAGATCAGGCTGCAGATCTGATATAAGAGAAATTTTGAATAGCAAGTGTGAATGTAGTCATGTTGTTGCTATTGGGCACCATACTACTGAGAAGATTAAAGTGATCTTGGTTAATAGTCAACTTGTATATGGTTGGTGTCTTCTCTATAGTTTATGAGACTAACAGGAGATGTAAATCTTCCTTAATGGTTTCACTGATGGAGCAAATGTGTTGCACAAGGTTCAGAGAGACTAAAAGTCTATACTGTACTGTTTTTTTTCTATTAATTCCACAAGTATATGAAAGACAGAATCAGTCAAAATTGTTGTGGCGGCCATAGTAATATTAAAAAATGTGATGGAGAAATTAATCAAAATAGTTTGAAGACTTCGAATACACCTCTTCTGTATTGATACGGAGTTACATCCTTCACTTTCTGAGCTTCCAGTCACTTGTTAATGCAATTTGTATAGTAATAATTTTCACAGGTAATTTACATTTGTATCAAGAACACAGGATGTATTTATATTCTTTAAATAGTTGAATTCCAAACTTATTTATTAACAACACTTGTGCTCTGCTCCAGCAGAAAATATTTGTCTTTTACGGTAGTTTTAGGGCTAGAAGAAATGGATCGCTTTCAATACCTGGGAATCTATATTTCTTCAGATGACATCGAGAAAGATATCTACAAGAATAAGCATGTCAGCCCAGGTATTCAATAGCCTTAGAAACATTTGGCATTCAACCAGTCCCCATCTCAGCACCAAGCTTAGAATTTACAAGTCAAATGCGTGATCCATACTCCTATATGCAGCAGAAGCATGGAGAATGAACCATAGATAGAAAGTCGACTAAGAAGATTTGAAGGTCACTGTCATAAGAAGATTCTAAACATCCATTTGGAGCAACACATTACGAACAAAGAAGTCGCCAGAAGATCAAGCTCTAACATCTGTCAAAAAATGAAAAGAAGACATTGGAAATGGCTAGGCCATGTTCTGCAAATGGAATGAACCAGGCATCCGCACCTGGCGTTAACATGGCACCACCTGGCAAACGAAGAAGAGACAGGCCATATTATGATGAAATGGAAGAGGCTTGCAGGTCCAGGTGAGAGTTATCCATGCTTGCTCCTGACCAGATTGGGTAGAGATCTCTTGTAAATGTCCTATTCTTCGACTGGAGTTCAGATGATTAAGACAAAGAAGCATATCTGTTTAGAAAATGAATTTGTAAGATCTGTATTTTGTATCTCTGATTTTTAATGTTGAAAAGGTTAGTCTTTTGAGCATTTTAACGTAACATTTGGGAGGAATGTGAGATTTTTTAAAAAATCACTCTGTTTAACTGACAAATGGGTTTATAATTGAGTTCATTTACAACATGCCAGATGTTGTTGGCGTATACTTAAAGTTATCATGTCAATAATTATGTGCAGAAATTGTTCTGATATAACATGTTATGCTCTAGCTTTTAAACAAAAAAACATTATTAACACTTGCACTTAGTAGTTGATTTTCATGTTAAATTGTCAAAACTTTTTATTGTGTGCTCTATGTATTTTTTTAAGTTCTGGACTGTTTACTATGCATGTCATTTTTTAATACTGTGAAACATATATTATTAAATATACAATGTTTAGGTACAATTTTGTTTTTTAATGTGTTTATTTTTTCAAACTATTTTCCATTCCTTCAGACTTGTTTATTTAATTTAAATACTGTACAAGATGTAAACAGAGAAATAATAAAATATGTTAGGTAATATTTTGTGCTTTCTCTTCACAAGTGTTTGGTCTTTGTATTCCTTGTTTATTTGTTTTGGTTTTTGTCAATACTGATGTTTTTGTAATAGCTTCTTTTTCTGTTGCTATTCCTGTAACTGCATCACATTTGTTGTGAAAAATAATAAAGTAAATGTGCAAATGTATTACTGTTTGTTGTTTTATATATTGTAGCCGTGTGACTGTTAGCGACTTTTTGGTGCATGCTGCTATGCTGTTAGACGACTTGTGTTTTGTTAGGATGTCATTTTGAGGGAAACAAGACTGGCTTCAGCTGAAAAAGTAACACAAATTAACGCTGCAAAAAAGAACAATGAAAAACATTCATTTAGTTGTCTGTGAACTCTTCTTTATTCAGATACTATTATATTACAATTGTATTTGGATATTTGCTGCATATCATGTTTTATATAAACATATATATATAATATATATATATATATTATTATAGCTAAGTAATTGTTATACAGCACTCGGTGAAATAGACTTAGATATCAATTAAATGTGGGACTTACAGAGTAAAATACTAATGACAGCAGCAGAAGCAAGTGCCGGACAGAAGAAAATGGAAAAACTAGCTTGGATCTCAGACACTACATGGAAATACATCAAAGAAAGAAGAGAAGCGAAGAGAGCCATGACTAATGTAAAGACAGATCTTGGAAAGGTTCTGGCAAAAGCAACATACAAAGAATTAGACAACAAAGTGAAAAGTTCAGCAAGAAGAGATACAAGAGCTTATATAGACAATTTGGCAGTGAAAGCAGAGACAGCTGCAATTACAGGAGACAGCAGAACTCTTTATACTGTACAAAAGATGCTGACAAACACCTATACACCCAGTGGAACACCAATTCTAGACAAATCTGGATTAATGCTAACAACAAGCGCAGACATAAAAGCCCGCTGGGCGGAACACTTCAAAGAAATTCTTAACCGTCCACTACCCCAAAGTTTAATAGATTTTGAAGCTGAAAAACCAGCAGCAGAATTAGATGTAAATTTAGATGACTTCACCTTGAGCGAAATAGAAACCACCTTAAAGCTTATGACCAATAACAAGGCTGCTGGAGAGGATAAGTTAACAGCTGAGATCCTCAAGGCAATTGATAGCCATAATCTAATACATCTCCAAAAAATGTTCAACATCTGGAGGGGCGTGACACTTTTGTCAGTTGCCTCAAAGTTATTCTGCAAAATCATCCTAAATAGAATAAAGGATTCAATAGATACAGTAATGCGGGAAGAACAGGCTGGTTTAGAAAAGGGAGAAGCTGCCTTGACCACATTTTCACTCTACGACTTATATTGGAGGAAAACATTGAAAAGCAAAAACCTTTTGTACTTAACTTCATCGATTTCAAAAAAGCATTTGATAGTATTCATAGAGATTCTTTGTGGAAAATTCTGAAGCAATATGGCTTACCATAAAAAATCATAAACATTATCAAAGACATGTAGGATGGTTACACATGTGCAGTTCGAACAGAGGAAGGACTGAGCAAATGTTTCCCAATAGAAACTGGGGTTAAACAAGGATGTATTTTATCGCCCTTGTTATTTGGAATTGTTGTGGACTTCATAATGAAGAAATGCTGCACTGGTAATAAAGGCATCGAATGGATACAAGGAAATCATTTGGAGGACCTCGACTTTGCTGATGACATAGTCCTCATCAGCAGTCAGATAAAAATTATGTAGGAAAACACAAATGAACTATCATCAATAGCCAGCAAAATTGGGCTTGAGTTTAATCATGAAAAGACTAAAGTCATGAAAAGTTTAATTCCAACAGATGACATACATGGAAAAAAAACCAGTAGAAGAGATCGATCACTTTATCTATCTTGGAAGTCACATTGATCGAGAAGGAGATACAAGTAAAGAAATTAGAATCAGAATAGCTAAAGCAGCAATGTCTTTCAGAAGCCTTGAAAAGTTGTGGAAATCAAACTAATCAGCACAAACACAAAAATTAAGCTATTCAAATCAAATGTACTATCAACCCTTACGTATGCGTGTGAAAGCTGGAAAACAACAATAGATATAGAAACAAAGTTGAACCTATTCAAAAATAAATGTCTAAGGAAAATACTTGGTATAGCAAGGAACGAATTAAAACAAACGAGGAAATTAGAGAAATCGCCATTCAACCACTAATATCTTCTGTAATAAAGAAAAGACGATGGTCATATGTTGGACATGTGATGAGAAGAGATAATAACGGAATAGCAAAGCAGGCCCTCATATGGGAAACAACAGGTAAGAGAAACAGAGGAAGACCCAGGGAGACACTGAGAAGAACATTGATGAGAGAGGCAAGAGCAGCAGGATCAATGAGATAGAGCTGCTTGCACAGAACAGAGACAAATGGCGAGATTTGATAAAATATCTTTCAAAGAAAACTGCTAGAACAAAAATTCAGATATGAGAAGGTGTCTACGCCCTATGGGCCGGAAACGGCTCGAAAGGTTCATCATATATATATATATATATATATATATATATATATATATAAAAGTAAAGTACCCATGTCACGCCAAGTGGCGTATAGGGAATATGGTATTAGTGGTCATAAATCTTACAGACCTTTGGCACATGATTTTTGGGGTAATGTGGTCGGTATTACGCCCGTGCCGCTTCACTTTCCCAGAAAAAATCCGGTACCCATTAAAGGCTGGGTGAACCCGTAGGCCGTCAGTTGGGATCGAACCCTACCCCTTGTCCTTTGTAGTCCAGTTCACTAACCACTGAGTTATATATATATAACATCTAATATATATATATCATCATCATCGAGTGCCTTCTCCTCAACGAAGGTTGGCTACTATGGAGCGCCATTCTGCTCTGTCTCTTACTTTGATGGTGCAGGTTGTGATAGGCTGATTTGTCCATCTTTTGATGTTACTCGTCCATATTAGTCTTGGTCTGCCTCTGCCTCTTTTACCTTGCGTTTTCCCCTCCAGGATTACTTTTAGTAGGCTGTTGTGTCTTTTAATATGGCCCAAAGACATTTGTCTTGTTTGAATTGTGCTTAGTAGTTCTCATTTCATTTTTAGTTGTTTTAAGACTTCATCGTTTGTTTTCTTTTCCTTCCATCCAATTCTTTTATATATCCACATTTCAAAGGCTTCAATTCTCTGTTCTGTTTTCTTGTCTAATGTCCATGTTTCTGCACCATACAAGAATATTGAGAAGATGTAACATGTTGCTATTCTTAGTTTTAGCCCTGGTGTTATTTGTTTTGATGTTAGTATGTTCTTCATGACATTAAATTACTTTTTGCCATTCCTATTCTTTTGTTTATTTCAGTTGTACATTTTCCATCACTGGTTGTAGAATATCCAAGGTAGTTGTAGTTCTGAACTGTCTCCAGGTCTATTCCTTCTATTTTGATATCCACTTGTGGGTTTTGAGTATCTTCTTTGTTTATGATCATAGTTTTAGTCTTTTTGATATTCATATCTAGTCCATATTTTTTGCTTGTCATGTTTATTTCATTAAGTAATTGTTGTAGATCTTTAGGATTTTCTGCTAGTATTACAGTATCGTCAGCATATCTTAGGTTATTGATTATCTTTCCATTAATTTGTAGACCTGGCATCTCTGTTTTTAAAGATTTGCTCAGTGTATAGATTGAACAAGCTTGGTGATAGGATGCATCCCTGTCTTACTCCTCTTTTTATATCAATGGGTGTAGAGTTCTCTTTGTTATATTTTATTATTGCTGTTTGCTCCCAGTATAGATTACATATTAGTCGTATGTCCATGTCATCTAGATGTATCTCTTTCAGACATTCTATAAGTTGTTTGTGGTGTAGTGTATGAAGCAGGCATATATTGGTTTGTTTACTTCTGTGTATTTTTCGATTAATGTTCTTATGCAGAATATGGCTTCTTTTGTCCCGCTATTTTTCCTAAATCCAAATTGCTGCTCATCTAATTCAGTATTGATTTTATTCTGAATCCTTCCTTGTAAGACTTTTAGCAAGATTTTTATTACATGGCACATTAGGCTTATTGCTCTAAAGTCACTGCATTCAACTGCACCATTCTTTTTAGGCAATGCAATGAAATTTGATGTTTTTAGTTCATTTGGTATGTATCCTGTGTGGTATATGTCGTTGCATATGTCTGTAATCACTTCAATGCCAGAATTTTCTAGTGCCTGTATCATCTCTATCTGTATATTGTCAGGTCCTGCTGCTTTTCCCATTTTCATTGTTTTTATAGCTTTTTCCACCTCAGATTTTATAGCCTGGTGTACATTTTATAACTGGTTTCTTGTCCCTTTGATCCTGAAATAGTTCTGTTATATGTTCCTGCCATCTATCTATAATATCCTTATTGTCTTTTAGCATTTTTCCTTTTTTGTCTGCAATGCATCAACCTTCTGTGGCTTTTTTTTATTTTTATTAGTCATTCTCTTTACTTCTGTGTGCATTCCTCTTAAGTCTTGTTTGCTTTCCATAGTTTCTATTTCTATACATTTTTGGCTAAGCCAGTCTTCTTTTGCCTTTTTGCACATTTTGCGTATCTCATTATCTATTTTATTGTATTGGGCAGTGTTCTTCGCTTGTCTCCTTTCTTCCATTTTTTCTAAGATTGTGTTAGTTTTCCACTTTTGTTTTTTGTTCTTTTCTCTTTTGGGTAAGATGTCGCAGGTTTCCTGTATGCTTTTCTTTATGCATTGCCATTTGGTTGTTACTTTTTCATCAGGATTTTCTCTATTGTATTGCTCAATTCCTTCTTCTAGCAGCTTCTGTTATGTGTTCTTTACTTGTATTGTATAGGTATCTTTAATATCTTTTTGATTTATAGCTGTTATATCGGCTCCCTCAATGAGATAGAACTGCTTGCACAGAACAGAGACAGATGGAGAGATTTGATAAAATATCTTTAAAAGAAAACTGCTAGAACAAAAATTCATATAGGAGAAGGTGTATCTTGGTCTACGCCCTATGGGCCGGTTACGGCTCGAAAGGTCAATAGATAGATAGATAGATATCTAGTGGATTTGTTGATGAATTAGACTTTTGCTTGTTTCTCTTTAGTTTGATTTTCATTTTAATTATTACAGGATTGTGATCTGAATTAATATCTGCTCCTGGGTAGGTTTTGGCTTTCTTTACGCTGTTACGGAACCTTTCTTTTATCATTATGTAATCTATTTGATTCCTCTTCTTATCTCCAGGGCTTTTCCATGTGTATAGGTGTATAGTTTCCTTTTCTCTTGCACAAAGTAGGTGTTACATATTATCAGCCTGTTTTCTTCACAGAATTGTATTAATCTTTCTCCTCTGTCATTTCTTTTTCCTAAACCATTCTTCTTCTATCTTCTTCTATCCTTCCTCTGTTGCCATTGGCGTCGAGGGGAAAAACAATCTGCGATTCTTTGCTCTTCTGTTGGCCTCTTCTGATGTTATTCCTCCTAGTGACTCTAGTATTCCCTTTATCCATCTCTTTCTCGGTCTTCCTCTTAATCTGACGTTTTCGTAGCGTTTGTTTATGGCTCTTTGATTCATTGTTAGTTCTTTCTGTCTTGTTATGTGGCCGAACCAATTTATCTGTTGTTTCTTTATGTATTCGATGGCTGGTTCAATTTCGAGTTTCTTCCTCAGGTCAGTGTTTCTTACTCTGTCCCTTAAGCTGTTTCCTGTCATTCTTCTGACACATTTCATTTCGGTGGTCGTTATCTTTCTTATTGTTCTAGAGTCCAGCGTCCAATTCTGGCACTGATAGCACAGAGTTGGTAGAAAAATTGATTTGTATATTGCCCTTTTTGCATCCGTAGTTATTGCTTTGTTTTTCAATAGTGTTGATACTTGGCCTATAACTTGGCATGCTTTGTTACACCTTATATCTATCTCTGTTTCTTGGTTATTGTCTTGTGTTAGCGTGCTACCCAGATATTTAAAATTGTCAACTTGCTTCAAAGATGTATTATCTATAATGATGTTTAGTTTTTCTTTCTTTCTCGCTATTGCCATTACTTCGGTTTTGCTTATGTTGATCTTCATGTTGTATTGTTTACAAGTGTTGTTTACCTGTTGATATGTTCTTGTAGGTCCTCAGTTGTTTCATGTATCAGAACTTGGTCGTCTGCAAATAGTACATGTATTTCATTTATTTCTTCCTCTCTTCTGTTGTTTTCTGGTACGCATATTTCGTTCTCTTCTGTGTTATCGTTTGTTGTCATCCGTGTTGGTATGTTTCCTCTGATTGGGCATGCTAATTTGCATATATTGTCCATATATGTGATGAAAAGTAAGGGGGAAAGCACGCAGCCTTGTCTTACTCCGGAGTTAATGGTGAAATGTTTAGAGTAACCTGCTGAAGATCTTACTGTAGTGCGACTACTTTCATAGAGGCTCTTGCATATCTCTACTAGGTGTTGACTCACTCTGTACAAGGGCAATACGGACCATAGTTGTTCCCTGTCCACCCTATCGAACGCCTTTTCTTGGTCAATAAAAGCTGTATATAGTGTTTTATTATGCTCTATTGTTTTCTCTGCTAGTTGTTTTATGATAAATAGGGCATCTGTGCAACCTCTGTTCCTCCTGAAGCCCATCTGAGCATCGCTTAGTTGTGGGTCTATAATTGGTCTCAATCTTTTTTCAACTATCTTGGCATATAACTTCCCTGTGTGGCTTAATAGTGATATTCCTCTATATTGGTTGCAGTCTCTTCTGCCGCCCTTCTTTTTCCATATTGGTAATATAATGGACTGTTTCCAATCGTCTGGGACTTGCTGTTGTATCCATGCAGCGTTGAATATTCTGTGTAGCCATTTACATCCTGCCTCTCCCGCTGCTGTTAGCATTTCTACTGGGATGTTATCGATTCCTGGGGCTTTGTTTCTTGGTGCTAGTCGTAATGTTTCTTCTATTTCTTCCATTAGTATATTTGGTTCTTTATCGCCAACTGTTAGTTGTTTTTTGTGAGTTTTTGGACTTGTTTCTACATTCAAAAGCTCTTCGAAATATTCTTTCCATCTCGTTAAGATTTGCGCTTTATTTGTTATTGCTTGGCCTCGTTTATCATTGATGATTTCAGTTGGGTCGTAATTGTCTTTCTTTTGTCTTATGGCTTTAATTGTTCTATAGAAATCTCTGGTTGCTGATTTGGGGTTGTTACTAATCATTTCGCCAAATTTTATCCATGCTTTATGTTTTTCTTCTTTGATTAATTTCTTCACTTCTCTTCTTTCTATTGTGTATATATCATAATCGCTTGGCTTTTTAGTTTTTAGCCAGATTTTGTATAGTTTTTTCTTTCTTTTTATGGCGTTCTTGACTATGTCATTCCACCATGGAGTGCTTATCTTTTCCTCCTTCTTCCTTTGCTTCGTTCCGCATATTGTGGTTGCTATTTTCGTCAATGATTTTTTTAATATGAGCCACTCGTTATCTACTGTAGTTATTTGTTGTGGTAGTTGTTTAAATTGGTTTTCTAGTTGTTTTTCTATTTCTTTCTTTTTATCTTCTGTTTTAAGTTGGCTTAATTTTATTGTCCTTTCGGATTGTTTTCTTGTTTTCAATTGGTTCTTGTTGTCTTGTTTTGCTTTCTGGATGGTTATTAGCACCATTTTATGGTCTGTATCATTTGTGATGTTAGGTACCGCTCTGCTGTCTCTGATTTTCCTCTTCCTTTGTGTTCTCGCTAGGATGAAATCTATTTGACTTTTACAATTGTTATCGTTCCATTTATACCATGTGTATATTTGTGAGTCTTTATGTTTAAAGAAAGTGTTAGTTATGCATAATTCATGTTGATTGCATAATTCAAGCATTCGGTTGCCATTTTCGTTCTTTCTATTTGTGTTATCTCCAAATGGGCCCAGATATTTGGAGTTCTCATAATTGTGTTTTCCTGGTCTCCCGTTAAAGTCCCCATCGCCAGTAGATCTTCATTCTTATTTACTTTGTTTATGATTTCGTTCAGTGTTTCGTAGAATTCTTCGCTCTCTTCGTCGTTGTTGTTGCAAAGTGCATATATTTGGATGTATGTTATATTGACGATGTTTTCTATTACTCTAAGGGTAATTATCCTTTCTGAATGTTGATGTATCCTTAATGTATATTTCCTATAATGGTCTTATATCTACCTTTTCCTACTTTAACGTTCATGTCACCCATTACAATCAAGATGTCTGAAGATTTCACTTGCTTCATAACTTTATTTAGGTCTTCATTGTATGCCTCTATTTATATATATATTGCAAACTGCGCTTATATGGTTATCTTTTTCGCGAATACACAGGGGCCACGGAAAGAGAACAAGGTCGGAAGGGGAACGGTAGAAAAGAGGTTCTAAAACACAGATTAAAACATCAATAACAGGCATAGTCGCGCCCTCCAGCAGCAGAACTGGAAGTTGTTAGCAACCCCAAACTGGTGGCTTGCGACAGGATCGGTGAACCAGAACCATCCAGACCCTGCCCCACCTCTCTGCGGTGCCTCTAGTAACAGACTAACCTGTCTAGTCTGGCCAGACGAGTAGGGATAGATGAGAGAAAACAACCCGGTACTCGAAAATAACATGCTGATGTGTTAGGCAGAAAGGCTCGCATATCTATATCACATTGCACTATTTTCAGCCCAAATTATACGTTAAATTGAAATTATGCCATTTCTAGAATAAAATTTCTCATACAGCCATTTTCTTCTCTTAGCGTTCAGCCGTTAAGTGGGCGTGGTGGATGCGTTGTGTCGCTACTTGGCGGCAATATCTGCGCCTTATACAATTATTTTAATATAAAGAGTCTACCACACCATGTCTGGATGGTATAACTAAGAGATGTCTGATTCTGCTTGAAAATCTGGGAGAGTGAAAAATAGTACATGATAGATTCAAAAAGATAAATCTTGATATTATCACGTGCCATACCGGTTAGCGCAGGAGATAAATCTTGATATCATCACGTGCCATACAGGTTAGCGCAGGTGTGCCCTTCCACAATCTTCTATCCACAGTGCATTGTAACAATTCTGTTGTTGACTGTTTTCCATGCCGTGACACTAAGCTTTCTAGTATCATCTCTCTTTGTCGTCCACCATCTCTTTTTCTCTGTATTTTGCCAGTTGTAACCCAGTATTCTAACTGTCCTCTTCTCATGATGTCCCCGAAATAAAATGTTGATTATTATTTTTTTTTTCTTAGGAGCTCCCTTTTTGTGTTGGCCTCTTTGAGAGTTTCCTCGTTGATCCTTTTAGCTGTCCAGTGAACTTTCAACATTCTTCTGAGTAATCCCATCTCTGTAGCATATAATTATCTTGGCATTTGTTTGATTACTGTACATGATTCGCTCCATAGATCAGAAGTGGCTCTATATAGCACCGGAGAATCTCTTTCTCACTTATATTGACATAGACTTGTTGCATAAGACGCTTTTCATTTTCTGAAATGCTATTTTGGCCTGAACTATTTTGTTCTGTTAAATCTTGATATATCTCCCTGAAATGGTAACCGGAATTAGTACGCACATCACAGAACTGTTCTAATAAGTCAAGCCAACAACATATTTAAAAATTTAAAAAAGCATTTAAAAATGCCTACAGTACAACGTGGAAGAAGAACTGCGTACAGTTTAATCAGGCTTTAGACGGGACACAGGTAACAGATCTTGAGCTTTGGTTTACCGTTACACAGGAAACGAGAGCTATGTGGGAACGTGCAGGTCTTTTAAAGAGTAGACTATGTCACAAGTTTGTTGACGTTTTCAGCTTTGCGAGCACGACCGGTTGTGGGTAGAATGAGGTAAACTGACTTTAATCGTCTATATTTCGTATAGCTGAAGCTGTCAAACTGGGTGATTTCGGTATTTCCCTCTCAATAGATGTCTACGTACACGACCACATTATTTAGTATAATAATAAGGGTTGGGGGGGGGGGGGTCTTTGATCCACTTCACATCGTCACAAATCATTGGCATCATTTGATTCCAACCAATAGGCATCCCTTTTGATTAAACGAAGAAAGTCAACTAAATATGTGACTACTTGATGTCTCCCTAATGGTCCACATGTTTCCATATCACTCCTTCGGATGAAAGAGGTGGGGGTTAAGATGGGCATAGCCAGAAACGAGAAACTTAGTGAGCGTATAAGAAGACTTATCAACCAACACAGAATTGGAGTCGTCAGTCGCACTGCAATATGCGAGGAAACGAATGCGCAGACAAACTAGCTAAGGATAGAGGGCGATTACCAGAAGAGAACCATCTGGTCTGCTTTGAAGAAGAAAAATCCACCATCAAAGGCCAGTGTCATGAAAAATGGAAGCAAGAACACTCAAAGTATAACGAGAAGGACGGATACGTCAGTTTTTATTCCTATGTATTCGATTACTGGTAGAATTTCAATGGTGTTTCTGACTTCATCGTTCTTAACATGATCTCTTCTTGTTTTGTTCACAGCTTTTATAAGGCATCCCATCTTACATGTCATTTTTCCTTCTCGATCTGGTTAAAGTCCATGTTTGACATTGATAGCAGAGAGTTGGAGTAAAGATATAGTTTATCAAGTTCTTTTGTTTCCATTGAGATAGCAGGGTGCTTTAAAATTGGCGAAACTTGGTATGTAATTTTGTTAGCACTTTAAATGTTTGCTTCAATCTCTCTATTGAGCTTTCCGTCCTCTGTAAAAATGCTACTCATATACTTGAATTCTTGCACGTGCTTTAATTTGTAATTACTGCTGTTATTCTACTAACATAGCATTCAAAAATAAATATTAACTTTAACTAAACATTTTACGTTTTTGTGTGCCGTGTCACAGACTGAAACCACTTCTAAAAAGTCTATGTTCTAAGATTGAGGGAACAGACGGTTACCAGCGCCCTGATCATGCTGAGGGAATATACATAGGCTCAGGGCATTTTCAACCATAAATGCTGCAAAATTTCAAAGGTCATAACTAAAATGTCACTTTGAGATGAAAACGAATAGCTGTGATCTCCTATCTTGCTTAACATTTTGAAAAGAATCATGTCAGATGATTTGCTTGTAAAGTCGTTATTTGGACAATACACCCCCCCCCCCCCCCAACCAAAAAAAAAAAAAAAAACCTCAAGGCTATAAGAGTCGTGTAAGTCTTTTCTCTGTGTGGGTCAAGGAACAGACATACTATATCAGCCAATTTAAGACACAAACTCGGTTTAAAAAAAAAAAGCAGGAGAAATGGTTTTTTAAAATAACTGCAGATACAGAAATTTGGGGAAGAAACACAATCGCCAGCAGGAAAAGTACGGCAATAATACAGGGTGTTTTTAAAGTCGCAGTGCAGTGAATTTCTACTCTCGGAAGAAAAACGTCACCAGAAATGCGGTTAACTAATGCGTCACACAAATTGTAAAATAAATGGTATTATTCAAATATACTTGACTGCTATCGGCGAGCTTATAATGGGTAATGTTGGTATTAACACAATAAAGTTGTGCCTAAAGCATATGTTGAAAATGTCCACCACGGGCCTCAAGACATGTCGTGATTCGTCTTTCCATATTTGCGAAAACCTTCAGAATAATGTCTGGTGATATTTGTTTAATCTTGTCTACTATTTCAGTCTTTAGGTCATTAATTGTCTGCGGATTATTTTCATAAACCTTCCCCTTCAATGCCCCCCACAGATAATAATCTGGGGGTGTTAGATCTGGTGAACGATCAGGCCAGATTCCACGTGAAATAATGCGATTTGCAAATATGCTTTCTAAATAATTGAGTGTTGTTGTGGCTGTGTGTGCTGTTGCCCCATCCTGCTGAAACCAGGATTCCATAATTTCCCGTTCTGTAAGGTGTGCTATGAACGGTTCCAGAATTAAAGTACGGTAACGTTCTGCATTTATTGTTTCATTAAAAAATATAGGTCCTATTATCCGCATACGACTTATAGCGCACCACACTCCGACTTTTTGATCGTAAAGCGGCACTTGATGAAATTCATGGGGGTTTTCACTGCTCCACAGCCGATTGTTCTGACTGTTCACATAACCGGATAAATGAAACCAGGCTTCATCAGTGAAAAAGTGACGTCAAGGATGGCAGCGCCATGTTCATAAATAAAATTCTGAAACCACATGCAGTAGTTTAAACGGGATTCATAATCTCATTCTTGGAGTTAAGACACTACAGTTAATTTGTATGGACGATAGTGTAGTTTACTTCTTAAAACCTTGTGGACAGAACTCTTAGATATTTGCACCTGTTGAGACAAGTGGTTTAAAGATGCATTTGGACTCATTGTAATTCTGTCTTGGAGTTCCATAATTTGGTCTTGTGAAATTGAAGATCTTCCAGATCGGTATGCATCTACCACACTACCGGTTTCACGAAACTTTTTGATCAATTTTGTAACAGAATTTCGGTGAGGGACTTGTGAGTCTGGAAATTTCCTCACGAATTGTCTAATGACCTCATCCGTATATTTACCGCCATTACGAAAGACATGCTCAACCAGAAATACCCTGTTTTCAATCGTCAACACCATTTCCTTCAAGCAATGAGACAGTGAAAGTAGCGTAGTGCCCGTCCTTTACGTAAATAAAACCTTAAAGGAAGCAGCGGTTTGTTCATAAATGTGGTTTACAAAATTGTGGTACGTAGATGATGATTACGTCATTTACTGAATATTAGAAATATTCACTGCACTGCGACTTTAAAAACACCCTGTAGTTGTAAGTGTTTCTGTGGAGGAAAATATGTTTTAAGTATTTTATATTGGATATGTATTTTTTTTTTTTGGTGGGGGGAGATGCTCAGGATTAAAGTGAAATAAGGAGGGAGGGAAAGTGAGTGAATCCACATATTTGCTAGGAATTAATTTGAAGAGAGGAGTACCCACTATCCTTATGAACATCAATGCAGAGGTTGCCCGTACAAGCAGGTATGACCAAGACGAAGTTACTGTAAGTTTCATCTGAGAGAAACCCCTTTCACATTCACTGGAAGATATTGCAGTTGTGTCCAAAGTGTGCTTTAGATGAAGTAGCCTATCAGGGAATTTATGAAAATATTAAAATATAATCACGAAACCACAAATTGCTTCTCTTTCATTTAAGTGGAATTTGCGTGCTTTCTAATCTCAGCTTCACCAAATGTCAGGTGCTTATCAGGATTTTCTGGCCAGTAGTTAGAATCTAAAATCTTGGCACATTCAAATAAATCAGCATCATCTCCTTCAAGCAAACACTTTCCAACAGTTTAGACTTAAAAAAAAGAAAACAAAAAAGAAATGATAAATTATTGCAGAAGCGAGCCTGTCATTTGTGTGGAATTCAATCTCGGTTTTAAATCTTGGTTGTTTCTGAGACCCATTGTGTGCTGTCTTTAGTAGTTCTACGTTTTGGGGGGGGGGGGGGGGGGGGGCCTCGGTAGCCTAGTTGGAAAAGCCACCCGACTAGGCTACCGACGTTTGGACAACCCGTGTTCGATTCCCGCTAGAAGCTGTACTTGTGGTTGAAAAAAAAATACATTGTTTTCATAACATGAACATAAAAGTTCATTGGTGCTATAAAGAACCAATTCTGACCTATGGAAGCGAATCATGGACAGTAGACAAACAAATGAAAAGACGATTAGAGGCCACAGAGATGGGATTTCTCAGAAGAATGTTGAAAGTTCCCTGGACAGCTAAAAAGACCAATAAGGACATTCTCAAAGAGGCCAACAGAAAAATGAGGCTCATAAAAAAACATCAGAAAGAAACAATCAACATTGTGAGAAGAGGAGAGTTGGAATATTTGGTTACAACTGGCAAAATACAACGAAAGATAGATTACGGGCGACAAAGAGAGAAAATAGTGGATAGTTTGGTGTCATGGCATGGGAAACAGTCAAAACAGAACTGATACGATGCACTGTAGATAGAAGATTATGGATGGACACTACGCCAACCGGTATGGTACATGATGATGGTAATGTATTCTCTTTTTCTATTCATCTGTCTGTTTCTTGCTGGAGTTGGAGCTTTAGCGTCTTTTTCCAAAGATTGCGGTCTACATCTATGTCCTCCCAGGCTGCAGAGTTTATGTTTAGATTCTTCATGTCTCGTCTACCATCATCATCATCATCATCATTGAGTGCCTTCTCCGCAACGAAGGTTGGCTAACCATGGATCGCCATTCTACTCTGTTTCTTGCTTTGATGGTGCAGGCTGTCATATATTGACTTGTCCATCTTTTGATGATACTCGTCCTTGTTAGTCTTGGTCAGCCTCTGCCTCTTTTACCTTGTGTTTTCCCTTCCAATATTACTTTTAGTAGGCTGTTGCGTCTTTTAACATGCCCCAAAATTTCATTTATCTGGTCTTAATTGTATTTAGTAGTTCTCTTTTTATTTTCAGTTGTTTTAAATTTCATCGTTTGTTATCTTTTCTTTCCATCCAATTCTACCTATTCTTCTATAAAGCCACATTTCAAAGGCTTCAATTTTCGGTTCTGTTTTCTTGTCTAATGTCCATGTTTCTGCACCATACAGGAATATTGAGAAGATGTAACATTTTGCCATTCTTAGTTTCAGCCCTGCTGATATTTGTTTTGTTGTTAGTATATTTTTCATGGCATTAAAATTACTTTTTACCATACCTATTCTATTGTTTATTTCAATTTTAAATTTTCCATCATTGGTTATAGTATGTCCAAGGTAGTTGTAGCTCTGGACTGTCTTCAGATGTATTCCCTCAACTGTGATATTTATTGTAGGTCTTGAGAATTTTCTTCATTTATGATCATAGTTTTAGTCTTTTTGATATTCATTTCTAGTCCATATTTTTTGCTTGTTATTTTTATCACATTAAGCAATTGTTGTAGGTTTTTAGGATTTTCTGCTAGTAGAACAGTCTCATCAGCATATCTTACTTAGGTTATTGATTTATTGATTATCTTTCCATTAATGTTTAGGCCTGGCATCTCTGAGATGTTTTTAAAGATTTGCTCAGTGTATAGATTGAACAAGCTTGGTGATAGGATGCATCCTTGTCTTACTCCTCTTTTTATGTCCATGGGTGTAGAGTTCTCCTTGTTATATTTTATTATTGATGTTTGCTCCCAGTACAAATTACATATTAGTCGTATGTCTGTGTCGTCTAGATTTATATCCTTTAGGCAATCTATAAGTTGGTTATGGTGTACTCTATCGAAAGCTTTGGTGTAGTCTATAAAGCAGACATATATTGGTTTGTTCCAATTGTATTCCATTGTATATCTCGTCTACATACGTTTAAAAATCTGAGTTTTTGGCGCTCCCTAGTACTTTTGTCATCTGTATCTGAAAATAATAGAGCAGCAATTGGCAAAAGGAGAAACTCAAGCACAGACAGAAAAAAACCATCACATTTAAAGAAAGAAGACCATCATCAAAGCTATGAAGGATATAAACCCAAAAAAGGACAGCTACATTGAACAAGCAGAACAAATGATCTACTTCGCCTAATAACATGATACAACAGACTAAACAATCATTTGTACCTAATTATATTAGTCCCATCGCCCATGTGAACAGGCAACAAAGTACAAAGACAGCCAAAGGCATACTATAGGACTGTATTGTGTTCAGACGGTTGTGGAAGGAACAATGGTCAGCAGAAACACACATCCACATGTTTGGAAGTCTGAGGAAGCATCAAACATAGAAGCATATACTATAAAAGACTAATTTTGTAGACATTAAATAGCGACAGAAAAGAAGGTAAACGTAGAAGTTGTTAACATTGGGCGATAGTCCACATCTTAGCGATACACGGTCCATTTAATCTCGGACTATGTCTTTTAAGTTATATTATTAGACCACATTTATCATCCACAAATTAAAGTGAAAGAAAGCTACTTTGTATAGATAGGACCTCTCTAATGAGGGAGGACAAGCTGGCCACATACACAAAAGAGCAGTGAAAGATCCTCTGGTAGGAGAGGTGTCTAGAGTAGCCTAGAGGAGACTGTATTTCACTATTCTATAGTATCGAACAATTCAGTTTCATGATTATACAAATTACTGATGTCCACGATATTTATTATAATTGACCAGTATTAAAGTAATTTTTTTTTTTTTTTGATGGGGAGGGGTTAACTTTCAAAAATTGACATTTTTTAATGACGGGACAACCGGAAGACCAAAATCAAAAAAAAAAGAAAAAAACTGCAATTCCCTTTGAAGCTTATTTGCATGGTCAATCTAAATATAATGTCCTTTCGATAAATATAAGCATACTAGCGTTTTGAAGGCCCGGTATATTACGATTTTCTTGTATTACGGAATAGAATTCCGGCAAACCTTATATTGGAAAAAAAAACGCATTGTATTTGATATTCAATTTACGGTTTCTGTGATTGTGCCATCCACGTGTAGTTTGGCTGCTCTGCTGAGTTGGTATCTGCCTCTATCGTCAGCCTCAGGGGAGGTCAATCAAACATGGAAAATAAATTAAAAATGGCCGACGTCTGTCACGAATTGGCCGGAGTACTCAAGTAATTCTTTACAGCAGGTAGTCACTTGTTTTTATTTCAATAAGAAAATTAATTTCTTGTAAAATTAGTGTCGAATGTGGCAAATAAAATGAAAACAGTTGAAATATTTAATTATTACACATAATCATAAACAACAATAATTAGCGGATTTCCATGGTTTGTGAAAATTGTTTTTTTTTTTATTACAAGTTACAATTACTTTAATTTTTAATTAACTTTAAACTTACTACTTGGTGTCATTTGTGAGTTGTTTCGGGAATGCAAGTCACATTTGCCACGATTGGGTCATTGGAAGTGCTGCATTAATTATTACTCGTGTTATTAATATTTGGAACACGTGCGAAACTAACTTAATTTTAATATTAAACTTAACTTTTAACTACTAGTATATAAGTGATCAGATGAATTTATTATTTAAAACAAAATTTTATAATGGAGTTAATTGAGCTTTAAGTAAGTTTTAGTAATTAGTTAAATTAGTAGTAACTTATATTTTAAATAATTATATTCGCCTTTTCGGTCACTACAATATTATAATATATAATATAATGATAATAATGATATTAATGTGATTGTGTGTTGAAAACGCGATGCAGGAAAACACAATGATTAAATGACAAATGAACTGAACTATCATCAATAGCCAGCAAAATAGGGCTTGAGATCAATCATGAAAAGACTAAAGTCATGAAAAGTTTAATTCCAAGAGACGAGAAAATATACATTATACATGGAAAAAAAACCAGTAGAAGAGATCGATTACTTTACCTATCGTGGAAGTCACATTCAATTGATCAAGAAGGGGATACAAGCAAGCAAAGAAATTAGAATCAGAATAGCTAAAGCAGCAATGTCTTTCAGAAGCCTTGAAAAGTTGTGGAAATCAAAACTAATCAGCACAAACACAAAACTTAGACTATTCAAATCAAATGTACTATCAACCCTTACGTATGCGTGTGAAAGCTGGAAAACAAGAGATATGATATAGAAACAAAGTTGAACGCATTCGAAAATAAATGTCTAAGGAAAATACTTGGTATAGCGTGGAACGAATTCAAAACAAAGAGCAAATTAGAGAAATCGCCAATCAACCACTAATATCTTCAGTAATAAAGAAAAGACGATGGCCATATGTTGGACATGTGATGAGAAGAGATAATAACCGAATAGCAAAGCAAGCCCTCATATGGGAAACAACAGGTAAGAGGAAAAGAGGAAGCCCCAGAGAGACACTGAGAAGAACATTGATGAGAGAGGCAAGAGCAGCAGGATTCGGCTCCCTCAATGAGATAGAGCTGCTTGCACAGAACAGAGACAAATGACAAATGGCGAGATTTGATAATTGTCTTTAAAAGAATTGAAAACTGCTAGAACAAAAATTTAGATAAGAGGTGTATCTTGGTCTACGCCGCTATGGGCCGGCTACGGCTCGAAAGGTGGATGATAGATAGATAGATAGTGTTGAAAAAGAATTAAAGAAAAATTATTAAATTTAATACTCATCATCATCGTGTGCCTTCTCCGCAGCGAAGGTTGGCTACCATGGATCGCCATTCTATTCTGTTTCTTGCTTTGATGGTGCAGGCTGTCATAGATCGACTTGACCATCTTTTGATGTCACTCGTCCATGTTAGTCTTGGTCTGCCTTTGCCTCTTTTACCTTGTATTTTTCCTTCCAATATTACTTTTAGTAGGCTGTTGTGTCTTTTAACATGCCCCAAAAATTTCATTTGTCTTGTCTTAATTGTATTTAGTAGTTCTCTTTTTATTTTCAGTTGTTTTAAAACTTTATCGTTTGTTATCTTTTGTTTCCATCCAATTCTACCTATTCTTCTATAAATCCACATTTCAAATTCAATTTTAATATTCAATTCCAAATTTAATAATTAAAAATTTAATTATTCCTTTCTTTCATCATCATCATGTGCCATACCAGGTGGCGTAGGCGATCATGTCCTTCCACAATCTTCTATCCACAGTGCATCGTATCAGTTCTGTTGTTGACTGTTTTCCATGCCATGACACCAAGTCAAGCTATCCACTATTTTCTCTCTTTGTCGCCCGCAATCTGATGATTTCTTTCTGATTTTGTTTAGGGAGCTCCCTTTTTGCGTTGGCCTCTTTGAGTCTTTGAGAATGTCTTCATTGGTCTTTTTAGCTGACCAGGGAACTTTCAACATTCTTCTGAGAAATCCCATCTCTGTGGCCTCTAATCGTTTTTTCATTTGTTTGTCTACTGTCCATGATTCGCTTCCGTAGGTCAGAATTGGTTCTATATAATGTAGCACAGATGAACTTTCTTTCTCATTTCTATTGACATAGATAATTCTTGCATAAGATATTTTTCATTTTCTGAAATGCTATTTTGGCCTGAGCTATTCTGCTTTTTATTTCTGTGGTGCATCTTTCAACAGATGTTATAAAAATTATTGTGCCCAAGCCTTTGACACTTTTTGCATTTGTTTCAGATTTGTTCCATTATTTAGCTGCATGATGGTGATGATTGTTTCTTCAATATGACCATTACTTCTGTTTTCTTTTCTTTAATTTATTATAAATGTGATATATATTATATATAATTATTTGCCTGTGTTTGTTAGTTTATACTGATAAGACATCTAATCTAGTGCTTTCATAAAATTTCAATGTAGTTTTAAGTTTAAGTAAATTATTACATTTTAAAAAATTATAAAAAATATTTAAAAAATTAAAAATATTAAATCATTATAGCACGATAATAGCTCTACAGTTAGAAATCTGCAAAACAGTGATACCTAACTCATTTGTCTGCTTCACGCGCAACTGTACATATATAATATATGTTATTTAACCTTATATCATGATACCTTTCCATGAGCCATGTTTTTAATGATTAATGACACCTTTGTAAATTTGTGAACACTAAATGTTACATTTGGAGTTTGGAAAATACCATTTTCTTTGAACTCTTTCAACTGTGTGTCTAGTTACACAACTCTGTGTTTACACAAGCAGAGACATAGGAGACAAATAATAATAAATGACTATTATTATAGAGGGAAACTTCCAAGGCAATAATCAGCGAATCCATACAGATGAAGAGGTATGTTTACAGCTCTCGGGAAAAAATGACAAATAATGAACATAAAAAAAACAAAGAACAATAAATGGACTAAAGCAGGATCGAACCTGTACTCAGTGACACAGCGCCTTGCCACGAAAAGCCAAACGCTAGGGAACACTGCCACTCAGCTAACTAAAGGAATAGGATATGGTAATCATTTCCTGGCTTAGGTTTGATTTATGGTCTGAAATTCGATCACATGGTGCCATGGCTACCGGAGATGATAAGCTGTCATCTATTCACATGTCTGCTTTCATTCCAGCATATTTGGCTCCTCTTAGTCACTTAGGGCTGCTCGTGCCTATCCCATGTAACAAATGTTTGTTTGATGTCTCGTCGACAGCTGAAAAGATTTCCCCCAACATAAGAGAGGAAAAGAAAAGAAATTTCTTGAAAATTGGTGACATTTATAAAACAACAACAAGCAGCCACATTCTTACATAATTTTGACAAAGTGCAGGTGGTGTTTTAAACCAAAAAAATTAGCATCGAAAGAAATAAATCCAACACTCAGGTGTCACCAAAAGCAATAGTAGGAAGGTACACAAAGTGATGAAATGTTTGTCCTCTGCAAACTATTCAATTCCAAAAATTTGTATTTTGAGTTCGAAATGTTTTCGCAGGTGTCACAATCTAGAGTTAAAAATCTATGAATTTGTAAGTGATTTGATTGATTATATATTATTTTTCTTCTACCTTTCAGCTCCCTGTGGAGCATAAGTCTTCAACAAACACTTTCCAAGCCGTTGTGTTTCTTGCCATTCTTTTAAGATCATTCCATGTCTTCCCCATCATCTCCATCTCCAAGAATTCCTTGATCTTCCTCTTTGTCTTTTTCCCTGGGGATTCCAAAAAAAGGCCTGTTGTATAATACTCTCAGTTGACTTCCGTGGAATATGGCGCCCTGTTCACTGGCTTCTTCAGAGGACTCACAGATAAGTGCTGATTTCCAGTGAACTTTTCTGTTTATTTGTTTGTTTTATTGATATTTTAAGGGATCATGTGATTGTACGCACTTTCTTTTTGATGTAAATCACATTGCTTATTTTGATTCATTGCATTTTGTTACAATTTCCTTATTTAATCACTTACACTCATCCTTGTTGTTGATTGCACTATTGAACGTGTCAAAAATGGCGTTTGTTTACGTCGGTCTGTCGTCAAAGACGCGTAATTCATTTAATTTGTGGAAGGCTCACAGTGTATCCGCATGCTGCCGAGCTATTTACTGGAGTTGGCCAGTTTATAACGTGGAAACGGGTTCTGGACCGTGCGACTGAGTAAGTGCACGTGAGTCTAGACCATCCGCAGCATCGACGATCAGCGACAAAATCATCTATGACAATGTCTCTTTTCCCCAGTGTTTTCTTCGCATGTCTCTTTCCATATATCCTTTACCTTTTTCCAATGATCTTCTATATTTATTGTATTTTCTAGTTGTTGGAGGACTTGGTATTTGTTTGATATTGTGACTGCAAATTTGTCTTTAATTCCTTGTTCTTTAAGAAGCCCTACATTGAAATACTTTCTACCCTTATTCGTTGTAGTATATCTTTTAAGTTTAAGTTTGACTAGCAGAAGATGATGATTTGAAGCCACATCTGCTCCTCTATATACTTTTACATCCTGTAAGAATGACTTAAACTTATTATTAATTCATATGTGGTCAATTTGATTCTCCATTTTATGATTTGGTGACACCCATGTAGCTTTATGTATTCTTTTATGTTGGAATATTGTTCCTCCTAGACTTATTTGATTAAGAGCACAGAAGTTCACGAATATCCCTCCATTCTCATTTATATCTCCAAGTCCATGTTTTTCCTATAATCTCTTCAAAGCCTATGTTGTCTGATCCTACTTTTGCATTTAGATCTCCCATCAATATTATAATATCCTTGGCTCATCTTTCCTCCATCTGACATTGTAACTGTTTATAGAATTCATCTTTAACTAAATCATCCTTATCATTGGTTGGTGCGTAGCATTGGGTAATGTGTATTTTTATATTGTTTTTTTGTTGTTTTAAATGTTGCTCTCATTAGTCTTGGCCCTACTGCTTCCCATTCTATCAGTGTCTTCTGTGCATTCCTTGATAACATTATTGCTACTCCTTCACTATGTTGTGCTCCAGGTTCCTGGTGTCCTGATGATAAAATTGTCTCTCCTGTATTTAGTTTTATCCTTTCCATTCTTAGCCATCTTGTTACGCACATTCTCAGAATATCTATTTTGTAATTTCTCATTTCTGCTGCTACCTGAGCAGCTTTTCCTTGTTCATTTAGGGTATGTACATTCCAGGTGCCAATTCTGGAGGATTTCCTGGTAGACAAAAGGTGAGTCGGCAACCCGGACTCCTTACGACTTTCTCTGGATGGCGTCATACATCTCTTAGACAGAGAGCCTTTATCTTTCCTGGATGGCGGATTTACTTTTATTCTTTTCTTTGACTTGTCCATGTTGGTGAAGTTTTTTCGGCTTATTTTTTTACATTACAGGATAGCCAGTCCCATGCCCGACCCTCTTTAGTCTCCTCTCTATGTACATGCATGGTAGGGAACAGCGCCACTATTCTTTACTCCCCTTTCAGGCCCCGGCAGCACACGGGCGGATTATATATTATGATTGTTAATAATTATTGTTTACAATAGTGCAATGAGGTGTTGCCAAAAACAGCCGATTGACACACCTGCTTTAAAAAAAACAATATGTACAATGGCATAATGTAAATAAGGTGATAGATGACCTTTCAATTTTAAAAAAATGTTTTTTTAAACTTGAGTCTTCTACGTGTCATGGCGACTACATGTTGTCGTTTTTATAATTCGGCTTTTGTTGATATATTTAAATGATTTACGCAACAGTCTAGTTGTGAAATTATGTGTTGCTATTCTCTGTTTGATGTATGTTTTACTTTTGACGGGTGGATGGACTGTGAACTTTACTGATAGTTAAGTGGAATATGATTTATTCTTCTTTGTGTCGTGTGTTCGCGGTTCGATAGGCAAGCACATGGTTCTACAACAATGGCGCCGGCCGGGTGTGTTCAACCCGTATGTGAAAGTCTGGTGGTGGATGGGGTGGAAGAATTAGAAATAATCAACGGCCCAGGAAGCAAAAGCAGCAAAGTGTGTGGTACACATGAGGCATATTCAGAACACGAAACACAGATATGACATACCACCGTGAAAGAGATTGGAGCCTCATCACGTAACATTCCAAGAAAGCCATGAGGAGAAATTCTAACTACTGTTTTAGGAACAGTCAACCTATGACAATCTGCACCATCAAAGCAAGAGACAGAGTGGAATGGCGCTCCATGGTAGCCAACCTTCGATGTGGAGACAGCACTCAATGATGATGATGAGTCTTCAACCAGATCACTTTCATATTTTATATACATATGAATAAATAAACGCATAAGAAATCCAGTCCAGTCAATACACCAGAGTTTTATATTTATATATTTTATTGTCAATCTTCCAGTGACACATGTTCAACAAGACTCCAGAGTTTGTGAGTTTTCAACCTGGATTTCTTGTTTGCGATTTAATCTCAAGTAGAAAACTTCTGAATTTTAAAATTTCATAAATCATACACTTATGAAGTGCACAAATATATCCAATTTATATATTGGAGTATTGTTACTAAAAGCGGCCTGATGACCTAGCTTTTGCTGATGATATACAATCCTCTTACATAATCATAAATATAAAGATAAAATGAGAATAGTTGATGAGAGGTCACATCTAGGAACTTAAAACAAAGATAGGACTAGAATCATGTGAATTAATGTAGTTGACAATAAACAAATAACACTCAGAGAAATACCTCTCCAAGATGTATCATATATATATATATATCCATCTATCTATCGACTTTCGAGCCATTGCCGACCCATAGGGCGTAGACCAAGATACACCTTCTCATATCTGAATTTTTGTTCTAGCAGTTTTCTTTTAAAGATTTTTTATCAAATCTCGCCATTTGTCTCTGTTCTGTGCAAGCAGCTCTATCTCATTGAGGGAGCCGAATCCTGTTGCTCTTGCCTCTCTCATCAATGTTCTTCTCAGTGTCTCCCTGGGTCTTCCTCTTTTTCTCTTACCTGTTGTATCCCATATGAGGGCCTGCTTTGCTATTCGATTATTATCTCTTCTCATCACATGTCCAACATATGACCATCGTCTTTTCTTTATTACTGAAGATATTAGTGGTTGATTGGCGATTTCTCTAATTTCCTCGTTTGTTTTTAATTCGTTCCACGCTATACCAAGCGTGGTATATTTTCCTTAGACATTTATTTTTGAATGCGTTCAACTTTGTTTCTATATCTCTTGTTGTTTTCCAGCTTTCACACACATACGTAAGGATTGATAGTACATTTAATTTGAAATAGTCTAAGTTTTGTGTTTGTGCTGATGAGTTTTGATTTCCACAACTTTTCAAGGCTTCTGACAGACATTGCTGCTTTAGCTATTCTGATTCTAATTTCTTTACTTGTATCCCCTTCTCAATCAATGTGACTTCCAAGATAGATAAAGTGATCGATCTCTTCTACTGGTTTTTTTTCCATGTATATTTTGTCATCTGTTGGAATTAAACTTTTCATGACTTTAGTCTTTACATGATTGATCTCAAGCCCAATTTTGCTGGCTATTGCTGATAGTTCATTTGTGTTTTCCTGCATCATTTTTATCTGACTGCTGATGAGGACTATGTCATCAGCAAAGTCGAGGTCCTCCAAATGATTTCCTTGTATCCATTCGATGCCTTTATTACCAGTGCAGCATTTCTTCATTATGAAGTCCACAACAATTCCAAATAACAAGGGCGATAAAATACATTCTTGTTTAAACCCAGTTTCTATTGGGAAACATTTGCTCAGTCCTTCCTCTGTTCGAACTGCACATGTGTAACCATCCTACATGTCTTTGATAATGTTTATGATTTTTGATGGTAAGCCATATTGCTTCAGAATTTTCCACAAAGAATCTCTATGAATACTATCAAATGCTTTTTTGAAATCGATGAAGTTAAGTACAAAAGGTTTTTGCTTTTCAATGTTTTCCTCCAATATAAGTCGTAGAGTGAAAATGTGGTCAAGGCAGCTTCTCCCTTTTCTAAACCCAGCCTGTTCTTCCCGCATTACTGTATCTATTGAATCCTTTATTCTATTTAGGATGATTTTGCAGAATAACTTTGAGGCAACTGACAAAAGTGTCACGCCCCTCCAGATGTTGAACATTTTTTGGAGATGTATTAGATTATGGCTATCAATTGCCTTGAGGATCTCAGCTGTTAACTTATCCTCTCCAGCAGCCTTGTTATTGGTCATAAGCTTTAAGGTGGTTTCTATTTCGCTCAAGGTGAAGTCATCTAAATTTACATCTAATTCTGCTGCTGGTTTTTCAGCTTCAAAATCTATTAAACTTTGGGGTAGTGGACGGTTAAGAATTTCTTTGAAGTGTTCCGCCCAGCGGGCTTTTATGTCTGCGCTTGTTGTTAGCATTAATCCAGATTTGTCTAGAATTGGTGTTCCACTGGATGTATAGGTGTTTGTCAGCATCTTTTTTACAGTATAAAGAGTTCTACTGTCTCCTGTAATTGCAGCTTTCTCTGCCAAATTGTCTATATAAGCTCTTGTATCTCTTCTTGCTGAACTTTTCACTTTTTGTCTAATTCTTTGTATGTTGCTTTTGCCAGAACCTTTCCAAGATCTGTCTTTACATTAGTCATGGCTCTCTTCACTTCTCTTCTTTCTTTGATGTATTTCCATGTGGTGTCTGAGATCCAAGCTCGTTTTTCCATTTTCTTCAGTCCGGCACTTGCTTCTGCTGCTGTCAGTAGTATTTTGCTCTGTGAGTCCCACATTTCATTGTTATCTAAGTCTATTTCACCGAGTGCTGTATAACAATTACTTAACTCTATGTTAAACTTTTCCTTTATGGCTTCATCTTTCAATTTATGACTATCAATTTTATGTGGCATTGACCTCTCTGTTGGCTTCTAAATTTTAATCTTATTTTCCCAATGCACAAGTTGTGGTCACTATTAACATCAGCACCTCTGTATGCTCTTACATCTATTAATGATGATCTGAATTGTTGTTTAATACATAGGTGGTCAATTTGATTTGATGTTCTATCATCAGGAGATATCCATGTTGTTTTGTAAATATTTTGTGTGGAAATAATGTCCCACCTATAACTAGATTTAATTGTATATAAGTAATTGAGCAATATAGACAAAGAAGAATAAGAGTGAATGATATCTAACAAGGGTACAAATAGCAAGAGGAGTCAAGTCTTCATTGCACTAGGAAACTGAAGGAATGTAATATTAAATAAAGAATCCAAAGGAATTTAGGTTGCAATTAAACAAATTATTTTCAACTTCAATGTTTTATGTGGCTGTGCAACATGAACAACGTAAATGATAGTCATGAAGATACACATTTTCATTAATGGATGCTTATGCTGAATAAAAGGATGGAAATAGTGGGACAAAATTACTAAATTTAATTTAGATGTTGGCTGGATGATCTGGAGGTAAGACATCAACCCCTGGACAAGAAGGTCCTGAGTTTGAATCCTGTGACGTGCAGGTACAACTAGAGTGCAAAGATGATTAGAGGCCACAGAGATGGGATTTCTCAGAAGGATATTGAAAGTTCCCTGGGCAGCTAAAAAGACCAAATGAGGAAATTCTCAGAGGCCAACACAAAAAGGGAACTCCTAAAAAAAACACCAGAAAGAAACAATCAACATTTTTCTGGCACATCATGAGAAGAGGAAAGTTGGAATACTTGGTTTCAACTTGCAAAACAAAAGGAAAAAAGATATTGCGGATGACAAAGAAAGAAAATACTGGATAGCTTGGTGTCATGTCATGGAAAGCAGTCAACAACAGAACTGATACGCTGCACTGTGGATAGAAGATTGCGGAAGGACATGATCGCATATCCCACCAGTGTGGCTCATGATAATGACATGCAGTGGGAATTTTTATCTTCAAATCTGTGGTTTCTTCATAGCTTTGCGCTCCCTGGTATGTGGTAATCAGATTCTCTTCTGCATTCATGATATCATTCAGACCAGGATTCCAGACTCTCTTATGGAGGCTGCTGTCTGTTTCAGTGATTTTGTTGCCCTGTAGAGTTTCTCTTCCAAGGAGGTGGGCGTAGGCCACATTGACCTGCTTAAGCTAATATTCTGGCAATCCTGTCGACTGTGTTTTGTTGTCATGTCATGAAGGATATATTGGCAGTGGCTGGTAGTTCCTATTTTGAGCTTAGTGAACATGTGGTTTCTCATTCTGTTGTGGCCAGTGCATAGGCGAAGTATGATGACTTGGTCCCTCCTTCAAACTATCCAGCCCACTCGTTATACTTTAGGTGTTCTTGTTTTCATTTTTCATACTACTGGCTTTTGATGGTGGATTTGGCTGTATCAAAGCTGACCAAATGGTTCTCTTGTGGTAATCTCGCTCGCGCCTTGGCTAGTTTGTATGTGCTTTTGTTTCCTTGTGTGTGTGTAATTTTACAGTGTGATGGTATTCTCTGGATGACCACTCCCTGTAAGTTATTGCACAACTGGTTTAGGGTTTTTCTCAGGTCATCTAGTTTGCTGTTTCTGGGGGCTTTTAGAACTGCTAGTACTGATAGCATCGGTGCCTATCAATTTCTTGTGCATGTTATTTTTATGTTGAATAGCCAGTTTGTAATCAGATCTAATGTTTAATTCTCTCAGCTAATGGTGAAAAACATTAGGTCCCATAGATCCCTTTGACAGTTGAAAATAAAAAGGACTAATCCAAAAATGGGTTCTTGCCGGTCATAATTGATAGGAACAATTGTACAAAAGTGTCAAGACTGTTAATGATAAAAAAATGATAGTACCCCAGAAGTTAGAATAATTGTTTGTATGGTAAAGGACATGTGAGCTTTTTCTTCAGCATTCATGTCTTTTGATTATGCAAATTTTACTCTGTCTTGTTTTTATGTTGGAGTGGTAGAATCAGCCTCATGACTTAGGATGAGCTGTTTGCATAGCCGGTATTTGTATATGCCTGTCCTGATTTTTGTTTCCCCTAAATCTGCTCCGTGGCTGACACAGTGTCTTTTGTAGTTTAAATCTTGTTTTGACATAGGGGTTTCTTTCTTGTAAGATAGATGCCAGCCAGGGCTATAGAACCCACCCTGTCTGCCAGTTTGACCAATAGGAAAAAGTGATACATGCAAAATTCAGCCTCTCTCATCTTTACTAGTGATGTAAAGCTGGTGCTATCAAATAAGCAAGCAAAACTAACCTACAACTATGCAAAATCACCAGCTGATAGAGAGATGTAACAAAGATGATGGTGGCACATGCTGTGGAAGTCATCTGATAGTATTACACAACAGGTCATTTTTTTCTTTTATCTCCAGGATTCAGTCATGCAACAATTGTGTTGTGACAACATCAAACCTTGCCCAATGATATAGACATACAACACAAATTGTGGGGACAATATGAACACCTGGTTGCTGTTTGTTTTTGCTAGCAAAGTCCCAAGGGCCTGAATGTTGCGTGAACATCACTTTTTCCTATTTGTCACACTGGCAGCTGTGTGCTCAGGTGTCCCCTGCCATACAGGCAGATATTCTCAGACTACAGAGGTACTCTGATATTTTTATCATCGAGAGTTTTAACGCTTTGAGTAGATATTTTGATTACCTGGGGACACAGGGAAAAAAACATAGCTTGACCAAAATCTTCTTAAATGCAGGAAGGGAGAGAGAGAGAGAGATCTTATGATCTTCAAAACAGGATGGGTTGGAAAGTGTTTTTTTGAAGACCTATTCTCCACAGCAAGTTAGAAAGGTAGAGAAAGAGTATCATTGTAAACCACCTATAAAAAAAAATTATCTTAAAAGCTATTTGAGTTTCCAGAAATTTTGTTTGTATAAATACATAACAATGTGAAATAATTTGAAAAAAATCTCATTAAAACCAACTACCAAATAAGTGTTTTCAGCTCCCTCTAATTTTTTCATACCCAGAAGTGAAATGAATTTAGACTTGAGGAGTCCTGATTTTTATCAATGTTCCTAAGGAGTATTATGTAACTAATTGTACACCTTTAAAAGGTCTCAAATTCATTATTCAAGTGGTTCCCAAATTCCTGCAGCATACAAAACATTATGTATTGTAAGGTAAAGCATGAGAATTGAATCACCATCTTATCATGTGAGTTTTCATCCATATGTGCTTGGCTGTCTATCTAGAAGGTGTTCTGAGACTTCTGGATAGTGTCGCTTCAAACATCGAAACTCACGATGCGAGGTGGCATTCCTCATCTTCTCAGAGTACTACCCTGACACCCATTTCAGCCAGCGGTTGGGTCGACAGTGCTGGTATTTTATTTTTTTTTCTAACCACAAGTACAAATCACACTGCTTCCAGCGGGAATCGAACACTGATTATCCAAACATCAGTAGCCCAGTCTGGTGGTTTTCCCAACTATGATACTGAAGCCCCCATTATGTATTGTTTTATGTATTAATAGGATCGCTGATTAAGTTTTGTTAGCTTTAAAAATAATCCTGGCTACTATGTAACATTTAGATAAGAAAGGGAAAAATGTAATTTTGAACATAATTTAAATGTATGCTAATTGTAATTTTGTTTTTACTTACAGATTTGTCAGAGATAGTGGAGACATTTTCATGGTTTATATAAATAGCTATAATTAACACAACATGTCTAAATACCAGTACAGCAAGTTAGTGATGGAGAAATTCCTCCGTCGGTCATTTTATGATGCAGTATTGGAATTGTATGAAACAGCTCAAGGAACTCGCATCATATCTGTCAGCTTGGAAGGCAACTTGACCCTGGTTGTGAATAAAGATGAAAACTTCATGATAAAACTGAATGAGATTGCTCAGAGAGCAGATGATAGGGAGGAGCATCAACAGCGATTTAAGGCAATTAATGACATGAAAATGGAGACAGGTGTGGACAGATATGTAGTGAAAAAAGAGGAATTTCTTCCAAATACTTCTAATCATCGAAATGAAGTTATCAATCTTGATGGTATTCCAAAGGATAATGACAAGTTTACTATGGAAGTTTGTGGTAATGCAGACAAACTATACTATCATGAACAAAAATACAAATTTCCAGAGATTGTAGAAGAAAAGTTAAATGACAGCAAGGGGGAGAATGATCTGTTTGAGAAGTTTAGTGATGGAGAGAGTGAGTCTGATGAAGAAGTCGACAATGATTTAGGTATGGCTTTTCAACGGCACACATTGACACCTCTTGAAAATCAGCATTCTACACCTAATAAAACAGAAATTGAAAATACTGGTGGTGAGGACATCTGTTTCCTGCCTGTTGGCCAGGTTGATGATTTCAAAAGGAAGTATGAATACAGAGAGCAGGAGATTGCAGAAACTCCTGGGAAAAAGTCTCCAAGAAAAAAGATGAAGATACCTGGAGGTGACGTTGATGAGGAGGGGTGTAAAGCAGATGAAAGAGAAAGGACAGATATGTCTGGTACCAATGTGGATGATATTGGTGGTCCTCAGCTTCTTCCTCACACAGGTATTTATTTGTTCTCAAGGGCTTCTTAAATTTTGTTCAGTGTTGTAAATGCTATATAAATGAAACAAGTTTTATCCTTTTAAAAGTATTTTGTTGACATTTTGAGTCACATTTATATCAGGTAATTTGTTTGTAATTACTACTTTCAAATAATACCTCACACCTAGATTTGTTTCCAAAGCATCTCTAGTTTTGTTAATTGTTGTAGATTGTAATTAATTAATATTTTAATGATCTTGTTAACATTGTAGTTTTACATGTCACATTGCATCTGTCTTCCATCATTCACACATTAATGACTTAAAAGACAAATATAAAAAATAGAAGAACAGAAAGTTAAATATAAGTATTTCTATTTATTTTCTTCATTACTTCTAATCAGCTTTTTGAACTGTAATTGAATTTTACTGTGAATTGAACTATTTGTATTAATTTGCAGAATTATAAAGTTATTTTATTTTAATTCTATTTAAATGTTATTCCACAGCTACTGCGCCAATTATTGTAGACGAGGAGGATAGCAGTTACAATGGTGGAATGACTGAAAGTCAGTTGGCCCAAATTTCTATGTTCCAAATGAGAGATGCAGGTGTCAGTATGTTTAGACAGCAAGATTTAGAAGAGCTTGCCAGACAGCAGCAGCAGTGGCAAATGGTTGCTTATCAACGCAGCATCATGGAGAAGTCTTATTTGCAGCAACAAATGCAACAATACCAGCGAGATACTGAACGTTTGAGGTGGGAATATGCAACACAGCAGCAGCGTGACATGGTACAGACTAGAGACTACACAGAGGAGACTGAAAAAATCTACAGGCAAGCACAAGGACAGAATTCTGCTTCTGAAGCTACGTTGTTGACAGCAGCTGCTCTTGAGCAGGCAAAAAAGTGTGCTCGTGAGGGTGGAGATGAAACAGGACTAAGTCCTGACAAACTGCCCTCTCAGCATATGAGACTTCTAGCTGAAGAACATGTGGTCAACCAGTTGAGTGCTGATTATGAAGAGGGAGAACTCAGGCCGCAGTCATACCCTTGTGTGCTATGTGGAATGAAGTATGTTACTGTAGAGCATTTAATGAGGCACATGGAAAAACATCGTGTGGACTTTGAGAGGTCATGTTCTGTTTGTCAATCTGGAACACTCACAGGGAATATGCTTCTGCTTCATATGGAAGCTTCACATGGTCCAGAAACCAATTTTCCTTTACCATCACCAATGCCCAGCGCTGTTGCCTCATCAAATGCAGTATCAGCTATAACAGATTTCCCACAATCGTTTTCTACATCTCTACAGGATGATTACAGTGCCCAAATTCAAGATGACACCATTGGTATGAAGCTTCCACAACAACCTCAGTCTCCTAAACATACAATCTGCAAACTAAATGAAGCTGAAAAGATAGCTTCTGGCTCTAATGTCAAAGCTGAATCTGATGAAAGCTTTGACTATACTTTAACTGCATCAACTTCAAAAATAGAAGAGGACGTTGAATCAGACCTGCCTCAAGATAATTTTCTTAGCATCCCTTCCCAGTTTTACCCACTGATTGGTTGTCAGGTTTGTGGTGAGAAGTTTGCTCTCAGTGAAGCTCTGGATCAACATGTTGAAAATCAACACAAAGACACTTGTTGTACCTATGCCTGCAAGCCTTGCTGTTTGTCATTTGAAACGCATGTGGATTACAGCAAACACATGACTCGGCATGAGGCATCCTCTACCAACCTCAAGTGCAGCCATTGCCTTAAATCATTTAAATCTGTCAAACAATTAAGACTCCACTACGTGGCTTCCCATGCCTGCTGTCACTTCTGTGAGTATTGCCGTGCTGGATTTCCAGATGCAATGTCACTTCAATTACATGAACAGCTGCACACTTTGGATCCAGAGAAACTGACTTTTCGTTGTGACATCTGCAGCAAGGCTTTCTACACGCAGTCACAGTGCAGCGCTCACAAGCGTACCCACAAAGATGAAAAAGCCCATGCTTGTGATGTCTGCGGAAGTGCTTTCTTTAAAAGAGGTGATCTCACTAAACACGTACGCACTGTGCACTCCCCAGTCGCCTGTTTTCGTGTAAATTTTGTGGCAAGAAAGGCACACGGATGGATAACATGCGCAGCCATGTCCGTTCTCACCACAAGAATATGACACGAGACCAAATAATTAATATGATCGAGGTCATTGAGTAGCAAACTGCCATACAGTTGCTCCTTCTTTGCCATATAACATTACTATTGACTTATTCTTCTGTATCCTCTGAAACAGTCATCTTTAACTGTTAATCTACATCTACTTCATATTTTGATATCCTTTAGGGGGTTATGCTAATTTGGTTTTGATTTCTCTGTTCTGTTCTTTCATTTGTGTTCTTGTACTCCCGGACTCTTCCTTTCATTATGAACTCCAATTAAGTACTTCTGATTATATTACTCAGATGTTTCTATTTATCTAATCTTTCTTTCTTTCTTTTCAACTGTTTTGTTGTTGTCTAGTCATCTTCCAGAAGTCTGTGTTCTATTTTTGTTACGATTTCATACAAAATGTACTTTTTTTCGTATAACTGAAGAGTGCTGAGATTGTGTGTCCATGTATGAAAACTTGAAGAAACTTTTTGTAACAATTTGTCCGATTTCATATTCCGTATAGTTAGTTAATATTTTTAGTCATAACATGATATTAAATTTGTAGTCCAGCTTTCAGTTTTACCACTTATAGTGTATACTTTATAATTACAACAGGATGTTGAAATTAAATTACAATTCTGTATGTAAATATTTCTGTCTGTACAGCATTTAATTTTTTTTTCTAAACTGTAATAATTAATAGGCATGTTTAAATTGCTGTATGTATATATTTAAAAAAATATATTTTCTAACTGCTCTTGTAGCAGTGTATTTATGTAATGCACTGACTTAAATACCTAGACTTTTTATAATTTTATTATTTTAAAAATATCCTTAATCTTTGAGTTAAATATATTTATTCATTTTCTTTTTCCTCAATTTGTTTATGTTGAAATGCATCATCTTCTCACATTAATTTGCTAAATAATTATTAAGACAAGTTTAGATCAAGGGAGGTGGAGTACACTACCAACTGTATTGGAGGTAACATCACTCATAGGAAGAGTACTGGTAGCATGAGAAGTGCTTCAGGAGAACATTGGGGATGATCATGTATTTGTTTTTTATATATTGTTTATAACACTTTGAGTTCTGCAAAGTATGTGTCAGCGATGTTCTTGCCTTCCATCGCTGGTTATTTGCCCTATGGAAGAGCATTAGTGAATCAATTCAGAGGAAGAGGTATGTTTACAGCACTCAGAAAAAATGACAAATAATCAACAACAGAAAAAAATATGGACCAAGGCAGGATCGAACCGGTACTCAGTGGCACAGCGCCTTGCCACGAAAAGCCAAACGCTAGGGAACACTGCCACTCAGCTAACTAAAAAAATTAGCTTCGCAGCCTTATGCTATAGTCATGGGAAAGCCTTCGCGAAAGGACATTGCCTACGAAGCTAATTTTTTAATTAGCCGAGTGGCAGTGTTCCCTAGCGTTTGGCTTTTCGTGGCAAGGCGCTGTGCCACTGAGTACCGGTTCGATTCTGCCTTGGTCCATATTCTTTTCTGTTGTTGATTATATGTCATTTTTTTCAGAGTGCTGTAAACATACTTCTTCCTCTGAATTGATTATCGCCTCGGATGTTTCCCTCTATAATAATATACATTTATTATTATTTGTCTCCAGTCTGGAAGAGCATCAGTAGTTTGGTAGCTAGCATAAGTAAAGTAAAGTGCCCTGGCACGCCAAGTGGCATATAGGGAATATGGTGTTAGTTACCGTAAATTTTACAGATCTTCGGCATATAATTTTTGGGGTAATGTGGTTGGTATTATGCCAGTGCCACTTTACTTTCCCAGAAAAAAATCTAGTACCCATTTAAGGCTGTGTGAACCTGGAAGCCATCAATCAGGATCGAACCTGACCTCTTGTCCTTTGTAGTCCAGTTCACTAACCACTGAGCTATCGTGGCTCTTGTAGTTAGCACGCTTGGTTAGAAATAAATGAACATGGGTTCATGCCTAGCTTAATGTGCGCTGAGTTGAAGAAGTTGATAAATAAAGAATACTGGTTCCCTCTTCATCAAATGCTGTGGATTTATACAGGGAAGTATAATACTTCTCTCCCCTACAATGTTATATGCTTCATGGCATCCTTTAATTTTATTTTTCTGGTGTTCATAGATTGAATAGCAACTTTGAAAAGTTATGTCTCTCAATATTTGTAACAAGTAATACTATCTATCTATCTATTGTCCTTTTGAGCAAAAGACAGCACATAGGGCAGAACCACAATCTCAAAAACAGAAATCTTGCATGCCATGTAATGCTGGTACTACATTATTTCTTATGGGAATAAACAGCATTAATTTGAGTTGCTTAGCATGTGTGCTGTTTATATACACCATGAAACATTGTGGGGGAGATGCAGTTTTCTGTCTTGACCTAGGTGTGGCACAATAGTGGCAGTTTTTGTTAGTTTGTGGTGTGGTAGGATTTACATGTTGTTATCTTATGTCTGCCTCTTGGTCATCCTTGTGTTTTGATATCTGTAATAAAAATTATATAGAGCATTGCAACAAGAGGCAAATTTATTATCAGAAGAGAACCCTGTCAAGTAAATGAATCATTTCAGGGGAAGAGGCATGTTTTCAATACTCATGAAAAAAAATCACACAATCTCCAACAGAAAAAAAAACAAAGAACGATAGACAGCCCAAAACAGGATTGAACCTGTGCTCCTCCACAAAGCGCCTTGCCATGAGAAACAAATGCTAGAGCTCATTAGCTTTAAGACAGCTCAGATTGATGAGAAACCAGGGTCATATGTTGCATGCCTCTGTGAGTGTAGGCAGTCTTTGGTGCCTTGGTCTCTTTGTCTTCTAGATCACTCACTTCTCCAGGACCTGTAACCTTGTGTTTGTGACCAAAACTTTATTAGTTTTATTTTGATAATTATACTAGCCACTTTTTTTTCCCTTCATGTTCACTTAGGTACCTTTTCTTGGTTCCTTTGTCTCCAGGATAACTGAAGAATTCAATTGATTTATTTCATAGTTTGTGTGCAATGAAAGCTCTTGGTGATGTTCCATTATGTTGCCCTTCTGTTATTTTTATTTTCATTTTTTTTTTGGCTTCTCTTCTTTCCTTCCTCATTTGTCTTTCAACTTGAAGGGGTATTACTTAATTTACAATCTTTACAGCTTTGTCAGACTACTGGGGTCTGCCGGGTGAGGGGAGCGCTTATAGGACTGCAAAATAGAGCAGTCATCATGAGGTGTTTGGGTCTGAGTTTGGCTTCCCTCATTTGTAATAATGCTTTCCTAGATATTTTATTTCAGGATTAGAAACTTCTAAAGATGTGATACAAAGTCATCAAATGGAAGATGTAGTCAGGTTTAATTACCTTAGATCCACCATCACCGACTGCCTTTCTTGAATATCTATCTATCTATCTATCTATCTATCAAGCTGGTAACCCGCCTATAGGACAATGACTAGGATACTCTCTTCCTGTTTCAAAAATTTTTCTTTCTAGCAGTCTCAATCCTTGCAAAGAATCTTTTATCAAATTGCGCTTTTTGTCTCTGTTCTGTGCAAGCATTTCGATCTCAATGAGGAAGCCAATTCCTGCTGCCTTTGCCTCTCTGATAAGTGTTTCTCAGGGTCGGCCTCTTTCCTCCTACCTGTTATTTCCCCACTTGAGGGCTTTTCTTTGCTATTTGGTTATCTCTTCTCATCACATGTCTAACATATGCCCATCATCTTTACTTGATTACCAATGATGATAGTGGTTGATTGGCGATTTCTCTAATTTCCTCATATGTTTTGAATTCGTTCCACGCTGTGCCAAGCATTTTCCTGAGACATTTATTTTCTGTTTCTTATGTAAAATGACCTGTATTTTGAGTGAGCTTCTTTGCGCCAGATTGTCATGAACTCGTGTCTCAAGAAACAAAGCTGCATTCAGTGAGCTGTCTGAGACTCCATATTTGTAAAGGACAAACGTCTGAAATTGTTGCATTGTTTTGCCTGGATTACCAGCATGATCACTCTTTTGTCAGTCATTATTGCCTAACACAGCACATTTTTAAATTGTGTAGAGACTTGATGTTTAAATTTCTTTTTTTTGTGATTTATTCTTCTGAATTTTAAATGTTCAAGCCATCAGTTTTGGAGATTATGGACATTTTCTATGGTGCATTTTCTATGGTGTTAGTTATGTATATGAGGAAACATGTAGGTAAAGGACCTCGGTTATGAGAACACTTGTTTAATTGTTGAGTTTTTTCTCTGGATTGTGCACATTGAGCTCTATTTAGACTGTCCTTGAGATAAAAGCTGATTCAGTTATAAATGATTCCTTATGAGATGTATCTAAACATCTTGGTTTCCAACCATGTCAAATTATTTTTCTACATCTATCCTTTGTATTTCAGTCATTACTTATGATTTAATACACCTATTTTTATAAAGAACATATCTAAGTAAAGAATCTCACCATTGTATGTGTGTGTGTGTGTATGTATATTACATACATACACACCACACATAAATTTTCAGGTTGCATGCCCTTTGCAGAAAGAATCTTTGTTTCTAGTCAGATCTCCCACTTCTTCTGTTGTCACGTTCAAGGTCTACTTGAAGTTTTGAAACCACCTTCTTCTTGGTCTGCTCCTGATGCTTTGTACATTATTATTCTTTTCAACCCACTGTGTCTAGTAATGTGGCCATAGTATTTTAGTTTCTTCTGTAGAATGGTGTTTATAAGACAGTTCTTTTTAATGTTTAAATCTTTTGACATGTCTTCATTGCTGTTTTTCATTATGCAATGTACCTTAAGGATTTTTCTGCAGCACTTTGATTTGAATGAATCAGTTTTCCTCCTTACAGTTTACTAAACTGTCCATGATTCACAACTTTATGTTGCTGTCAGGAAAATACATGTCAATGTCATAGGTGATATTGTGCCACATGTTCTTTGTGGCTTTTAATTTCAACACTGCTATTGCTAATCTTTCTTTCTTTTTTTTAATTATTTCTTATATATATATATATATATATATATATATATATATACGGTAATCCCTCAGTTATCGTGGTTAATAGAGACCAGAACCGGCCGCGATAAGTGAAAAACTGCAAAGTAGTGTCACCCTCTTATTTTTAACATACGTACATTTTTTGTGTATGTATAATATCAATAAGTGTATATAAAACCATATAAGTGCATATGCTATCTATCTATTGTCCTTTCGAGCCGAAGACGGCACATAGGGCAGAACTACAATCTCAAAAGCAGAAACCTTGCATGCCAAAATGGCACATATTGCAGAGATCACTGCTTCTAAAATCTATGGTTCTGTTTCCATAACGATATTTTTTACAATGACAGCTTGTCAAGCCATCGATCAACCCCCTTAGTCGCCTCTTACGACATGCCTGGAAGGTCACAGTGTCACTTCTTTACTTCCCACATAATGAGGCCCCAGTAACACGGGAGGCATATGTTATCATTAGAACATTAAAGAATAGTTTCAAGCATGTAAATAAAATATTAATAGTATAAATAACATACATAAAATGTTTTTTTATAATAATTCCTCAATTTTGAACAATCCGTGATGTACTGAGGCCGCGATAATTGAACCGCGAAGTAGCGAGGGATGACTGTATATATAAATAATATATATATATATATATTATTTATATATATATTATTTATATATATATTATTTATATTTATATATATTATTTATATATTTGTATTATTTTTGTGGTACACTTCCAGTAGATTTGAACACAGAATTGACAACTAGAGATAATATGTTCTTGCTGTTCCTTCCTGAAGACAGGGTAGTGAGTAGGAATGGTTCCAATAACTTACACTCTCCATGACTTCTAATCATTCCCTTTAATCTCTTGTCTGGGCTGACTTATGCTTCATTTAGTGTATGCTGATTTTACATTTATTTTTGGCTGTGACATTTTCTTTTGCATTTACCCGATGATTACTCCTCATCAATTGCCCTTGAAATAACATTACGTGTGCAAGTTGCATTGTATTGTGGTTTTACAGCAGGCTATGATATCAACTAATCGGCTCCCTCGATGAGATCGAGATGCTTGCACAGAACAGCGACAAATGGTGAGATTTGATAAAAGATCTTTGCAAGGATTGAGACTGCTAGAAATAAAATTTTGAAACACTGAGTATCTTGAGACCTATTGGCCAACTACAGTTCTAAAGGTTGATAGATAGATAGATGATATCAGCTGACTTGTAGCTTTGGCATGGCTGGTACCACCGTGACTTAGCTCTTGATGCCTACATAGACTGTGTAGTCTATTACCAGAACAACTGCAGGAAGGTACAGTAGGATCTTGATCAGCTGTTGGTTGTTGATCCTGACCCCAGAGTGATCTTTACACTTTCAACACAGTGTTATCTCATCTAGCATCCTGTCCCCTAATTTTTCACAAGTTCTTGCTATGAAAATGTATGATGCTTGTACTGTCACCTGATGTACATGATATAACAATTGAGCTTCTTTAGAACAAGCAACATTTTTCAGACTGTAGAATGGGTTTTTGTTTTTTAATGTACAATTCATCTAATTTCAAGGCTTTGATATATTTTGTATGTTTTGATTTTTTTCCCTTCTATTTCTGTTTTGCCATATATTGAGTACACTAACATGCGATTCCTCTTTTTTTATGGATTTTTTTTTAAACACTTGCATTGAATGACATACATTTTTTTTTCACTCAGTCAGATCTTTTAGAAATAATTATATTATATACTCTAGTGTAACAGCACATTTTGACGCATCACTAAACATTGAAGCTTAATATGCTAAACACTAACAGCAACATGTAACCTTCTTGTATGCACAACAGAACGTGGCGGCGGCGTGTACGCCTACGATGTAACACTTAATGTAACCCTTTTCATGGGCCGTTACTCGGTCACCATGCCACCCACAGCCATCGATATGTTGCCCTCCATATGCTCCTGTCAGACACCCTGTGTCCGACACAGGCCCCTTGCTGTGACATCTAAGTTGACTTGACAACGTGATATACTCTTTCCGCCCAATGAAAGCATGATGATTTCACTTGACCTACAATGGCCGGATTGCTGATGACAACGTGTTCGCCGCCGTTATGGGGCAACGAACCCTGATCAATCTTGCCTCGATTTGCCCGTTACTCGTTATGACTTGTTACTTGTTCTCATTGCCAATGCGTCTCTTAGACTGTCATGATCGATAGTTTGTACTTCGTGTTGTACTGTTGCTATTTCTCCGCGACTCCCCCATGTCGTTCACTTGCTAGACCATTGGAACAATTAAGATGCTCTAATGAACTTAACACAAGTCCAACTGTACACAAAGACATATTTAACCAACAAGGCACATGTCCGGATCATACATAATAGTTCACAATATACAATACACAAATTGACATTACTAAACTCTCCAGGTTAACTATTCTGCCACAACTCAAATGTATTACTCGTGGACTGACTCTCCAGCCTCCCAATGAGAATTGTATTGGGTAGGGAGCCCTTCAGGTTCAGACTTGCCGTGCTAACCCTGATAGTTATTCGCTCTCCCGCTCCCACCTCTCTCTGGTTGACGTGACTTCCGTCTTCCGCTAATTACTACCACAGCTATCTCTGCCGTACTTCAGAGCGTGTCACGCCCCTATATCTCCATGGAATGTTCATAGGAATTTTCAACGGTGTGCGAGTCAACATGACCAACACAAAAGTCACTATTCATAGTATGCGCTATTCACAAGCTTATCAAGTCTCTATGGAATTCTTGCGTGAACTTCCAAATGTGTGCGATCAGCATGATCACAAAAGTCAATTATTCATAGTAGAAGCTATTCACAAGCTTACCAGGTCTCTATGGAATTCTTGCGTGAAATTCCAAATGTGTGCGATCAACATGATCAACAAAAGTCACTATTCATAGTAAAAGCTATTCACAAGCTTACCAGGTCTCTATGGAATTCTTGCGTGAAATTCCCAATGTGTGCGATCAACATGATCAACAAAAGTCACTATTTATAGTGGAAGCTAGTCACAAGCTTACCACGTTTCCTGTAACGACCTCCTTGAAGTCGTCTGCTGTTGGACAAATACCACGAATCTCCAACAATCTCTTAACGTGTTGAATGCACTGATTCATAATCAGCTTTCTTGCAGATATTTAACACTAACCTTATCTTCTGCAATCAACAACTATTCTACCCTAAGCATCTAGCGTAGACACTTCACTAATTGGCATTCACACATCCTGGAATTCTTACAACTAAACTATCTGGCTGTCGCCCTAGACTTAACGTAACTTTTCGTCTACTAAACTACTCTCTCCTAGTCCGCGGTATCGACTGAATTTCTTCAGACGTCCGCGCTGGACCACTGCTAGAATGCAACTCACTAAAATCTACCGTGTCTCCGTTCTACCTTGTTTTCCCACTTCCCTCTTTTCTTTATACTCTGTTTCACTTATCACTCTGCTACACACCGTTTCACACACACCCCCTTTTATTCCCTGTTTCACTAGCACCATTTCTTAATCACAGTTAGGATCAGATCCTGTTTTATTAAGCATTTGCTCCTTAAGGAGAGTTGATTTTTTTTTTTTGCAAGTGCATTATTCCATCAAAAAGCAAAATTCACTTGAAATTCTTGTGAAAGTTTATTTAACTCTTTACCCGTAAATATTTAAATACACACATGCGGAATATCATTTATGAAATACAAGTAGCTATTTGGTTTCAAAATGCTATGCTGGTTAATGAATGTGGAACCATTATAGTTTCAAATCCTCACACAACTATGCTCCCCTGCATGCTGTAATTGTTAATGTGCTAGTTTCAGTTATATTACATGTTCATTGTGTGGGTAGTTATAAATCTCGACATCAACCTCTCCCTTGTGTTGCACATTATTTCTGTTTAGCATTTTCTTTTCCTTTATCCCCCTGTTCTTCTATCCATGAAAGTTACCCATTGTCACATTGCAACTCTTCATGTATTTGTTTCTCAGAAATATACTGCTGGCCTGTATTTAATGTCATATTTTTACTATTGATGTACATAACTGATACTTCCGGCTTAGTTAAAGTTAATCATGAACTATTCACATCTCTAGTTGCCTGATTATATGTAAGAACTGATGTAAATAAATATGTGGGATCATTTTTAATTCAACTGTACAGTCATGTTTTTGTATAAATACACTCTTTTTAAAAAGCAACTTACAAATGTTCTTTCTCTATGTTGATTAGCTCACAGTGTGAATTATAACAACAGCAGGGCTCTAATGGGTCTTTTTTTTTTTTTTTTTTTTTTTTTTTTGCACCAAAACTTATGTATTTTAAAGCATTGAATAAAACATTGATTTCATGATCTGGATTACTGATACTTAAAACAGGTACTTTTGTAATTGATTTTTTTTGTAACTTGATTTTTTACTTGACTTAATGAGTATAAACATATGTTCAAGAAACATGTTGGACATGAGGACTCCTGTTGCTGTGCTTTGTTTAGAGTTTGGTCTATGAAATATGTTATAAAACATACAGATATGAATTGTTAAAAATGGCAATAACAAATGGCTTCTAAACTGGGAGTGCGAGGCTAATGAACAGTTTTGTTGCTACTGCAAGGTATCTGTCCAACATGGACTCTTTTATCTTAAGATGTCCAAAGTAAGAGATACATTTGTCTTCCATATGCACATCAAGTGTTCAGTGTTGGTTTTGCTACTTATCTCCTGATGCTTCCACCAGAAGGTCATTGCATATTCAGCTAATTTTATCATTTAGAACTGACGTGTCCTAACTGTTCTGCTAAATTCTACCTGCCCAGCTGGACATTTCTGTGCATGCATTTTGCTCTTTGAAATAACAACAGTGGTTGTGGCATATATTTTATGGAAAGTGCATTGTTTTTAGATACTTCAAATTGAAGATAATGATAGTCCAATTTCCTGTTGTATTTAGACTAAAGAAATGTGTTCTGATTGTTTCAGCTAGAAGTAAATAAATACAGTATTGGTTAATATCTTCTTCCCCTCAACTCCCTGTGGAACATATGTTTTCAACAAACACACTTTTCCAAGCTGCCCTGTTTCTTATCATTCTCTTAATATTGTTCCTCAGATGTTGCATTTATATATATTTTTTTTTACAGTACAGGATAGCCAGTTCCTATGTCCAACCCTCCTTAGCAGCCTCTTATGAACATGTATATAGTAGGGAGTAATGCCACAATTCTTTACTCTCCTTTAGGACCCTGTAAGCACTCCTCTCTTATCTGATCTTTCTTTAGTTTCATTCAAGTGTTATCATAAACTTTGTAGCTTATTAGTTGGGAGTTGTTTGTGCTACTCTGCTGATCTATCTATCTATTGACCTTTTGAGTCGTAGCCGGCCCATAGAGTGTAGGCCAAGATACTCCTTCTCTTATCTGAATTTTTGTTCTAGCAGTTTTCAATTCTTTTAAAGATATTTTATCAAATCTCGCCATTTGTCGCTGTTCTGTGCAAGCAGCTCTATCTCATTGAGGGAGCCGAATCCTGCTGCTCTTGCCTCTCTCATCAATGTTCTTCTCAGTGTCTCTCTGGGTCTTCTTTTCCTCTTACATGTTGTTTCCCATATGAAGGCTTGCTTTACTCTGCTGATCACCAACAGTTTATTTCCATTCTTGTTTTGCTGTTCCCATTCTCTCTACTCTTTTGTGTGCATTAGCTAAATTCACTTTATCATTAAGGTCTATATTCGACTCATGTACTGAATGCTTACCTGTTCCCTCTTGTATTTGTTGGTTGTGTTCATTCTTTGTTACATTCTGTAAATATTTGATGCCTTGTTGGTGTGTCATTGTATTATGAAGATATTGATTGACCTTCTATCTTGCTCCTCTTATCATTTTGTTGTTGGGGGGGGGGGGGCGCGTTGTTTCAACCAATTTCAAATTAAAGTACTGCTCTCCAGCAATTACTGATTTTTCCTGTGCTGGTACATATTTTTGGCAGTTTTTAATTTTTCTTGTTGTCTGCTTCCTCTACATCACCCACTGTTCTTATTCCAGAAATATAGATAGTTTCATGTTCTACGGTTCCATCTGTTTTGGTGTCAAGACCTTGGTGTTTCGCCACCATCAGCCAAACAGGCTCCAAGCCTTAGATATTTACACTCTAGCAGATTTGATGTTTGTTTTCCTGTAATAAAACAGTTTAATACTCATCTATCTGTCATCCATTTTTTGTTTGCCAGTATTGTCTATATCTGCAATGTTTTTTCTTGTATACATTTTGTTGTTTTAGTTCTTTTTTTTTCTTGTTCTTGCAGATGCCCATATAATTTTGCCTGTAGTGTTATATAATTCTACTCTCAAACAGATGTGACTGTCATCTCTGAAGCCTCCAAGTTGTAAGAACAGGGTTCTTTGTTTTTTTTTAATTTGGTTGACTCCTTTCCACGTGGATCTGCCCAGCTTGATAGGTTCTGCCATGTGTAAAATTCAACAGTGGCAATTTGTTGGTTCTGATCAAAGTACTCAAGCTGCCAGGCCAGTTATTGACAACTAATGTATTTCATAAACATGTATTATGTTATTGCCAGAAATTAAGAAATTGTGATTCTTGGTTTCCAATTACAAGAATAATAATCAAAACATAATTGACACTTTGTTCTCAAAGGCATAAAGCTTTTCTCCATTTACTGTTTCCACTTGATTGTTACGGTGCCCAAGCTTTGGCTTGTGCAAGGGGTTTAGGAGTTGACATGAACATGGTCCATTCTGGGTTGGAGTATTAGACTTTAGAGAGCTGGTAGCCACATGAATACAAAACAGTTACATAAAATAGTGGTCACAAGTTTGGATCATGGTATGTCCAAAATGCTGTTTCTTTCAAGTATGAAATTAAAAACTCTTGTATTCTCTAACTAGCAAACTCCACAAATGAGATTAATGCTATATTTTTTTAACTGTGGCTACTTATGAGTTACAATAAGAAGTTTTCCAACAAGATTTCTTTCTGTTGACTCCACTTCAGTTTATTATCTCTAGAATTGTGTTTGCCATTTCTGAGCTATTGATCTTCAGGTCAATGAATCTTATCTCAATCATTAAACATCTCACACCTCAGTGTAACTGAAGAAACTAACACCAAAACTCCATTCTGGTTGGCAAAAAGTAACAGAATCTCAATAGTATCTGGTAGGGTAAGTTTGTATTTAGTCAAAACCAGTAGATTCCATCAAGTTTCATGCAGATAAAGAGTCTCATATAATGGTATGTGTTGGTCACTGAGCTTTCAGGCTCAAGCGCAGCAGTCAGTTGACATCTGGAAGTCATTATTCAGACGGGCCACCTCCTCTAGAGTGTTAGAAAGCTGAAACGTCAAAACACTTGCTTGCCGGAGTCCACTTCTAATGATCAGAATACCACCTGTTGCAAATCTGTATATTAACTTTCCTATCATTTATAAAAATGTATAGTTTTGACATGTGAGATATATTCTTTGATTCTTCAATGATCTTTGAACTTCTTCAAAGACTGATGATTAAATTATAATGTACACGTCTTTTTCATTTTCTTTGGTTACAAAAGTTCATAAATTGATTATTTTAATAGTGATAAAAATTTTCATTATGGTTCCTAGCACATAACAATACACATATTAATATGTTTTTTGATTAGCCATACTCTAATTTGCAGATTTTTTTGGCACTAAATAACGTATATGTAAAAACTTTCCACCATGCACTAATATGAATGTGGTGTTAGATGACCTACTGCACATTTTATCGGCTCTATTATGTCAGGCCTGCCAACTTTCCCAGAAATATCTGGTACTGATTTAAGACTGAGTCAACATAGGGGTTGTGGATCAGAATTAAACCCAACCTCTTATCACTCATAGATCCTTTCACTATCCACTGAGCTACCACAGTGCCCCTCCTTTGACGAGAAATCTTAAGGTATAAACAATATCTGTAATGACATAATGCTAGCTAATCTGATGATCAAACTTTGTTGTACTCATAAAGCATTAGGAGAGCTGGTGGCTGAATCGATAACTTGAATTGATGGAATCCGAACAAGGAGAATGTGAGTTCAAATCCCGGTAGGGTCAGCAGTTTTTTTTTATCTATTTGGGGGAAGGGGTGCAAACTAAAATATAATTCTCTCTCCCCATCCCCTGACAGACTCCAGTATAGGGAAAATGACATAAATATTTTTTTTGTTAAAGCAAGCATTATCAGTAAAGAGCTAGTGGGTGGCTTTATTTATTTTTTTTTTTTTAACCAGATTCATAAATAATACAGAAGGTGGTATAGATAAAAGAAACAAAATCCATGATCAAATAAAATTATAGAGTGTTTTGGAGAACATGAATAGATCATTTTCCTCAAAGATAGAACCCTGGACCTGATAAGAGAACAAAAGATCACACACAGGCTTCCAACTCTAAGCAGGACACTGCAGCCGAAGACACTGGCGGAAGGTGATCATGACTTTACAGTAGCCTTGATAAGCTGGTCCGCAAACCTCAGAACATGTGTCCCACAAGTTTATAAACTGTACATGGTCTTCAGAATTGAACTCAGGCCTGCAGGTAAGGTTGTTATGTAAGCTGCTGGGCCTAGGTTGCTGAGCACATAAGATTTAAAATGTTATTTTTTAGTGCAAGTATGAACGATCACAGCTATTTCATGTGTTGTATCATACATTATAAACTCAAGATGCTGCTTATGACAACTGGCTACAATTACTCTTCTCTTCATAGAGTTCACATGTTAAGTGGGCATGATTGTGTTGTGCTGCTGGTTTACACTAATGCAGTGTTAACTGCCCTTTCGGTCTGACAGTCATCTTCAGTATAGATGAGTAGATTTGCTAAACAATAACAATATAACGTGCGCGGGTGCACACAGGACCTCCTTGTGTCTCTCCCCCCCCCCCCCCCCTTGTTTTCTGAAAGGGCTGGATATCATCAGATCTCACTACCCAGAGACCAGGGGAGGGTAAAGCCATGAAAAAACCACAAATTTTATTTGTGAAAAATTCCCACTGTCTGTGGTGGGGATTGAACCCAAAACCTTCTTGTCCAGAGGCCGATATCTTACCTCTAAACCACACAGGCCCCACTACCATTACTGAAACAAAGGCTCTGAGAAAGCAAATTAGGATGAAGAATGGTGAGCAGCATGAACTAACTATGATGTGATAACCTGTTTTATGACAATGATGGACCATGGTTTTAACACGGGCAGTTAATTACGACTTATGCCATGAGTCACACTGCCTGTTAGAGTAGTCTGTTCTCCATTTGATCATCTACCCTTAAATGGACTTTAGTGAGTGTAGATTGTTGCAGTTTGCTGGAAAGCTATGATAACTGTCTTTCAGTCAAACACACCCAGATTTAGCTTAGTATTTTTTAGCACTGGGTTGCCTTCCCTGTTCATCCTTTTGCCCATACTAGGATATACTGATATTTCAATCATCTCCCATATCTGGAATGTACAGATGTTCATCTAGCATCCACACCTACCCAAAAATACATGATTTATGCCTTTGACAAGCATAAGTGTGTTCTCACCTGAGGTTGAATGGGCAAACTGTGTGTGCTATTCATGAGGTCTTCGGGTCTTAAAAAGACAATAGGCAATGTCTACTGCACAGCTTGTATCATCCGAGTAATATTTGGAATAGAAAATGGCGAGACACACTACAGACTTTGTATAGCAAAGGTTGAGGGTATCCTGGGACCTTTGTTGCAAACATGTCGAGTCTGGTAAAAGGTTTTGATTTGAGCTTGAAGAAGTCATCTAAGATTGTAAGAAAATGTTACAACCACTTTTTAAAATAATGATGTGCCAAGAAAAGTACTGTCTGCCAAAAAGATGATGTCTGCATTAATGAAGCCCCTTGGTATCCTACAGTCAAGTCAAATTTTAACACACCATCGTCCTTCTCAGTAGGTCAACACATCTGTATCCTCACATATTAGCTTTATCAGCTATAACCAACCACTCTCAACAGAAAATGAGGCCAGTTCCTTGCTGACATCAATAGTAGTAGTGGTAGCCTCCGTCAGTCATAGTTGACTATGGAATATTCATATAGTATAGAAGTGTTATTTTTTTCTTTTCTTTTGCAGTGTATTATCTTTTTCTATAAATCTGTCTGCTTCTTGTTTTTGTTGCAGCTTTAGAGTGTGTTTGCAAAGATTGCTGTCTGCAGCTATTTCTTCCCAGGCTGCAGGGTTTATGTTCAGAGTCTTCATGTCGCGTATACACACGTCTACAAAAAGAAGCTTTGGGTGCCCCTTAGACCTTTTCCAATCTGACATCAATAAGCAAACAAAATATTGAGATATCAGGTAGTTTGTCAAGGTGTGTGTCTGTTCTACTGCCTACCATGGATTAGATAAAATGTATTGCTGCATTATTTATTTTAGGGAACGTGGTATAGTTACTAAAGGATTTAAGAAAACAAAACATACAACCTTGGAAACTAGAGGAAACATGTGTACCATTGATGCAACATTGAGTCTGCTGCAAGGAAGATATGCATGTCTAAGCAATAAAACTTCCAACAGTATTTGATTTACATAAAGGCAATAGATCAAGCTTCAGAATTTCTGTAGCCTTTCAGTGTCGGGTCTATTGGCAGAGTATGGATGCAGTACTTTGCTCCACGAGGAGCTGTAAGTCAAGTCCTCTCAGTGTGTCATTTGTTTCATCCACACGTTCTTCACATCAAATCACCATCTCTGTTGGCACTAATTACATCGGGCAATAGTAACACATTTTTTAAATGGAAGTAAAATTATTGTTAAAGGTTGAATAAAGAGTGCCTCTGAAGTCAGAGAATATCTGCCTGTATGGTGAAAGACCTGAGCACATGGCTGCCATAGTGAAAAATAGGAAAAAATTATATTCAAGCAAAATTGAGGAGTTCGCTAGGGTTACAAAAGCTGACATACATAAACAATTGTTAAAGGTTAAAACTATTCTCTCCTGCCAGGTGCAAGGAGATCAAACAATCCCTCACAACATTATAACCCTATCATCTGCCTTTCTTATAGCCTTATTCAGAGTCCATTATCTGTATTTTTATCATTTTAAGTTCTCCCGTGTCTTTCTTAAAAGAGATCTTGTTAATATATTCTTACTAAATCAGAGAATTTGTAATCACTCATCAAATATGTATATGACTGACTGTTCATAAGTTTAATTGTGTTTGCTTATTAATTTTATATTCTGCTGGTAACAGCCAAAATGTCCACACAAAATAGAATTTGAATTTATTTTCATGGCTTTTATATTTCTGTGTGGCCAGCATTTGTGTCTGTTTTAATCTTGTTTATTATTCTTTGAAATTGCCCATAATTATCAAACAACTGCCAGTCTCTGTATTTTGTAAGCAGAAAAACATGGTAGAAACTATATTAAGCAATGATTTTTGGACATGCCAATTTGGCCAGGAAGACCTGCCTTATCTGTTGTCATGTTATGATAGTAATTTTGCAGCCATTTGTGTATGCCTATATGAAGAATCAGGCTTTTGGTTGCAGTAAACCATTAAAGTACGTGTGTATACTGTAAATAAATTATCTGTTGGACAATTCTTTCTGTGATTACTAAACATTAGCTACTTGTATCATAGGTGCTTTCAATTTGTTTCTGTTTATGTGAAGAGAAGCTGGTTCCTGTTTATGCGAAAAGAAATTAGTTCCTGTTTATGTGAAGCGAAACTAGAAGTAATAATCACACAACTAAAAACACAATGCAGTGACGGTTTATGCAGCAGAGCAGGTACATTAAACAATTGTAATTAATATTACTCTTACATGCATTTACACAGCATATGTCAGAATATTAATGTGAACATAAAATTACTGAACAATTTTCTCATTGTTGAATTATAAATTGTCATCATTGTTGCACATATCATACAAGCTCATTTATGAATTCATTATTTGATCTTGTCTGTTCAGTTGCATGAAATAAAGGTATAAAACAGTTATGAATTTGTTATTATTTATAACTCATCATAGCACTTAAGGTGTATATATATATATATATATATATATATATATATATATATATATATATATATATATATATATAGCTGACAGAGTTGACCTGTGGCTTGCCTTTTGTGGTAAATTATTGCTTAAGTTGTAAATGTCTTTGTTTTTATTCACCGTGTGTACTTTGAGGTTGACTATCGTTATGGTTAGCCGAATGCCCCCGGTATCACTGCAAGAGAATTAAAATCCATAAGTGCTCAACTGCCTATGCCAGTGAAATATTCCAAATTAAAATTCATCTCATTGAAAGATCCAAACAAAGAAAGGCAGTTGCAGTCCCCATTATAGCAGCTACAGCACACGCCAAAAGATATATGGCCAAGCGACGCTGAAAGTGAACGCAGCTGAACTGTCCATCATACAATACCATCATTCATCGCAATCGGAATATCGAAACATGATCCGGATTAAAAACACATCTCACAGAGCACAAAACTCAGTAGCTGGGGGTTGACTGTCGTTATCAATTTAGTTCAAGCCCTTCAAGCTTTGTCAAGAAGTACAATCCATGGGACAAGGTCTCTCCAATCATCCTTTTTTCTCTATTCCCTTCCAGTCTCAACAAATGTCCTAAGGTTTTCATTATTTCTCTTTTCTGGAGCCTTCTCTGTTTGTTCTTTCCCAGTGGGTTCAATGAGATTGCCTGTCATGTTATGCTGTCATAATGTACTGTACCGTTTCTACTTGGTATTGTACCATTTCTACTTGGTGCTGTACTGTTTCTACTTGGTGCTGTACCGTTTCTACTACTGGTACTGTAGTGTTTCTACTTACATAATGTTGTCGTAGATGTCCTTTCCGTTTGTACTGCGAAGTGGACTGCCACGGGTCACTGTACTAATTGTAGTCCCATGATTCGCCCCTTCTTAGATTATGACACGCCGTGTTGTTTAGTTGATGTATTGAGTGTCTGTTGGCATCTGCATAGCTGACACCCACTTTATGATTAGCATCGATTTCTGGAAAACCTGGCTTCCCGGATGACCACCGGACTCACTGCTTAGGACTGGTTCTGAACACTACGTCCAGCCTGCCTTAGCATACCCCTTCTGGTAGTACTTTGTGCTGTATCTTAATGATAGTTCATGCAGACCTCCAACCTGTGGTCTGCTCTGCCAACCATTGTTCGTTCATCGTCACACCCGAGTTGATCATCATACTGACTCAATCCAAGTAACAAGACAATATGTTCATAAAATATGCCTCGTGTTTATTGCTGCTTAAAACATGTCCCCTCGACTACTCGAGCAGACACAAATGACGACCACCTTACACACTCACTACTCTGACAATGCTCAATTTGCACAATCACAGATTTAACATATGCAAGTGCCTTCGCTCGCTCCAACAGACGGACTGGCCTGTTCATAGTACATCCACAAGTCAACACTGTCTCACGCATAAATATTAATACAAAGGTTCAGTTTTAGGCAATATGACAGCATTCTTAGCAAGCCCTTCGCTCGCTCCGAATTGCTCAATAAAATCCCTTGTTTATAACAATTCACTAATAAGTTGACCTTTCTCTCACACTCCAGCAATCATACACAGTTCAAAGGACAGGATTTCAATGTTACTCCAGAATGATACTACCCCACTGTCAACCTTCGTGACTCACACATACACAGAAATTGGTCACATAATCAGCTCTTCACCAAAGCCGCAACTTTAGATCTCTTTTCCTCCAGCGTCTCTCCCGAAGACCATCTTCCTTGTCTTTTTCCTAATATCCTCTTTTCTACTTCTGTTACCGTCTCCATATTTTCTTCTGTATTAAGTTCTGATTCACTCCTTGGATGCTCTTGTCCTGTCCTTTGTTCTCTGCGTTCTAACCTAACCCGTCTCTCTGGTAACGGCATATCCTCCTCTTCTGATGACGTTGATCTTTATCTCCGTACACGTCTCTGTCTATATTGACTCCTTGTATTTTTATATGCAGCCCAGTCTTCTGTGGTGTTTCCTGTGTCATTGCTGTATTCTCCTTGTTGTTCATCGATTTATTCCCTATTCGGTTAATTCTGCCTGCCTCCGTTACCCTGCTCCATCCATCTGTTTTTGTGCTCCATCCTCGACCGTCTCCAATTCCCATTTCCTCTTCTAATGATTCTTCTCTACCTGTAGTACATCTTCTTCGGGGTCTACCCACTCACTCCTCCTGCTTCTCTGACTATTTTGCTTCTTTCTTATATTTCTTCTATGCGTCCTTATCTCCTTTTCCCCATAAATGTTTAATGACGTAATTCGTCTCACCTGTTCTCAATACAATATATCTGTTCTCAATACAATATATCCCTCCTTCCACTTGGGACTTATTTTAGATGTTCCTGAATAATTTTTATAAAATACTCTTTCCTCCACACTATAATCCACTGTTTCTTCTTCGCAATCATCTCTCTGCTGATTTCTCTTTTCAGTCAGCCCTCTTTAAATTCTTCCACACCATCCTTTGTGTATCGTGCATTTGTTGAATAATAATTTCATGCACCACTTCCCTTAAATACTTTCTCCTCTTGGTTGCAACAGATTATCTAATGGTAACATTGGGTGTCTACCATAAAGTAAAAAAAAAACGGTGAAAACTGTGTACTTTCATTTTTATTTACTCTTATCGCTACTAAAGCCATTCAACTTAACATCCCACTTAATTTCTTGTCCTCTTGTTAACTTAGAAATTATAGCATTCAACTTTATATGTTGCCTCTCATTTATTCCATTCGCTTGCGGATGATATACTGACGTCCGTATATGCTTAATGTTCAATTTTTGTAGTGTCTTGATGAATTTTTCGCTTGTAAATTCTCCGTTATCTGTCAATATAGTTTGTGGGCAACTATACCTCGGAATAAACTCATTCAGTAAAATATCAATGACCGTATCCGTTGATTTATTTGGTATAGGAACACTTTCTGGCCATCTACTGTAACAATCTGTTATTTGTAGGATATATTTATTCCCCGATATCGTGGTATGGTATAGACCTGTAATGTCCGTACTGATATTTTGCATTGCAAAGTACTGTTTCTCCATACTCATCATCGGTCCTGATTTTTCTCTCAAATTCCTTGTCTTACATACTCTACATAAGGGATTAAGGCAAAAAAATGCAAATGAATGCATAAAAATGCGAAGCTGTAGTAAAGCTGAATGTGAGGGGAAATTGAAAAAAATAGAAAAAATGGTATGGTGAAAGCTTTACGTGGTTAGCAGACGACACAGATTTGAACGACGTTTCGGCTCAGTAGGCCTTCAGCAGGAACAAACAAACAACAACACACACAGATATGTAAGTAAATGAAACTAATCCTACATAGCTAACTAGTAATGAAACATCCAAAACAAAATACTCGAAATATGTTACAGAAAAGAAAATCTCGCTCTTAACTTCATAATTGCATGCTGCGCATCCCTATATTTGGCATACCTTTTTGCCAAATATACTTTAAAATCTTGCCATGCTTTTTCTCTAACTTCCTCTATCCTTCGTCTAATACAGTTAGTTACACGCCTCCCCTTCCCCCCCCCACCCCCGACTTGTTGCCAATGCCATGTCCTTCCATTCTGTTTGTGCCATGTGTCGACTTTACCCCCAGTATTCTATTGCATTTACCCATTCATCAAATTTCTCTGCCATCCCTACAAATACTGGAATCCTCCTTGTCATCTCCTGCATCTGTAAACTACTCCTTAACTTCTCTATTTCCTACCCCATCATATACACGGTTTGCCATACATACCCTTCCTGACTTACTGCTTCTATTTTTCTGTTTCCCTTTTCGCTATCAGTACTCTCTGTTCTCTCCTCTACTCTAATAATAACTTCTCCCTTTCCTAGATCTACGATTTAATCTGAATCCTTGTTTGTACTCTTTGAGTCATTCTCTCAAACTCCTGCATGTGATTCCTATTGTCCCTATAACCCCTAGTCTATTATTAGCAATGCAGTAATTATTTCATCATCAGTAGTTTACAACAACCCAATACATATACAACATATTACACAACTCTTAAGCTCAACGTAATCACTCACACCCATTCTCTCGCTATTACCCATCTCTCATCCACCCCAAATACCTTTCTGATCATATCATCACAATATCTAGGTTCACCAGCCACACTTCTGCTACCACTCTTCTTTTCTGTAATTTATAATACATAAATCATTGTCTTTTAACATTCATCATTTCCTTTCTCCCCACATTTAACATTCTGTGGTATCGCCACCAAGTGTGTCCTGGTTCGTATAAACCTATCGCCCTAAACCACAATTTGTTTTCCTCTGTATTCAACTCCCTTTTATACTTCTTCCCCCCTTTCCTACTTCACTAATTATTTAAAAAAAAATTGCCAGACACACGATCGCGGTATACTTTTATCTACTAATTTCCTGTTACTACCCATGGAACAGATTATTAATACAACAAATCCACACATCTTTAACACTGTCTGTCCAGCTAATTACTTAACCACTAATTACTATTCTTGACTATCCTTCGAATTATATACTACAATGTCCGTAAATGTTCTACCACTACACAGCCTATAGTCTTTTAATACACCACTGTCTTATTCTCCTTGCTCCACTGCGTCGTCATTACTACTGTGTCAGTGCTCGCTTTTCCTCCCCTAACACACACCTTAAGGAAAAAAATCAATATTGTCCCATTGCATTCACATATATTCTTTGTCTTTCGCCACTCAGCACTCTCGAATTCCTTAAATCCCGAGGATCACCTGAGCTAATTTCAAGCTAATTTCCCGATTCTCTCCACGTGAATTTGTTCACATTTTCCTCTCATTCATTCACTCAATTGTTACACACATTCACCCGTTCATATCACCCCCCCCCCCCCTATTGCAATGTTACCCAGCAGAAATAACGTGTTTCATGGAGGTCGACAGAACCAAATGAAAGGTAAAGAGGGAAGGCAACCCGGTACTCAAAAATTTGCTGAAGTCGGATGTGTTTTGGCTGAAAAGCGCAAATATCACATTTCTACTACAAACCCCAAAACAACGCACCCTGTAACCCGTGTAGCGTCCTTTTAAGGGCTGATGATGCAGAGTTATAACTAATAATTTAGCTATCGAGTGAACGCAACCATTTAACAGATGATAGGTTTTCCTCGGTTGTGTGGGCAAAACAACAAACATCTAAGGCACACAACACATCATGTCACCATTAAGACTAAGGGCATCTGTAGCTGTGTCAGTTAATTAGGGTAAAAGTCCTGGTTTAGGGTCATACAAGTATTTCAGTTCATAAATACTAGCCATTTTAGACTGCTGCCACCATGAAGGGGACATTAACGTGTCAGGGTAAAGCTAAGACCAGAAGTGTTGGGCGGAATAAATATAGTTATTAAATACCGAATATATTGTCAATCATGACCATAAACAATGTCCGCCATGTCACTATGATCATAAACAAAGAAAATTCTCAAGACCTACAAATAAATATCACAGTTGAAGGAATACATCTGGAGACAGTTCATAGATACAACTACCTTGGACATACTATAACCAATGATGGAAAATGTAAAATTGAAATAAACAAAAGAATAGGTATGGCAAAAAATAATTTTAACGCCATAAAAAATATACTAACAAAACAAATAACAGCAGGGCTGAAACTAAGAATAGCAAAATGTTACATCTTCTCAATATTCATGTATGGTGCAGAAACATGGACATTAGACAAGAAAACAGAACAGAAAATTGAAGCCTTTGAAATGTGGATTTATAGAAGAGTGGTAGACACGTTAAAAGACACAACAACCTACTAAAAGTAATATTGGAAGGAAAAATACAAGGTAAAAGAGGCAGAGGCAGACCAAGACTAACATGGACGAGTAACATCAAAAGATGGACAAGTCAATCTAGACAACCAGCACCATCAAAGCAAGAAACAGAGTGGAATGGCGATCCATGGTAGCCAACCTTCGTTGCGGAGACGGCACTCGATGATGATGATGATGAGGGTGTAGGACTTCCCAGAGAAAAGAACTTGGATTAAGTTCGGTATCAAATGAATTAAGTGCGCCTGTATCCGGTTCCTTATCTCTGCGTGTATACCTTGTGTGATGTGGAATCAGATGATACTTTCTCCAAGAGGACATACCATTTCATTCATTACCGCTCGCATTTTGTAGATGATAAATAAAAGGCCTTCGACAAAAGTAGGCAGAGATCGATTATGGAAAGGACACCTGATTACGTTAAAATGTGTAAAAATTTGTACCGAACAACGTCATTCCGAAACATCTACTGCCAACATCGGGAGTAAGACATAGGTACAACACTATAAATATATTAATTTAAACCTTATTGAGTCGTGAACAAGATAAATGACATTTAAAAAATTACAGCATCTACCATCAAAGCATGGTATAGATTCAAATGGCGTGCCGTTGTAGCCAACCAACCTTCAAATACTGAAATAGTACAGAGTAAATGATGAAATATAACTTGGTAAGACTAAAGCATGATCAATATAGATAAAATATGTCATGTATACAGCGAGCGTCATACATACATAAATCTCAGTTGAAAACAAGAAATTTAAAGTTGTAGATGTTTTAATTTTTCCCTTCCTGATTATTTTGCCGGTTTGAACTGAATTATCTGACTTAGATTTGTGAAAACCCGATTTCGTTAGAACCGGAGAGAGCGTTATTGGGAAGCGTAAGGGGAAAGAAATGCGAAGGTATGAGCGTTACTGGAAAGGCAAAGATAAAAATACTAGGGAATCAAATATACAAATAACACACACAAAAACACGTATAAGCAGATCTAAAATCGGTTAATCAAAAGCCAACTTTGCAAAATTAATTGATGTCAATCAACACTAAAAGAGTGCTTTATAACACATGTTTGAATTTCCGCGCTGAGTTACTAACGCCAATCATGGACATTAACAGATTACAAAAATCGTCACTGCAGAGACGAGATGCCTTAGAAAAAAATATTTCATCTAACAAGACCCTCATCAAGGCCAGCTCCTTGTCGTGGGGACGAGGCTTAACAGTCACCAGGGACTGAAAACCAAGACTGGCCAGGCCTTCCTACACCCGAGCAAGACCACAGTCTGCTCTAGCAGCTTAAGTGCTGAAGTCGGAGGCAACCAGCTAAAAGGCGCACTACAATAATCAGGATGCCACGCACTCACGCCAATGGAAAGTATGTCTATAACCACAAATCGATATGGCACTCGCCCTGTTACGGACACTCAGGCAGGTGCAGTGCCGGGCCCTCAGCCTAGAAAGGGCCAAACCTCTATTACTGGTTGTCCTCAACTGTTCTGTGAAGTCAGGGGGGGGGCGAGATAATAGAGCCACTGGCCAATCCAAAATAAGACCACTCAAAATGATGCACTGGAATGCTGAAGGCTTCAACAGCAAAATAAATGGATACAGCAAAAAGATAAGAGTTAGAAAATATCCTGCATGAAGAACAAGTAAGCATATGCTGTTTGCAGGAAACCCATCTAAACAACGACATAGCCTTGAAGATTAGGGGATACCAGTGCTACCGATCTGTCAGAAAAAAATAGACAAAAGGGTGGAATATTGACACTTGTAAAGAACAACATCAATGCATGTCAGACTGAAGTGTATATGGATGGGGCGGAATATTTAATACTGCACTTCAGGACAGGAAATACAGACTTTCACCTACTTAACTACTATTGTCCGTGCGACCGCCCACTAACACTAGATACAATTACATTCAAAGAAAGAATAATTATATGTGGAGACTTTAACAGCCACTCACAGAGCTGGGGCTATGAACATATGGACAAGAGAGGTAAAGAACCTGAAAACTGGCAGGATGACAATGGGCTTATACTATTAAACCAGACAACAGATCCACCAACATTCTATTCCAGATCATGGTATACCACATCTACACCAGACCTTGCTTTCCATTCACCAGACCTGGATTGGAATATCACACGTGTTGTTGGGAAACAACTTGGAGGCGGCGACCACCGGCCAGTCTTTTTAGTGGTGCAAAATGAGGCCGTCAGGGAGAGCAGCACTCTCTCCAGATGGAATTACAAAAAGGCAGACTGGAAAATGTATCAATATTACACCAGTGTACTGACTAAAGATCTAAATACAGACAGAGACATCAACAAAATAGTTGATGAATTCAGTAGACTAATAATACAAGCTGCCAGTGAAACAATACCTAGAGGGGCACGGAAAGACTACAAACCATACTGGAGTAGTGAACTAGAGCAACTGCACAATGACATGGAAATATCTCGAAAGCAAGCAGAAAATAACCCTTGCCAGGAACACCACAATAACTATCAGCATGCTAAAGCCAAATTTCAATGGGCTAAACTACAAGCCAGACGGAGAAGCTGGAAAGAGAAAACAGAGTCCTTGAATCTTGAACGAGACACAAGAAAAGTGTGGAAGCTTGTAAAACAGCTGAGTGATGAGGGTACAGAAAGGAACACCAAAATTACACCGAAGAGGAACGGAAACATCCTAACAGGTAAGCACGCAGAAAATTACTTTGCAGACTCCCTTGCAAATGACAATAATATTGAAATTAGCCTAGAGAAACAACAAGAAACCCGTTTAAAGCAACAAAATGCAAGACAAGAAGAGACCGCACATGAAGTCATGGAAATACCCATTACACAAAGAGAGCTAGAGCTGGCAATATCCAAATTAAAAATGAAAAAGTCACCAGGTAGTGATGGAGTGTCCAATGAAATGATTAAAAACTTGGGAACTGCAGTTAAAGCAAAACTACTGCAGATCTACATTTGCTGGATCACTGGTAGAGTGCCACAGGCATGGAGAGAAGCAATTATGATACCATTACTAAAGCCAGGAAAAGATAGTTCAACGACATCCAGCTATAGACCAATCAGCCTTACAAGCTGTTTGTGCTAAACAATGGAACGTATAATCAATCTCAGACTGCAGTGGTACCTGGAAAGTGAAAATCTCCTTGTCCCACAACAAGCAGGCTTTAGACAGTGTTACTCCAACGAAGATCAGGCAACTTATCTTTCCCAGGAAATTGAGGATGCGTTTCAAGAAAAGAAACTGGTACTAGCAGAATGGATAGACCTAAAGAAAGCATTTGATATGGTATGGAAGGAAGGGCTTTTGAAGAAACTGAGAAATTATGGAGTAAATGGCAGGATGTACAAATGGGTCAAAGCATACCTGCATAAGTAGTATACAAGGGTCCTTGTGTTTAGTATTTGACCCATAAATGAACAAAGATATGTAGTAGGCGTATTTAGCGCCTAATGTACTCGAGGCGCAGGGGGAGTTAATCATGACCTCTCGTGTCGGGGTGTTGACCTCTCGTATCGGTGACACCAGAAGTGACCTGTTTATATCTGGTGTGTGCTGACTTTGGAGTTTTGATGTACTTGTGCTGGCCTCATTTTTGATGTAAATATGTTGTCCGCCGACGTCGTGTGTTGTTTAGTTGTTTTTGAATGGAGGAAAGCATCATCCGGCGTTCCTTTCCTCGGTATTATCACCCCTCATTAGGACTGGACCTTTCTCCTTCCTCAGTGTTATTGGTACACTCTTTCTCTCCTCTTTAGAATCGTTCTTTAACGTTTCATAACTGTCTTTCTTCTGTATTAGTGATACTAATCTTATCTCTCTCTCTCTCCTATTCCCTCCTAGAATTCCCTCCATTGCAACACTTACTCATTCTTTCCATTTACGCCTATTATCTCTCCTTCCCTCCCCTAGACCTCTCTCTCTCTCTCTCTCTCTCACTCTTCTCTATCTTTCTCCTATTCCCTCCAAGACTTTCCTCCAATGTAACACTTATTCAATCTCGCCTTTTAAGCCTAACATCCCCCCTTCCTTCCCCTAGACTTCTCTCTCTCTCTCTCTACACTACTATTCCACCATCCTCCTCTCTCTTTACCTATCCTAGCCTTCCACCCTCCCTCGTATTTGTAGCTTCTCTCCATTGTAAGACTTACTCATTCTCGCCATTTACCCCTAGCATCTACTTCCATCTCCTTGACATCTTTCTATCTCTCTCTCTCTCTCTCTCTCTCTCTCTCTCTCTCTCTCTCCCTCATATACTTCCCTCCGTTGTAACACTTACTTATTCTTGCCTTTAAAATCTATCCATCTCCTCCCTCACCCCTTCCTTCTTCTAGACTTCTCTCCTACCATTTCATCCGCCCTCCTCTCTCTCTCTCTCTCCTATCGTTCCGCCCTACATCGAAATTTTAGCTTCCTTCATAGACATGGCTGGCTAAAGAACTTCGACTCGTATACGAGCGTTGACAAATTGTACAAGCATGGCGTATAAGGCAATGTGTGACCCGTATATGCTGAAATATAGCTTGGTGCCGTTTAAACTTCTTTGGACATAATGGACACTGATGTTCACCAGAAGATGTTACATTATGAGAAACCATCTGTAGAAGATCAAATAACCCTTTCTCAACAATACTTAACATACCTAGTTTAAACACATTAATATCATTGATTAAAATCACATTAGGACTTAAAATATCTAATTTCTAAGCAACCAATAAGATAAACATATGAAAAACTAAAGAATAATACACTCAACAAGACTTAACATACAGGGTGTTTCTAAAGTCGCAGTGCAGTGAATTTCTACTCTCGGAAGAAAAACGTCACCAGAAATGCGGTTAACTAATGCGTCACACAAATTGTAAAATAAATGGTATTATTCAAATATACTTGACTGCTATCGGCGAGCTTATAATGGGTAATGTTGGTATTAACACAATAAAGTTGTGCCTAAAGCATATGTTGAAAATGTCCACCACGGGCCTCAAGACATGTCGTGATTCGTCTTTCCATATTTGCGAAAACCTTCAGAATAATGTCTGGTGATATTTGTTTAATCTTGTCTACTATTTCAGTCTTTAGGTCATTAATTGTCTGCGGATTATTTTCATAAACCTTCCCCTTCAATGCCCCCCACAGATAATAATCTGGGGGTGTTAGATCTGGTGAACGATCAGGCCAGATTCCACGTGAAATAATGCGATTTGCAAATATGCTTTCTAAATAATTGAGTGTTGTTGTGGCTGTGTGTGCTGTTGCCCCATCCTGCTGAAACCAGGATTCCATAATTTCCCGTTCTGTAAGGTGTGCTATGAACGGTTCCAGAATTAAAGTACGGTAACGTTCTGCATTTATTGTTTCATTAAAAAATATAGGTCCTATTATCCGCATACGACTTATAGCGCACCACACTCCGACTTTTTGATCGTAAAGCGGCACTTGATGAAATTCATGGGGGTTTTCACTGCTCCACAGCCGATTGTTCTGACTGTTCACATAACCGGATAAATGAAACCAGGCCTCATCAGTGAAAAAAGTGACGTCAAGGATAGCAGCGCCATGTTCATAAATAAAATTCTGAAACCACATGCAGTTGTTTAAACGGGATTCATAATCTCATTCTTGGAGTTGAGACACTACAGTTAATTTGTATGGACGATAGTGCAGTTTACTTCTTAAAACCTTGTGGACAGAACTCTTAGACATTTGCACCTGTTGAGACAAGTGGTTTAAAGATGCATTTGGACTCATTGTAATTCTGTCGTGGAGTTCCATAATTTGGTCTTGTGAAATTGAAGGTCTTCCAGATCGGTGGGTGTTTCTTTAATGACTGTGCATTATTTGAAAATCTAGTTGTTCCAATTTATTTATGTAAATCACGCATCATGTACTGCTGTAGCTTGTTCCTTTTTCGGTAAAGTTAAACATATAACATCACTATTCACAAAAGGTATTCGAAATATCCACCACGTTTTAGTTGGCAAATGTTGATACGTTTTTTCATATTGTCAAAAACCTTACGCAGTATGGGCTGTGTAACATTATTAATGTTGTTGGCGATTGAAACCTGCAGCTCATCGAGTGTGTGGGGAATGTTTTCGTACACTTTTCCTTTCAGTTCACCCCAGAGATAGTAGTCCATGGGAGTAAGATCAGGAGACCGTGCAGGTCCAATTCCGCGAGAGATTATACGATTAGCAAAAATTTCATATAAAAATTCCAGTGATTTTACAGCAGTGTGAGCAGTTGCGCCATCTTGTTGAAACCAAGCTTTTTCAATTTCTGGCTCAGAAAGTTGGGTTACGAATCGCTCCAGTATGTTAATCCTGTATCTTTCTGAATTTATTGTGTCATAGAAGAAAATTGGGCCGATTATCCGCTGACGACTCATTGCACACCACACTCCTACTTTCTGATCGTGGAGAGGCACTGGGTGCAATGCATGTGGATTTTCATCACTCCAAAGACGATCATTCTGCCTATTCACGTACCCAGACAAATGGAACCATGCTTCATCTGTGAAGAAAGTGAAATCAAGGATTTCCTCACCTTCTTGGGCTAGAAAATTCTCAAACCACATACAATAATTAATTCTGGATTGGTGATCTAATTCTTTTAATTGAGGAACGACGGAAAATTTGTACGGATGTAACTTTAATTTTTTTCTTCAGAACTCTATGAACAGTACTGCTTGATTTGTGTACTTGTTGAGCCAGCTTTCTTATTGATTTGCCAGGACTCATTAGAATGCTGTCCTGGATGTTGAGAGATGTTACTTCAAGAACAGATGGTCTACCAGGACGGCTAACATCATGTACACTACCGGTGTTTTGAAATTTGATTATTAAATTACTCACAGTATTTCGATGAGGCACTGGTGTATCCGGAAATCTATTCACAAATTGTTCAACAACCCATTCGAATACTTGCCGCCGTTACGGAACACATGCTCCACTATAAATACTCTTTCTTCAATCGTTAACACCATTGTAAGCCAGATCTATCATGTAGTAGTGATGTTTAAATGAACACGTAAATGGTGCTTGAACTATTACGTCATACATAGATAAAATTTAGGTGCGTAATTATTTCAACAACAAAAAATGCACAGTCATTAAAGAGACACCCTATACATACTTTAAACACATTATCCTTTAAACATTTAATAACTTTTTATTGATAAGCCTTAACATACGTATTTTTAGAGAAAACAAAAAAAAATATTCCAACTTACAGCGTAAAACATCTCTTCTTCGTCTCAACACAAACCTCTAGACTGAGCAGTAGTATGAAAATAAGCTTCCGTGAATCATTCGCGCTTATAACACGAAGTCTCACATGCGACTAGTTTAAAAATAATCTGGTAAATAAAAGTTGGACGTTTTCACTATCCACCATCGACTAACATCTAGGTTAACCAATAAGAAAAGAGTATTTCTATCGGACACCCACCAACGAAATAACTGACCTCGGGATTAACCAATCAGAGAGAAGAGGATTACTGTTATCGTGATAACTGACCTCATTTTCATCTTGAAGTGCTGTCGAGTCTGACGCATGGGTTACTTTAACTCAATTCGGTCCCTGATACAATCCACCTGTTGGGTTATCGGTAGGGGAGATAGTGCGGGTGGTACACAACTTGAACACGCTTTGACCCTGATACAATACCAGATGTGTTCCATGACATCGATTTATCATCAGAAGGCTACAATACCAAGGTTTACCACCTCAACGAATGACAGGTAACATTAAAAGTAGTTACTACAGGTCAGAAAACTTACTCCCAAACACCAAATTTCACCTCATAGTCACAAACTTGGACTCAAACCATAAAAATCTACTCCATACTCATACGAGTTAGACAAAACGAGCAGATAGTTATATTCAAACTCCAAAAAAGTTAGGCCAAATTGCAAAAATGTTTCCCCCAAAACACACAAATTTAGGCTCATAAACAAAAAGTCGATCTTGCTGCAAGCAAGCATACTAGTTAGACACAACGAGCAGATAGTTATACTCTAACTCAAAAAAATTAGGCCAGATTTTAAAAAATGTTACCCCCAAAACACTAAAATTTAGGCTCATAAACAAAAAGTCGATTTGTGCCTAAATTTTTGTGTTTTGAGGGTAACATTTTTTGCCATTTGGTCGAACTTTTTGGATTTTGAATATAACGATCTGCTCGTTGTGTCTAACTAGTATGAGTATGGGAGTAGATTTTTAGGGTTTTGAGATCGACTTTTTGCATTGAGCCTAAATTTTTGTGTTTTGGGGGTAATGTTTTTACAATTTGGCTTAACTTTTTTGAGTTTGAATATAACTATCTGCTCGTTGTCTCTAACTATATATATATATATATATATATATATATATATATATATATATATATATATATATATAGTATGAGTATGGGAGTAAATTTTTAGAGTTTTGAGATCGTCATTTTGCTTAGGAGCAAAACTTGTGTGTTTTGGGGGGGAAAAATGTTTGTGATTTGGCCTAACTTTTTGGGTCTTGAATATAACTTTCTGCAATGTTGTGTCTAAATATAATGACTATGGAGTAGATTTTTAGGGTTTTGAGTCCAAGTTTGTGACTATGAGGTGAAATTTTGGGGTTTGGGAGAAAGTTTTCTGATCTGTAATGATCACTTTTAATGTTACCTGTCATTCGTTGAGGTGGTTAACCTTGGTATTGCAGCCTTCGGAGGTTAGATCGATGTCATGGTATTGCATCAGGGTCAAAGTGTGTTCAAGTTATGCACCACCCGTACTATCTCCCTCACCGATAACCCGACAGGTGGATTGTATCAGGGACCGAATCGAGTTAAAGTAACCCATGCGTCAGACTCGACAGCACTTCAAGATGAAACTGAGGTCAGTTATCACGATAACAGTAATCCTCTTCGAGGCAACGCTGCCACATGAACTATATTAGTGAGTCTGGGAGAAGATTATCGGAAAGATTTTGTGAACATCTACGAGATGTCCAACAGAATACTGGTACTCCGGTGTCTTCCCACTTCAACTCCTCTGATCACAAGGGCAAAGACGACATCCGTGTCACTGGTATTGTCCTTTGTCACTCTGGCGACCGCAGCCGCTAAACTTTGGAAAATCGCCTCATAGTCCAGTATGGTTCGATGACCCCAAGAGGTATGAATGTATCACACTCATACACATAGTTTCCTTTTGGTTGCTCCTTCCCTTTTGCATAGCCTTCTCTAATGCACATATTTGGGTTATTTGTCTACTTACTATGCCATGCTTTTTATAGTTCTTCTCCTCTAGTCCCTTATGAGACACTTCGGTGTTCTCCTCTATGCCTTTTTTTCTGTGCTCCTTACCGCTCATTGTTTTTATTATACCCCACTCTCAGACATCTCACTCTTACCGCCTTTTGGACACCTGTTAGTCTACGATTCTATTTTTTCTCCTGTGTGTTTGCACACTGACCCCTGTGTGAACTCCTCTGGTTCTGTGTGCATTTGCGCACATTTTTGCACGTTTCTCTACGTTCACGACAGCCGCACTTGGTTGCTATTTCCTTTTGTTTTGACAGGATAGATAATTTTGTTTTCTTTAACACATTTCGATTGTTTTTGTTTTTGTTGTTTCGTTATTAGTTTTGTGTGTGTGTGTGTGTGTGTGTTTTGTTTGTCCCTGATGAAGGCCTATTGAACCGAAACGTCGTTTACTCTGTGTCGTCCACTCATCACGTAAAGCTTCTTACATACCATTTTTTTATTTTTAAATTTTTCCTCACATCCAGCTTTACTGCAGCTTCGCATTTGTATTCCTTAACCCGTTATAGTATGTCCCAGGTAGTTGTAACTGTGGACTGTCTCAAGTTATTTGATCAGCACATGATCTGTTCTTCCTAAAACCTGCTTGTTCATCTCTCAAATATTTCTCTATTGCTCTTTTAGTCTCTCCAGAATGATTCTGCTTAATATTTTTCCTGGCACTGATAGTAGCATAATTCCCCTATAATTTGTGCACTCCTGTAAACTTCCTTTCTTTGGTAGTTTGATCATATAACCTTCTTTCCAGTCTTTAGGTATTTCTTCCCTCTCCCAAATTTTATCTAGTAGATTGTGTAACATCTAGGTAGAGGTGTTAATATCTGTTTTGATGGCTTCCGAAGGAATTTCATCTGGTCCTGTGGCTTTACCATTTTTTAATAGTTTGATGGCTTTCATTATTTCTTCTTTACTTGGTTTTCCACAGTTAACGTGTAACTCTTCTTCAGGTGGTAGTATATCTGGAGGATAATTTCAGCCGGGTCTGTTCAAAAGTTCTTCAAAGTGCTCTTTCCATCTCTCCATTTGTTCCCTTATATTACTAAGCAGATTTCCTTTCTTATCTTTAATAAAGGCATTGATCTGTTTGTATTTTCCACTTAACTTCTTTGTGCTGTTGTACAGTTCTTTCATATTCCCTTTATTTGCTGCTTCTTCTGCCTCTTTAGCTAGTTCATCTATATATTTCCTCTTATCCCTTTTAATGCATCTTCTCACTTCTTTGTTCGCCTCTGTGTAAGCTTCCTGTGCCTTGGCATTATTACTTCTCGTTTTGCTTTTATTTATGTCTGCTTTCTTGTTCTTTCTTTCTTTAATTTTATCCAGGGTCTCAGCTGTCATCCATGCCTTATTCTGGTGTTCTCTTTTCTCCAGTGTTTTTTCTCATGTCTCTTTCCATATATCTTTTACCTGTTTCCAATGATCTTCTATATTTATTGTATTTTCTAGTTGTTGGAGGACTTGGTATTTGTTTGATATTGTGACTGCGAATTTATCTTTAATTCCTTGTTCTTTAAGAAACCCTACATTGAAATACTTTCTATCTTTATTCGCTGTAGTATGCCTTTTTAGTTTAATTTTAAGTTTGGCTATCAGAAGATGATGATCAGAATCTACATCTGCCCCTCTATATACTTTTACATCCTGTAAGGATGACTTAAACTTATTATTAATACATATATGATCAATTTGATTTTCCATTCTATGATCTGGTGACACCCATGTAGCTTTGTTGAATTCTTTTATGTTGGAATATTGTTCCTCCTAGGCTCACTTGATTAAGGGCGCAGAAATTAACAAATATCTCTCCATTCTCATTTATATATCCAAGTCCATGTTTTCCGATAATCTCTTCGAAGCCTTTGTTGTCTGATCCTACTTTAGCATTTAGGTCTCCCATCAAGATTATAATATCCTTAGCTCGTCTTGCATCCATCTGACATTGTAGCTGTTTATAGAAATCACCTTTAACTAAATCATCTTTATCGTTGGTTGGTGCATCTTCTTCCTCTTTTCTCTTTCACTGATACCTAAAGGGTGTCGTGGTTTATATCATTTGTCGTTCTTGTGCTGCTCGAATTGTCTGAATTAGTGATTTTCCTTTGTTGTTACATGTCTCTGTCACTGCATCTATCCATCTTCTTCTGGGTCTTCCTCTTAGTCTTTTTCCATGCATTCTCGAGAAGAACGCCCTTGATGGTGATTGGTGAGGATTCATTCTGACCAGGTGGCCAAACCATTTAAGTTGTTGTTGTTCTATATATTCTTGGCAGGGTTTTGTTCCTACCATTTTTCTTATGATTTCATTTGGTATTCTATCTCTTCTTGTGTTGTTTGTTACTTTTCTCAAGAATCGCACCTCACATCTATTGATCTTTCTTAAATGTGATTTAGAAAGGGTCCATGTTTGACTTTCATAGCACAAAGTTGGTATGAAGATGCTATTTATCATTTGTTGTTTAGCTGGCATAGAAATGTTTGGATGTCCTAGCAATGGTGAAAGCTGGTATGTGACAGCATTTGCTTTTTGTATTCTCATGTCAATTTCTCTGTCTAGTTTTCCATCTTCTGTGAACATTGTGCCTAAATACTTGAATTCTTCTACTTGTTTTATTTCTTTATCTTTGATCTTGGTGTTTAATGGGTGTCTTAATTTTTAATGGGTGTCTTAATTTGTTGGTGCATAGCATTGGATAATGTGTAATTTTATTTTGTTTTTGGTCGTTTTAAATGTTGCTCTCATTAGTCTCGGTCATACTGCTTCCCATTCTATTAGTGTCTTCTGTGCATTCCTTGATAGCATTAAAGCTACCCCATCACTACGTTGTGCTCCAGGTTCCTGGTGTCCTGATGATAAAATCATCTCTCATATATTTAGTTTTATTTTACCCGTTCCTAGCCATCTTACTTCACACATTCCCAGATTATCTATCTTGTAGTGTGACATTTCTGCTGCTACATGTGCAGCTTTTCCTTGTTTGTTTAGAGTACAAACATTCCAGGTGCCAATTCTGGAGGATTTCCTGGTAGACAAAGGGTGAGTCGGCAACCCGGACTCCTTGCGGTTTTCTCCGGCTTGCGTCATATATCTCTTAGACAGAAAGCCCTTCTCTTTCCTGGATGGCGGATTAACTTTTTCTTTCTTTGACTTGTCCATGTTTATGAAGTTTTTTCGGCTTATTTTTTTTTTTACAGTATGGGATAGCCAGTCCCATGCCCAACACTCCTTTCTCGCCTCTTACGAACATGTCTGGTAGGGTACAGCGCCACTATTCTTTACTCCCCTTTCGGGCCCCGGTAGCGCACGGGCACATTTGTTGTTTAGCCTTGTTTTATCCGTCAAGTTAGAACATTCATCAATTATTTGACTGATGAAATAACCGAGCTCACAAATAACATTTTATGTGAAATAAACTGCGGAACCTTGTCTTATACACTTCATTATTTCCTCGACGCTGTGAGGCATAGCAGCATATTAGAAGAGAAAGAGAGAGATGCAGTCAGATCTGTTACAATCATGTCCAACATATAGGAACAGATAAGGCGTAATTATCACGGAACCATACCGGGACACGATGTATGGAGATGTCACCAGAGCTGACGTTTGCTTCTACGAACTGACTAATATTGACGTCTATAGGCAGGGCCGGTTCTAGGTACCGGCAACTCGGGCGGGTTGCCTGGGGCGTGTCATGTGCTTATGGGTGTCATCGAGGATTTTCCAAAAATGAAAATAATAAACAAAATAATACATAAAATGTTTTAAAGTGCGCCAAAGTTCAGCTTGCCAATTGTGCCAACAACCACAGGGCAGTCTCTGTCTACAGATGTACAACAGAAGATTTGTAATGTAATATTTACTTTCCTGCTCTCATCACCAAATACGTTGCTAGCTAGCGTAGGCGATCATGTTTTCTAGAACGTAAAAGTAAAAAAGGTAAAGGCACTAGACTTGAATCGACGACTTAGCAATCTGGTTTTTACCAATATGTGCTCGATCGCCTTTCCAAAAGTGTTCGGAGACTCCTGTCTGGTGTCACCTCAAGCATTGTAACTCGTGAGCGAAGCGCTATTCCTCACATTCCCAGAGTGCTACCAATTTCTGCCAACGGCTGGGTCGACCGCGGGAGTATTATTTCCAACTACGAGTAAAATTCCCACTGCTTCCAGCGGGAATTAAACACAGGTTATCTGAACATCGGTAGCTAGTGGCAACGACTTTCTACGTAACAGTTTTCAAACATTTTTTCTTTGTCTTTACAGTTTTTTTGTAGTTCATGCAAATTTTGGTGTTGACTTCCTACCAAACTACTATTTTAAAATGTCTTGTATCTTCAAACTGTTTTCATTTATTTTTCCAGTCGCCATAATAAATTCCATTTGTTCCCTTCTAATAACATGAGACCAAAATACTGTAATTGTTTCTTCCTAATGTTGATGATCAGCTTTCTTTTCCGCATTTTTATAATGTTATCATTACTATTTTTGTTATCCAACTCTATTATCAGCATTCTTCTGTAAAAACATTTCTGTGGCTTCCAAAGGTTTTCTTTCTCTGGTGTCCAGTCAGTATTCACATCCATAAAAACTGAAGAGTTCTTGCTTTAAAGGTACACAAATCTTGTTCGGCAGTTGTTATAAATTATAAAATCCTGGAAGGAATCAACGACTTAAACTTGTTCTGGGTTACAATTTGATACATGTTGAAGTGCAAACAATTCTAAATAATAATAAATATCTATAGATTGGTCTTGCTTCTCTAATTCTTTATAATTATATTTTAAAATATACGTGCCACTGTTACAATGTCAACAGCAATATCATGTGTCAATTTCAGTGTGGCGGCGGTGCGATGACAACACAACTCAATCAAGTTGTGACGATATATTAATATATAAATTAGTTGATGAACTTGATGAAGATTGACAACTTGCAACATTGTTTTTTCGCTTTCACATTGGAGCTGTTATTAATTGGACTCGACTAAGTAGAAGACTAACTAAGAAGTCAGGCGGTTTTCGCTCCTCATCAGCAACAATGCTACGGATTGTCTGTGCCAGACAAGGGCGCCTCGTCAGTGCCGCAGTAAGCAACGGTAATAACTTGTAAAAACTAAGCGCCAATGAATGAACTGAGTTGTTCATTGTTATTGACTACCGATTTTCAATTTGTAATACTAATACTTACTTACTACTTAATAACACTATTCAAATGATTTATTAAAATTTGGTAATTTCTTAGTTTAGCGTCATTCTGCTAACAATACAATCTCTCATGAGACAGCATGGCTTTTTTTCAAAAGAATTTCTAATAACTGAAACCAGGATAGCTAAATAGCCCTCGAAGTGAGTAAAACAATGATACTTGAATCATGTTTGTACGACAATTAGAAAAAAAGTTACGATTTTTAAAGTGGATTATTACTGTGTATGATGCAAACCAATATATGCTTGCTTTATAGACTACACCAAAGCTTTCGATAGAATACACCATAACCAACTTATAGACTGCCTAACCTAAAGGATATAAATCTAGACGACACAGACATACGACTAATATGTAATTTATACTGGGAGCAAACAGCAATAATAAGATATAACAAGGAGAACTCTACACCAATGGACATAAAAAGAGGAGTAAGACAAGGATGCATCCTATCACCAAGCTTTTTCAATCTATACACTGAGCAAATCTTTAAAAACATCTCAGAGATACCAGGCCTAAACATTAATGGAAAGATAATCAATAACCTGAGAAATGCTGATGATACTGTTCTACTAGCAGAAAATCCTAAAGACCTACAACAATTGCTTAATGTGATAAACATAACAAGCAAAAAATATGGACTAGAAATGAATATCAAAAAGACTAAAACTATGGTCATAAACAAAGAAAATTCTCAAGACCTACAATTAAATATCACAGTTGAGGGAACACATCTAGAGACAGTCTAGAGTTACAACTACCTGGGACATACTATAACCAATGATGGAAAATGCAAAACTGAAATAAACAAAAGAATAAGTATGGCAAAAAGTAATTTTAATGCCATGAAAAATATACTAACAACAAAACAAATATCAACAGGGCTGAAACTAAGAATGGCAAAATGTTACATCTTCTCAATATTCCTGTATGGTGCAGCAACATGGACATTGGACAAGAAAACAGAACAGAAAATTGAAGCCTTTGAAATGTGGATTTATAGAATAGGTAGAATTGGATGGAAACAAAAGATAACAAACGATAAAGTTTTAAAATAACTGAAAATAAAAAGAGAACTACTAAATACAATTAAGACAAGACAAATGAAATTTTTGGGGCATGTTAAAAGACACAACAGCCTACTAAAAGTAATATTGGAAGGAAAAATATAAGGTAAAAGAGGCAGAGGCAGACCAAGACTAACATGGACGAGTAACATCAAAAGATGGTCAAGTTAATCTATGACAGCCTGCACCATCAAAGCAAGAAACAGAGTAGAATAGCGATCCATGGTAGCCAACCTTCGTTGCGGAGAAGGCACACGATAATGATGATGAAATGATGCAAAGAAGAAAAAACCATAGCGCCAGGTTGGCCATGCAAAAAAAGCCAAAATTTAAAAAAAGAAGCCACATTTTTTTTTAAGCCAAAAATTATTATCATTTATATGTGGTGTACATTTTAAAAATAATCATTATATTTGGTTTTTCATATAAAAGAAATAATACTTTTATTTGATTTGCGTAAAAAATAATAGTCATTTAAATTGATATATATCAAAATAGTGGTCATTTCCAGGAATTTACATCAAAAATAACAGTCATTCTCTGCAATTTATGTAAGGATAATTATAAATTTCTATGATTCACATAAAAATCATACTGATTTTCTGCTAAAGAAGTCACATCATTATTATTATTTTATGTATAAGAAGTATAATTTTATTATTAATTTATTTTTTAAAATTCATTTTTAAAATATGTGTTTACAATATATAAATAAACCAACCAGGTATCAGTGAATTAGACACTTCAATAGCTATTTATCATTAGCTGTTCAATAAACTTAATTTTTTTACCATAAGTAGAAAACTTTAAACAGACTTTACAATATGAGGCAATCTGCTCATCAGAGGATGATCGTGTAAACAAACAAAAAAAAACAAACAAAAATCACATTTGGGGAAAAAAAAGTAAAATTTTATTAAATAACCATTGTTCGATTTTATTTATTACAAACCACAAAATGCACAATTATATTATATGGAACATACAAAGGGCATTTTTAAAATGACATTTATTGAAAGCAGAAAAATAATACAGCAGGCTACATCAACTGTTAGATACTTAGCAATGAATACGTTCCAAGATATTATATTATAAAGAACTATAAACACTGACATAATGCCAAAAAAAAACAATTAAAAGATCTTTAAAATCTTGTGATCTGAGCGATAAACTGGGGACTGCTAATATTAATAGTTAAATTCAATATTAACGCTGCATAGATGCAATAGTTATACTTGTGAAATTTCTTTATAAACACAAAAAACAAAATAAACACAAATTTTGTTAACTTAAAAGACCTGATCTCTAATGATGTTGTCTGGTGAATAGCAAGGATTATCTGTCAACTAAAAGACTGAACTTTTTACTAATGTCATTGTCAACATATAATGAACAATGTATGTCTAATGCTAATATGTATTATGAAAAAACACTTACATGGGATAATAACATACACTAAACATACATACCATTTTTGACAATAGAAACAAAAAAAAGAAACAGAATTCTTAAATGTTATGTAGAGCCAGTCTTAACATATGGATGTGAATCAGGGACAATAGGACAACAGACAAGGAAATCACTGGAGTCTGTAGAAATGTGGCTTTGCAGAAGAATTTTGAGAATACCATGACAGTTAAGAAGAGTAATGAAAATGTTCTGAAAGATGTCAAAGCAAAAAGAGAGTTAATTTCCAAAATTAGGAAGAAATAATTATCATTTTTAGGCCATGTAATGAGAAGAGAACAACTGGAATATATTGTAACAACTGGAAACATTGAGGGACGAAGAGATAGAGGGAAATAAAGAAAAAAACATACCAGACAACTTAAGAGTATGGCTTGAAAGAAGGCCGACAACAGAAATGATAAATAACTATCGAGATCAAAAGTTGTGAAGAGACATGATCACCTACGCCAGCAGGCCCGGTGCTTGATGATTATGAAACATATGTGCCATATTGGTTTCTGTTTTTGAAATTGGGGTCCTGCATGCCATCGTCAGCTCGAAAGGACAATAGATAGAAACATACTTACAACAAAAATACCACATAACCAAAAGCAAAATCTGTCAATAACTGAACTAATGGCATGTGGTATTCAGACTCTATGGAATCTGGGTCATCCTGTCTACACCAGAGACACACACTCTGCTTTGTTAGATCCCCCTCCTCTGCATTGACAGACAAAACTGTTTCGGTGTATGTGACATCACATTCACCTTCTGTCCATACATGATGTAGTGTTACACCTTCAATAGAAGTGCTACGTCGCACAACTCCTTCCAATCTGTCCACTACATCCACGTCCACTGCACTGAATGCGTCTATGGTATTTAGGTGCTGATTGGTAGAGATGGCTGTCTTAATCAGTGCCTCTAGCCTCCTCCTGTCAGCATCCTCTACCTTTTGACGCCGTGCAGCTTGCTTCCTCAGTTGGACTTTAAGGACAGTTTCTTCCCTGGCCACTGTCTGCAACCTTACCTTAGCTTCATGTTGGACTGCAAAATGTCGTCATGATTTACAGTCACACCGAGTCAGTTTAATTTCACTCATTAAATTCAATGGCAACTCATGGTAATTGGTAGGCAGGTAGGTCTTGTGAGAAAAATAATTATTCACTGTTATATAATTATTTCTATTTAATTGCACATGTGATCATGATCATTCTCATATCTTAATCTAATTATAATAATGAAATAAACCATACATTTAAAAAAAATAATTAAAATTAATGTGAAGATTCAATGAAATGAAAAATTAAAATGAGACGCTGAGATGGTAAAAAAAATTTTTTATTTGATGTAAAAAGTAGCAAAAATTATTTTTAAAAACAACTTTCAATTTAATAATTGGGAATACATTTTTAATTAATTATAACTAGCTATAATAACTATAAAATAAACAGTCAGGGAGTCTGAGTTAGAGGCACATGATGATGGTAGTTTAATAGCCCAAACATGGGTTAAATTTCTGATAATGAATCATAATATAATATATTGGTGTGGTCGTTCAAATGCTGATAATTGCAATAGCTGCCGACAGATCAATTTAAAATTTCTCACAAATATGTAGAAGTGGTTATAGAATCAGGTTATCTTTATTACTTCAGGCGTCAAAAGCTGGATTTTATTCTGCAATGACTTAAAGTTCAACAGTGAGCATAGTTGCTGATCGCCCATGCTTTATCAATGGAACAAGCATGGTCATAATTTTCCGTGACTGCCGTATTATCCAAACACGGATCACTTTCAAATTTCACACACTTATGTAAAAATGAACGCTAAATCTAAATATCCATATTATTTAACTTAATCTTACCTTATTTATGAAGAAAATATGATGAAACCGATGTATGTAGCTAGAAATTGCTTTGAAAATCAAGGAGCAATCGTTGAATATCGCTTTTGACTTGTGAAATCGGCGAATAGGAGCCTCATTGTGAGAAATCTAATTAATTTCCGTAAAATAGCGTCCTTAAACATCGTCGGAAAACGATTTACATACGATGTTAATTCGGATAGTTACTGATCATGCGCGAAACGCAAGTTGGCCATTTTGCCTAGCAACCGAAAATCCAGAAAATGGCGTCTATCGGATACCGAAGTACCTGCGGCAATGTGTATCGACTGCTTCTACTTCTTGTGCTTTTAATTAATTTTTTTTCAACAAGGTTTAGTTAGGTTTAGGGAATTACTAAAACAGGGGTCTTCTAATGACAGATTAAAGTAGAATAAATTGCAGGGGGATGTTACTCTGAGCAGAAAGAAGCTAAACAGGATATTACCTAAAATTTACTGTAATTAACTGCACTCAGACAATACAATGTGAATATAATATTTTACCTTATAGTAGTACTAAGTATACCAGTATAGCCATGCTCCTATTATTATTATCATTATTTGGTTAAATAATAATAGGAGAAATACCTCTACTAGATGTACAATCTTACATATATCTGGGCAGTTATATAGACAAAGAAGGAGGAACAGGGAATGATACTAAAATAAGGATATCAAAAGCAAGAGGTGCATTCGTTGCACTGGGAAACATGGAAATCTAACGAAATTATGTTAAGTAGGAAAAATTTTCAACCCCATGTTAAGTCAGTCCTATTATATGTCTGTGAAACATGGAGAACAACAAAAATTACAACCATGAAAATACAGACCTTCATTAATGGATGCCTGTGCAGAATAAAAGGATGGAAATGGAAGGACAAAATCACTAACATATAATTATGCCAAAGTACTAGTCAAATACCAGTCGATAAAGAGATACAGGGAAGACGATAGGTGCTGGATAGGACACACATTACGGAAGCCAACTGAGAGTATTACACAACAGGCCCTTTTTTAGAATACTAAAGAAAAAATACAAAGAGGACGACCAAAAATTTTCTTGAAGGAAACTGATGGAAGCAGAGATAAAGATGATGGGGAAGACATGGAACGATCTTAAAAGAATGACAAGAAACAGAACAGCTTGGAAAGTGTTTGTTGAAGACCTATGCTTCACAGCGAGCTGAAAGGTAGAAGAAGAAGATAGCTATGCTCCATGTGCATAACACTTAATTTCATCAGAATAGTCATCTGTAGTACATTCTCAGTCCAGGGCTGTCCCCAACAGATGAATATGAAATAACAACATGCACATTGATCGTTCCTGTAGCTTGCTCTCAGTTTCTCAATTACTGATTAATGTCATCTTCCACCTTTAAAAAAGGATGTTAAGTGTATGTGGTTGTGTTTATGCCTTGGTGGTTTACACTACAGTAAGATGCAATATTGAGCTGATAGACCCAACACATTTGACTTCAGTACATTTTTTTGGGGTACAGGGTTTGTCTTCCTGTTTCATTCTCTAGTGTCTTGGTCAGATCAATTGGTCTTATTTTCAGAGCCGCCATACAAAGGCAGAGTTGGATCTTGATGTAAGCAGTCAGCTATCAATCACTGACTTCTTTTCAGAGCTTTTGTCTTGGTCTTGTTAGGTCCAATCAGTCGCTGTGTCACTTTCCAGCATCTTGGACTCTTAGTGTCTCAATCATTCACCATTGAGTTATTTGCTGGTCATCATCATCACACTCCAAATATGTCCATAGGTGAACAGATCCCCTCCTCAGCAAGTTTTGCAGTGTCCAGCAACTGATGATTCTATTCTGTGTTGGTTGATAAGTCTTCTTATACGCCCTCTAAGTTTCTCGATTCAGGCTGTGCCCATATTAACTCTCATCTCTTTCATCCGCAGGAGTGATGTGGATTTATGGTTGTCGAAGTCCTGTGCCCTTCCCACATTTCGGAGAGCATCGATAATGTCCGCCCGATCCATTGGTTGATCGTTTTCAATGACAGCGCAGCTAGCCAGCCTGTCCGTTCTTTCTCCCCGTACTCCCACATGTCCAGGGATGTAGACAAAGGTGACCCTATGTATTTTTTACTTCTGCATTGAGACTCTAACCATTGCCTGCCAACAGAGTGCGCCTCCACTTTTCTTATCATGCTCATCGAATCACTTAGTATGCAGGCGTGGGTGTAGTCTTGTGACTCTAATCAGATGAATGCCCTGGTCACTGTCATCACTTTCATCATCATGTTATTCATCATCACAATGTATGCACCACCATCCTCTTTGACTCTTCTGCCTGCCGAGCGTGCTGTAAATGCCCATGCACTTCATTGGTGTCGTATTACAGATGCATCTGTATAGATGACTGTATCTTTCTCATCAGTGTTATCCCAGATGATTCACCATTTGTTTGGTACAAAGCATTCAATTTTTATCAGTACCAGTTCAAGCATGTGGCTTATCACTGTAATGGGTCTATCTCTATTGCAACCTAGGATTATTTTTCACTATTTTATTTTGGAAATGTTCTATGTGAAGCACTATATCAGAGAGTGCCTAGATACAAGTGCTTACAGCAAAGAGGGTCTGGAGTTATACTAGGTCAAGCCCAGCATGTGGTAAAAAACACCACAATTATAATTTGCATGCCTGTGTTAAAACACCATCTGGTAATGAAAAATGGAATGTTTTTTCTTGATTTCAATAGCTGAACCAGACAAGCAATATTTAGTGGTAGATGAATGCAGTGCTCGCATGAATGGGATAATGCTACTAACAATGGACAAGCAAACCACAAACAAGAGTCATAGAAATATTGAGAGGACAGATTAGGCTTTTATAATCAGCAAACTACAAAAACTATCACATTGCTCTAATTATTGGAAAGAATTGAGCCCTTTAAGTGTTGCCCATTGTGCAGTAAAACAGATTCCTGTAATTAGTAAAATGTACTTGCTGAGTATAATTTAGCTGAGAAATACAGTTTCATTATAATCAATCTATAAATAAGCTGCTATATCATCATCATCAAGTGCCGTCTCCGCAACGAAGGTTGGCTACCATGGAGCGCCATTCTGCTCTGTCTCTTGCTTTGATGGTGCAGGTTGTCATAGGCTGATTTGTCCATCTTTTGATGTTACTCATCCATGTTAGTCCTGGTCTGCCTCTGCTTCTTTTACCTTGTATTTTCCCCTCCAGGATTACTTTTAGTAGGCTGTTGTGTCTTTTAACATGGCCCAAAAATCGCATTTGTCTTGTTTCAATTGTGCTTAGTAGTTCTCTTTTCATTTTTAGTTGTTTTAAGACTTCATCGTTTGTTTTCTTTTCCTTCCATCCAATTCTACCTATTTTTCTATATATCCACATTCCAAAGGCTTCAATTCTCTGTTCTGTTTTCTTGTCTAATGTCCATGTTTCTGCACCATATAGGAATATTGAGAAGATGTAACATTTTGCTATTCTTAAAGCTGCTATATGCAATTTTATATTTCCTTAATTATAATCAACATTCTTTAACATCCTCTGTAGATTTGTCTAATGAAATCCTTGACTAAGCACCTGCAAAGCAGTCAAACCAGATAAGTGTTCATGTGTCTGAGTTGAGCAACAATAAGATTTTATTCTCTTGAGAGCAGAAAAAGTTCTTTCTACAGATGCTAATGCGCATAACGTAGTTATAAATAGCTAAGGAAGTTCCGGTAATCAGACATTGTTTCACTTTCACTTTGTGACGATTTGAAACACCTTCTTGTCTCTGCTGGTACTATTTATACCGCTCCGCACTGCAAGCCCCTATTTGCAGGCTCGCAGTTGGTATTTCCAGTTATATTTCTATTGATGATTCTCGATAGCTCGACCCTTGTTAGGCCTTACCGAATTTGCTATTATGGAGCCACCACTGATACCAACTGGAAGGAACCAATTGACTATTTCCAGCGCTCTCTGGATATATTCTTAATTGACTTGAAGCTGCTTGCACTGGACTGCTTGAAAGAACTCAAGTGCTGACAACACTGGATTGACCGGGAAAACTGGATGATAATTCCCAGTCTCCACAGACCAGGGCTTCTACTTGAATTGAACAGTGACTGCTATCATAACATTGACATGTGTTTTTCACACGTCATTCCTCAAGTTTTCATACGTTGTGACCTGCTGAGAACTAGCACCAGGCGGTGACTCTGACATCGCCCAGCACTGGATGTTGAGTGGCTGAAGACAGCATCTCTCCTATCTGGTTTTGTGATCGATTGAAATCTTAGTACTTCACGTTGTGCTTATTCGCCTCTGCGACACCCTTGGCCCGTTCTTCACGATGACAGGTACATCACAATGACAACAGAATGTAACAATGACTCTCAAATAAAAGAAATTCACTCACTGGTTTATTGCATAACAGGATCACTCTGCATAACATCCTTAACAACAATGCTGTATTGTCGACTCTCGACACCAACTCAATACTCACTATAATTGTAACATTGTTCTCTTGTGGACAAGACAGCCACCATCTTGGTGTAAACCACCCTTTCTAACATGTCTCTTTTCATAACTCCCTACATCTATGAAGTTACTAATAACTGCCTCTCCCTGGCTGATCACAGCCTACCTATGTTAAGAACACTCCGTTCTCAATATTTCTCTGCATAACGCATTGCATCTATTGTGGCATTAATAAATGTCTCTGTTGCAGCTAATCACAGCCTATATGAGTAAAGAACACACAGTTCTAATAAGTCTCTGCATAACGCATTGCGTCCATCATGGTAGTAATAAATGTCTCTGTTGCGGCTAATCACAGCCTATATGAGTGAAGAACACACAGTTCTAATAAGTCTCTGCATAACGCATTGCGTCTATCATGGTATTAATAAATGTCTCTGTTGCTTGGCTAATCACAGCCTATATGAGTGAAGAACACACCGTTCTCAATCTACATGCGAGTATCACAACTCATTCATTATATGTGTTTGCCAGTTCTCCAAACCGTGTCTCCTGGTTGGCGAAATATTCTCTACAGTAGCTAACTGAAGTTTCATAACTCCTACTGCAAAGACTCTATTAGCACTGTGAACAATGAACTCCTATATATATTGCATAGTTACCTGTTTTACACAAATCACTATCTCCTTGAAATAGATCAACCTAATCTCTCACAGTCCTGGGAAGAACAAACAACTATCTCCTTATCCTGACAATTCCTAACTAGTGTCTCACCCACGGTATCATCTGGTTCAAACTGCCCCTGCGCCCGCATCGGGTTCTCCTGTCTAACTGTCTCTTTACTTAACTCACAATCCTTTGTCTTCTCTAACCTTCGCCTCGTTTTCATAAAACTCTTTGTTTCCTCGTCTATTCACTACAACCCCGCTTTTCTCATGGAACCTGAGCTCCTACCTGTTTGTCTACCCTCACCTTCACCTTTCGACCTTTTCCTTCTTCTCTCACTCCCTACTCTGTTTCAGATTCTGATTGGCTAGAGCTAAAAATAACCCATGAAACCGCATTAGTGTAGATAGAGGTAACTTTGCCGTATTATTTTGACGGGAATTTTTGAATGTCAAGGTTGTTAATACAAGGTCATAGAGGATAGAGGAAAAATGAACCGCTGGGTAATAGAGGTTTCAATGTAGTTTCGGTTTCATTCACAAACGTTATAGTGGCCAGAGGAAAACCTTGCTTTAATAAATGCAAATCAAAGCAAATAAATCATATTGGCCTACGAAATGTGTAATAGAATATTAAAAATTTTTTAATATAATTATTTTTAAAAATATAATAAATTATCATTTCCTTTTGTATTTCATTAATATGTTCAGGCTACTGGCGGTAGCTGTGGTATCATAGAGCATACACCACTGGTCCAAAGGTGCTGCTCAGATCCCCTTCTCAGCAAGTCCCACAGTGTCCAGCGACTGATGACTCCAATTATGTGTTGGTTAAGTCCTCATATATGCCCACTAAATTTCTGGCTGTGCCCATCTTGACTCTCATCTCTTTCATCTGAAGAAGTGACATGAACTCATGGTTGTCAAAGTCCTGTGCCCTTCCCACATCTCGGAGGGCATTGATGATGTCCACTTGGTCCATTGGTTGACCGTCTTCAGCACAGCTAGCCAATCTGCCCGCTCTTTCATTTCCCCGTACTCTTGCATGTCCAGGGACGCAGACAAAGGTGACTCTACATATTTTTGACGTCTACAACTACTTTAACTCATTGCATACAGAGCATGCCTCCATTTTTCTTATCATGCTCATCGAATCCCTTAGTATGCAGGGGCATCGTTCAGTGACAAAACTGGTTTGCCCATTTAGAAAGTACCATATGACTCCTTACCATACAAAACATATATTGAAAGAGAAGGGAGAAGAGCAAGAGGCAGACACAAGGTAAGATGGACAGACAACATCAAAAAGTGATATAGCATCAATTGACAATACGTGAAGCCACCAAAAGAGCAAGAACCAGAACTTTGTATCTCCCTTGCCACCCAAATGGGTACAAAAAGAAGTGAAGAAAGTAAAAAAATTAATAAATTATGGATAGGTTCATCCTTCTATTATCCTCACTGGTGATATGAAGAACAAGTAAAATTAAGTCATAGTTGAAAGTTTTCAGGCTATATAACATGATACTTAAAAATCAATAAAGTCTCTTGCTCCAATACACCATGATATAATATTTTCCAGGTTTGCCACACACACACACAGACATACACATTTCTTGTGCTATTTCATCAATCATAAACAGCCAGAACATAACAGCTCATACACACTCGGCAGATATGAGCAGACCAAGATTTTCACGTACGCTCAGCAAGACATGAGAGACCAAGATTATCAAACACACTCAGCAGACATGAGCAGACCAAGATATTCAAGTATGCTTTGCAGACATGAGCAGACCAAGATATGTAAACACAGAACAGGTGACTGTTGCTGCAGAGTATACCAACACAATTTAGGACTCTGTGACTTTGCAACATAAGATTGAAGAGCATCCAGACAAACTCCTGAGCTTATCCTACAGAAATGTAGCACTCTCAACACCCTAAAAAAAAACAAATGTGGCCCTTAGAAAAAACCCTGCATGATAAACTATGGGAAACAGGTGAAGACCTCAAGCGCACCATCTTACTTGTGATCTACATAGGTCTAAACATCTAAATGCATGTCAGTAGCTGATTGCTTAAGAAAGAGAAACCAAAAAAACATATCAAACCACCTTATTAAAGCAATCTGGTTCTTTTGTTCTTCAGGTAAACTATATAAGAAGAACTTCAAAGAACAGCAGAATTCATCTTTACCTCCATGTTTGGTTCACATATGTCAGTATTCAGAAGAAGAAACTTTAAAAAAAGCATCCGGTGCCAGGAAAGGAAAAACACCTACAGGTAAACTGGATGACCCCTTTGAAACCAAAGCAGAACAGATCGAGCCCCAGGCTGACAAGGATCCTTTGGCACCATTTCCTGACAATAAAAACCCTTTAACAGGAGAAATCGGAGGACCACGTGGTCCAGAGCCAACACGATATGGTGACTGGGAAAGGAAAGGAAGGGTTTCAGATTTCTGAGTTGTGTTTTGTTTTATTGTTGAATATAAGTATATGGTGATATTAGTGTGTCTATATATTTAACAATTTTGATTTGTTTTTATGTCTTGCTTATCCTAATGAAAGAATATAGAGAATGATGATGTCTTACACATTTGAACAAAACCTTGATGTTCTACATCAGCCTTTGAAAGTTGTATTTATTATTTCTATGGAAATATATTCCTTGCAATCTGCTGAATGATAATTTATATATAATTCACCTTGCTAGTCAGTTTTGCTGCATCTACACCTGTATATGCAAACCATGTGCTGAAGGTCTGTAAAATATAGGGTCACTAACACCATATTTCCCTATACGCCACTTGGCGTGACGGGGGTACTTTACTTTTTTTTTTTTACATCTGTATTCATTTGTATATCCTGCCTGGATGTCTCTCTCATATTTTCACTATTCGAAGAGAACAAATAAGGTAAATGCTAGTTCAGATTACGCTTGGGTCAAAAAAGTGTTTTCTTTAGGCATTGAAATAAAAACTCTGACCTTGTGGCAACTGACCTTTATTTCATATTCTGAAGCCCAATTGAATACTTCTAACACACACTCAAAAATGGGATAAAAACCATAACAACAGTTGTTTTCTTTTTAAAGAAAAAGATCTTGTAATTGTAAGCATTTTTTACAAACTTCATGATTTATCTGCAGGTTTTTTTTCCTTCAAATCTTTATATTAATTTTTATAATTATATTCTGTTAAATGTTGCCAGAACATGAACATGAAACAAATATTTACCAAACAATAATTCTGAAGAAACCAGTACTTTAAGGCCTCATTGGTTCATTATTATCTTGAATTACCTTTGCAGCATAATGCAGAAAATGACCTGACTGTTAAATTTTATACAACATGACTTAAAAGAAAATAAAAGGCAAAACTATATATTTCAGAGTGATTCATTGTATTTATTTTATTGTCATAAAACTGTGGGAATGGATGGCCATGAAGTAAGATATTGATATCTGGACAGGTTCGAATCTCACTACAGACAGTAGGAATTTTTCTCTTCGAATCGGTGATTTCTTCATGGCTTTATCTACCCCCGGTCTCTGAGCAGAGAGATCCTATGTCTAGTCTTCATGGATAATGGCGAAAAACAGGAGCTCCCATGTGCATGTTAAATAACCTTTGGCAGTTAAAAATAGAAATGAGTAGGGCAAAATGGCTACTGCCAGGGCAAACATGTTAAGTAGATATTTACCCAGGCAGAAGATGGATGTTTTGGGCTGAAAGATGCAAATATTTTTCAGCTTGCCAGAAACTTGCGAAACAATACATCCATGCCTACTTAAATGAGTTGACACTGAAGAAAAAGATTGTAATAAAAAAATTGGAAAATCAAAATATGAAGGGATCAGTGTTTTATAGAAATATATTCTAATTTATAAATGTTAATGGTTTTTAAATTAGTATATAAATGGGCAATACAAAAGTGTTACCAGATTTTTTTCTGGGAAAGTAAAGCAGCATGGGCATAATACCGACTACATTACCCCAAAAATCATGTGCTGAAGGTCTATAAAAATGATGGTCACTAACACCATATTCTGTATACGCCTCTTGGCATGATGGAGCTACTTTTTTTATTATGTCATAAACTGATGTTTGATGTTTTATATTGAGTTTTCCCTTTTTTACCCTATCTGTATCCTCTCATCTTGCTCCTGACTGTCACAGCTTTAAATCTGTGTGATGTAGCAGTGGGTGAAGCAGGTAAATTCTTTGGTGTTTCTCAAAAGAGCTACAGTATTTTATTTGGGTCTTTACAGGTGGGGGGGGGGGGGGGAGAGAGGGAGAGAGAACCTTCAAAAGAATGTTAGTGACTCTTGTAACAGCTAGAATGTTAGTGACTCTTGTAACAGCTACAATATTAGTGACTTATAACAGCTATAATGTTAGTGACTCTTATAACAGCAAGAATGTTCATCATAATTGAGTGCCATCTCCGCATCGAAGGTTAGCTACCATGGAACTCCATTCCACTCTGTCTCTTGCTTTGATGGTGCAGATTGTCATAGGCTGACTTTTCCATCTTTTGATGTTACTTGTCCATGTTAGTCTTGGTCTGCCTCTTTAACCTTGTATTTTTCCCTTCCAATATTACTTTTAGTAGGCTGTTGTGTCTTTTAACATGCCCCAAAATTCATTTGTCCTGTTCTAATTGTGTTTAGTAGTTCTCTTTTCATTTTTAGTTGTTTTAAAACTTATCATTTGTTTTCTTTTCTTTCATCCAATTCTACCTATTCTTCTATAAATCTACATTTCAAAGGCTTCAATTTTCTGTTCTGTTTCTTGTCTAATGTCCATGTTTCTGCACCATACAGGAATATTGAGAAGATGTAACATTTTGCTATTCTTAGTTTTAGCCCTGGTGTTATTTGTTTTCATGTTAGTACACTTTTCATGGCATTAAAATTACCTTTTACCATACCTCTATTCTTTTGTTTATTTCAATTTTACATTTTCCATCACTGGTTATAGTATGTCCCAGGTAGTTGAACTGTCTCCAGGTGTATTCCTTCAACTTTGATATTTATTTTTAAGTCTTGAGAATTGTCTTTCTTTATGATCATAGTTTTAGTCTTTTTGATATTCATATCTAGTCCATATTTTTGCTTGTCATGTTTATTACATGAAGTAATTGTAGATCTTTAGGATTTTCTGCTAGTAGTACAGTATCATCAGCATATCTTAGATTATTGATTATCTTTCCATTAATGTTTAAGCCTGGCATCTCTGTGATGTTTTTAAAGATTTGCTCAGTGTATTATAGATTGAACAAGCTTGATGATAGGATGTATCCTTGTCTTACTCCTCTTTTTATACCAATGGGTGTAGAGTTCTCTTTGTTTTATTTTACTATTGCTGTTTGCTCCCAGTATAAATGACATATTAGTCGTATGTCGTGTCGTCTAGATTTATATCTTTTAGGGAGTCTATAAGTTGATTATGGTGTATTCTATCAAAAGCTTTGGAACGGGAAGAATAAAATTAAATACAGAAGAGATGATTTTATCATCAGGACACCAGGAACCTGGAGCACAACATAGTGAAGGGGTAGCTATAATGCTATCAAGGAATGCACAGAAGACATTAATTAAATGGGAAGCAGTAGGACCAAGACTAATGAGAGCAACATTTAAAACAACCAAAAACAAAATAAAATTACACATTATCCAATGCTATGCACCAACCAACGATAAGGATGATTTAGTTAAAGATGATTTCTATAAACAGCTACAATGTCAGATGGATGCAAGACAAGCCAAGGATACTATAATCTTGATGGGAGACCTAAATGCTAAAGTAGGATCAGACAACAAAGGCTTCGAAGAGATTATCGGAAAACATGGACTTGGATATATAAATGAGAATGGAGAGATATTTGTTAATTTCTGCGCCCTTAATCAAGTGAGCCTAGGAGGAACAATATTCCAACATAAAAGAATTCAACAAAGCTACATGGGTGTCACCAGATCATAGAATGGAAAATCAAATTGATCATATATGTATTAATAATAAGTTTAAGTCATCCTTACAGGATGTAAAAGTATATAGAGGGGCAGATGTAGATTCTGATCATCATCTTCTGATAGCCAAACTTAAAATTAAACTAAAAAGGCATACTACAGCGAATAAAGATAGAAAGTATTTCAATGTAGGGTTTCTTAAAGAACAAGGAATTAAAGATAAATTCGCAGTCACAATATCAAACAAATACCAAGTCCTCCAACAACTAGAAAATACAATAAATATAGAAGATCATTGGAAACAGGTAAAAGATATATGGAAAGAGACATGAGAAAAAACACTGGAGAAAAGAGAACACCAGAATAAGGCATGGATGACAGCTGAGACCCTGGATAAAATTAAAGAAAGAAAGAACAAGAAAGCAGACATAAATAAAAGCAAAACGAGAAGTAATAATGCCAAGGCACAGGAAGCTTACACAGAGGCGAACAAAGAAGTGAGAAGATGCATTAAAAGGGATAAGAGGAAATATATAGATGAACTAGCTAAAGAGGCAGAAGAAGCAGCAAATAAAGGGAATATGAAAGAACTGTACAACAGCACAAAGAAGTTAAGTGGAAAATACAAACAGATCAATGCCTTTATTAAAGATAAGAAAGGAAATCTGCTTAGTAATATAAGGGAACAAATGGAGAGATGGAAAGAGCACTTTGAAGAACTTTGAACAGACCCGGCTGAAATTATCCTCCAGATATACTACCACCTGAAGAAGAGTTACACGTTAACTGTGGAAAACCAAGTAAAGAAGAAATAATGAAAGCCATCAAACTATTAAAAAATGGTAAAGCCACAGGACCAGATGAAATTCCTTCGGAAGCCATCAAAACAGATATTAACACCTCTACCTAGATGTTACACAATCTACTAGATAAAATTTGGGAGAGGGAAGAAATACCTAAAGACTGGAAAGAAGGTTATATGATCAAACTACCAAAGAAAGGAAGTTTACAGGAGTGCACAAATTATAGGGAATTATGCTACTATCAGTGAACAAGGAAACATAACTAGGAAAAATAACAGCAGCAGAGGCGAACAGAAGAGCAAAAGACTGCAAATTATATCTCCCTTTGAAGCTGAAAGGCAGGTGAGGAAGGAAAGAAGAAGAAGATCAGTGCCAGGAAAAATATTAAGCAGAATCATTCTGGAGAGACTAAAAGAGGCCATAGAGCAACATTTGAGAGATGAACAAGCAGGTTTTAGGAAGAACAGATCATGTGCTGATCAAATAACTGCTCTACATATAATAGTTGAACAAAGCTTAGAACTAAAATCCCCACTTTATATTGAATTCATAGATTACGAAAAGGCATTTGATAGTTTAGACAGAAGAATGCTTTGGAAGTTGCTGAGTCAAGTAGTATATCCGGTATGAAAATGATACCACCCCCCTGAGCTCACCATCCCTGAAGCAAATTAAAACCCCCAGCCCCCTCGAGTTTGGGGTCCCCCGCAAATCTACCTTTTTTAGGTCGTTTTGATATCGGACGGTGCCCAGAAACCCTACCGGGACCCCTCGGCTCGCGAGCAGCGTCGCGAGCCGAACCAGAGTGGACGCAGAGAATGAAAATTTTCAATTAGAGGAGTATGCAGCATAGGATATACGGACTTCACTGGTATCTCTAAGCATCATGACTGATTTATCGTTGGTTTACTTTGGGGCGGGTGGGATATGCAACCGCTATCTAAGAAGGACTATAGACCCTTCAAGCATTTCATCTTCATCGATGCCTTGCCAAATTTAAACCACTACCAACCAAATCAAGCTGGGTACGCCTATGCCAAAGACCGCCAGAGCTTGTTTCTAAGATCATAGAAAATGCTCTGCAAAAGGGATTTACACTCTGTAAAGACGAGGGGATCATGTGCGTTTCCAGGGTCCGAGTGGGAGATACCTTGATTACTATATAAACACAACGGTCCAGGACTCTCTCGCAGACCCAGCTATCTATCTGATTATTCGTGACGCCAAGTGGCTTCACGTAGAGGGTTTCTGGCCCTTGGAGTTGGGACTTGACATAGAGCGCGACATGCCAAACCTATTCAGAAATCTGGAGATTCTCAGAGAGAGTACCTCAACGAGGACGAAGCGAGCCCATAACCATTGTAGGTGGCTGTGGATAGGTGAATCTACTCTTTGCGGTAAAGAATCAATGTTCGAACACTGTAAGCAGCACCGGGCACAACTACGAAGGGGAGCTGTTTTACCGAAGCCCTGCCGCAAGTGTGGGATTGGGACGCAGTCTGCGGTCCAGCTTTGTGTGGGGTGTGGGCAGAGAGATGTGACTCTGGCGTGTATCACCATCGAAAGACGGGCTCGCAGCCAGTTTAAAGAGTACTAAAAGAACTGAAAAACATCCCCGGCGTTCCATAAGAAAAAAAAAAAATTTTCAATTAGAGGGATATGCTGCATAGCGTATACTGGTGGGCCATTGTCTATAGACATACAACATGCCTACTGCCAAGCAGTTGCGAAGAGGGGCTGTAACACGGACGTGCACTCTTTGTGGTGTTGGGGTCATAACCAACTATCGACTTTGCCGATGTTATAGAGGCCTATTGATTCCCATGGAGTCTCTTGATGCCTCTCTTCAAGATTTGGCAATATTTAGAATCATGCGCACTCGATTGTTGGGAAGGGGGTTACCATTGGATGAGCTCCCACGACTTTTGCAATATGAGATTTTGAGACGTGAACATAAACTCCGCTTCGATGATGTGGTGGAAGAATATTTTGCGATTTGCACAAATACAAATGAGTGGAGGAAGCTTTATTCTGTAGATTCATGTATTAAACCGAGCGCGATAGCTAAATATTGTAGGAGGATGTCTAGATATGATAGGGGGCTGGACACCGATTCAGAGGATGAAGATTAGATTGAGACTTCATATTATAGAGGTCCACAGCAAGCTGATGGCTCTTCTATAGTTTTCAGACGTCGCGCACCCTCGAACCGTTTACCAGAGTATAGAATTCATAAAGATTAGCCAGTAGCAGTCCTGCGGACGGCAGGCGCGATAATTAGCCTCGCGCGGCGAAAGCAAATGATCAACACATGACAGTCATACGCTCCATCACATGATCCATGTAAAAATAGAAAATTATGTAACGTGACAGGGGTTTAAAAGGAAAAGCGTGAGCGAAAAATCGTTTGTGACAACCGTGACAAGAGTGTCACGGTTGTTCTGTTTTGTCGCATTTTTTCGAGCTGAAAATTGTTATCACAGTTGACAAAAAATGAGCAGCCGAGGATATGCATGTGACTGTTAAGTGGCTCACTTAACGGGGGAATTCAGTTAATCTGTGGAAAAGCCGCCCGAAACATAGCACTTTTGACTTCCTTGATAATATTTTTGGAGGAGGCGCACGCTTATTTTTTTTCCTGAATCGTTATTTTGTCTATCCCGTGCTCTATGTGATAGCCGCATGCCTCTGCGTCTTTAAGAATTAGATTCATGAGCTCTGCTTCTCCCCTCCCCTGCGGTAGCCCAAACTCGATTGAATCACGACTATAGGGTTGGATATGTAATTCGAGAGACCCCGTTTTTGTGCGGCGCACGAGCTCATTCATAGCTAGAACTATAAGGTTGGCGGTATACTCAAACCTGAAATCATTGTCGTATTTTTGAAGCTGCTCTCTGATACTCAGCGGCATGCCGTAACATAGATAACCACGACGCAAGTATGTTCGCCAGCTGAGCCACCTGCCGGTGAGCCTCCATATCCCTGGTACTGACATTAGCTCGCTAAGATAGAATAGCCACCCGGACGTATGTTTTGTGTCCGGCAATTCAGTTGCTATGTTACATGATGGATCCATATTGGTGTATGTGGTTCCGATACGACGATGCGTTACATACAGTATTCATATCTGTTCAAATGATAGCTCATAATTTTCTAACCATCGGAAATGATAGCTCACACGTTATCTCGTGTCAAGTGCAGCTGTTATTTTTTGTGGTAGTAAAAGAGAACCGTGTGTGTAAGAGAAATATAATTAATAACTGTAGGGAGGAGGCGCTGTAGGAATCACACGCTCGTCAGAGGCGTAGCCACAGGAAATATCTCTCCAGCTGAAGAAACATTTTATGAAGACTTGAAACTGGCCATGTGCTTGGCAATTTCGGTTCGGATTTCTTGCTTTATTTTCTCCTCCGACAACTCTTCCTCGTCCAATTTTTTTCCGCCAGGGGCGCGCACTTCTTTTTTCATCTGCAGGTACTTATCAAATTCTGTAAGAACCATTTTAAATTCCACATCGGAAATATTGCCGTCTTCTAGGGCTGTGGATACGATGCCGGTGATGGTGTTTAGTTTGCTTTCAGCCAGAACACGAATCTCATCGTGCTTCTTAGCCTTCAGATTCAGCTGGCGAGCTACCAGCTTACTGACTGCCCCGAAGGTGCCACAAGCTAGGGCCCCAATCTCTAGTCCTAGAGCTACAGGAGCCATGATAACGGTTGAAAGAAGCGCAATACCGCCAACGCCCATCCCAGCTGTGACTGTAAACAGTGCCGTATCAATACCGTCTAGACTATTAGCACCGCGCCGATATTTCTTGTATAGGGACGTCCGTTTATCTCTCTCGTCCTCCAAACATTTTCGCAGGCGGACAACCTCTTGAATGCGGTAGGACTGGTCGACAGGCCGATCAACTGACGCGTCTAGTGTGGGATACATAGTCAGGCAGAACAGGTATATAAAGCTTTATGCAGAACTTTTTATCTGTTTAATTAGGTGCTCAATAACGTGATCACTTACCGGGGACAGGCTAAAAAGTAGCCGTTTAAAGTAAAACGACAATCCACTGAATATAAATTCAAGGGATATTTTTTCAAACACCGTGTTTGCTTCCAAATCGCTAACATTCGTTGAGAGGTCTGCCTTCCCCTCCCCAATTTTTATAACCAAACCCGTCATTTCGGGGCGTTTCCACTTGATTGACACCCCAGGCAAAATCTCGATCGGGGCGCTGGGGAGCATACTGCCCGTCTCAATTTCTAGATATATCACAGACCCCTTTGGGGGTTTTCTTAAGATTTCTAGGTCTCTTGGAAACGTTGTTTGAGCCTGTAACTTAGCAATGTTAACGCCCTTCGGACCCAGGTAGTAAGAATTAACGTGCCCATTGAGGGTCGTCGGCTCTGCGCCGGACGGGCGATAGCCGACAAACATGCTGCCAGCGTTCATTAGCCATACCACTTTTGTAATACCACCCTCGGCCGGACTTTGCAAATCTATATAGCGCATGGCTAGGTCCAGCCTGAGCTCCCAATTGGGTTCAAACCCACTTGTATGACTTTCTATGGCGGCCCGCCGATAAAGGCCTCCTTTGGCTAACTCCATCCCATAAATCACCCCCGCGCCCCCCGGATCATCGAATCCTCGAACATCTCCGAGGTTGGCGAAGCAATTCCTCGTGGCCCAGACCTTAGGTCTGTGCTCATTGCTTGAACCTTGCAAGAACTTGTCTACTGGCATAGTAGTAATACTGGCATATTCGATATTATAAACTAATATATTTGTTGAATTGACCCGAACTACTGCAGTTTTTCGGGTGTCCGGTTAGCGCAATCGATAGGCGATTGGCTTACCACGGCAACAGCCGGGGTTCGTAATCCTGGCGAGGACACCTGGGTTTACTAATTCCCTAAAAATTAGTAGGAGCCGCGATAGCTCAGTGGTTAGTGAACTGGACTACTACGGACAAGGGGTAGGGTTCGATCCCAACCGACGGCTCCGGGTTCACCCAGCCTTAAATGGTACCGGATTTTTTCTGGGAAAGTAAAAGCAGCACGGCGTAATACCGACCACATTACCCCAAAAATGTGCTGAAGGTCTGTAAAATATAGGGTCACTAACACCATATTTCCCTATACGCCACTTGGCGTGACGGGGGGTACTTTACTTACTTTACTGCAGTTTTTCAATGATGAGAGTTGCCTTTATATTAAGGGTAATACTGATGGTTGTGCGCACAGATGATATCGATAATTGTAAAGACGAGGGTTGTGATATCACACACACTCCCGAGGTGTTGAAATGGATGTAGTCTGTTATCGTATGTTGTAACACTAACGCAGGGGAGGGCCTATATGCAGCGAGAGGTCAATCGACTCGCGGATACTCCCATTGCGCAGTCCTACCAACTGAATCTTATAGACCCCAGGCGCTCTTATGGAAAGGATTGCTTTCTGTCGCCTTCGTTACGCGGATCCTGTGTAAGCTGAGGGTCCCCAATCGGGGTGATCGATAAGGTCCTAGATAACGTCCATTGCAAGGAAATCTCATATATATCGTAGCGTTGCCCCAAGGCTCTCACGAGCTCATCTTTTATGGTGTCCTCAACATATGCCTTAGTGGCCGCGTCTTGGGGTGCTTCGGGGTCGGCGAGCTCGGATATTTTGTGATGACCCCACTTAATGTCGTGGGTTGGTGCTTTTGATCCATCCAGCTGTAGGACTTTAGCGTTTAATATATCCATTGTGGATATAACGAGGGCGTCAACGTATTTTTTGGTTGCCGCGCTTTGATCTGTTTGTGGATCAGCAAGACCCGCAATTTCGTTGCCACCCATATGGAGAGCACCGCTCATACTTCCTCCGGATAGAGGTAGGACATCACGTGCGTCAACATACTCTTTAGTAGCCGCATCGCTAGAATCTAAAGGGTTCCCTACGTCTTTCAGCTGAAAGCCCCCAATGATAGGTCACCTAGCATTGTATCGCCAGCCCTATGTACGAGGCCGCCGCCGCTCCACAGCCGGTGCTATGACCCATATAAAACTTATCCACAGGCATCACACTCTCTGTTTAGCTATGTGTAAGATCACATTTTAAAAAGCATTTCCAGCTGCGAGTTCACACAACACTCGAAGACATAGGTGGCCGCAGATAACCTCTTCGGGTCTCTGCAGTTGGAACGTCTGTGTCTGTATAGGAAGACCCTCGCTGCGCGAAGCTTTTACCCGTCCGGAGAACAGATATTCCACGAGTTCCTTGGGGGGATCCAACCCAAAACTATCGAAATAACAAATCGTACGGCCATCTTTGTAATACGCCACCCAGTGGGTGCCCCCACCACTGCTGGAGTCGAGATTAACTATGCCGCATTCTTTCTGAGAAATCTTGTTAGGCAGGGTGTTTCGCGAAAACACGCCACGAAAGTGGGGGATGGTACGGCCGGCCTTTTCAATATCAAAATTGCTCAGGGTTCTACTTTTTTTTGGGGCGCCAAGTAGAGCCCTGACCCCTTACATTTAGGGCACATGCCGCGCCCCGTGCTCGCCGATGGGGTCAGAAACAACCCCGCACCAGCAAGCTGTTTCTCAACCTCACGATTGTGGCGTTCGGCCTCAGCCTGGGCTCGAGCACTCGCTTTTTTATCGTCGACTGCTTTCGCGATAGCCGCACTACCTCCTGCTAGCGACCCCGCTGCAGCGAGCCCGCCTAATATTAAGGGCAAAAACGGGAGAAACCCACCCGTTTTTTGAGCCGCTAGCTGTGTTTTGGAAATAACGAGCTCGGCCCCAGCACTGGCGGCGCGTTTCTTCTCAAGGTGAGCTATTTGGCGCTTAGTGAGCCCCAGGGTATCGTCGCCATGAAGCTGCTCAACCGTCAGCCGAATAGTAACGCCTACCCCATCATGGGCGGCTTTTGCCAATGATTCTTTCTGCCCCTGCGTAAGTGTTAACCCAAAAGGAGTATACTTCATTTTCCTATACTGTATATTGATGGAGATTTTTGTTTAATACAATTTGCTAAATTTCGTGCCGTCAGACTCTAGCGTCAGCAGCCGGTCGCTTATGAGCACTGCGTAGGCCATGGTTCCAGCTGGCACGTTAGAAGCAAAAGTCGCCCTGACCTGTACGGTTTGGACGGCCGTTTTCAACCGCTCCGACTGTCTGCGGACATCGATGACGTGGATTGGGTATAATTCTACAAATTCGAGCGGAGTCACCTGGTTTGAGGACACGCTTCCCTCAATACCATAGTATTCTGCCTTAAAGTCACATAACCTCTTGTAAGCCCTGGAAATCTTTCGCTGTACAAAGTCCATTTTTTCCTCGGAGTCAGGATACTGATCGGTATTTAACCTCACATGAATGTCAGTTAAATTTACATGGTCAAAGCAAGCCGGATTGCTGGTCTGGCTATCGCGGTTGGTTTGGAAAGCCACCAAAAGCCATCGTGGTTTTTCAGTGCCCGACGTAATGGAGAGAGTCCAGGTAAACGAACTGGCTTCCGGCACGGCAAAGCTTTCGCATTGAAGAGCTCGAAAAGATATCGGCACCTTTATTTTAGCGCCTATCTGCTCTACTAGTTTGGTCTTAGCCTCCAAAGAAGGCATGACGTGCGGTATTACCCAGGCAAGCTTAGTTAGCGTGACTTTCCCTCTAGGCGCCGCAGCATCGCGAAATATACCTTTGGTATCTGATTCACGAGATAATATCAACGAATGTTTACAACCATAAACCACCTTGAGGTAGTCCTCGCAAAAACCGAACAGGTGGCTTAACGGGACGCAGAACGAAAACGTCCCGCTTGGATTCGACTTGACCACTACTAGCTGCCGTCGGGCCTCCCACCCAGTATTAGCTGATTCAGCCGCCGCTGAGGTATCTTTTTGCCAGCACATGTTAAGACCCTCGGCCTTTGAAAAATCATCTCCATATGTCAATAGGCCCTTAATTGTTGTGGCTTGGCCAGGGTTGAGAACATTCTCAATATCTTGATCATTGAGCCGGTACCTTAGCCGCGAGAACATGTACATAACGGCGTTATTTACGAGCGAAGCAAGCGTTGTAGGTGTGTAGTCGACTTCTGTGCCGGATGCTAGCCTCCCTTCAACATTGAGAAAACTTTTAGACGGGTGTGTGTAAACGTCTTGGAAGTTTACTTCGATTGCTATATCCTGATTGTTGTTTATTGTGGCGGGGTTTTGTGGGTGATACTCCTTGTAGACGTACGACTCGATGCTCTCGTCAACAAGCGTCTGCTCTACAAGAGTCAACATTTCATCGGTAATTTCTTGTGTATCCGCCATAGAAATTTACTTCAGATATAGAAACAATTCTATTTTCTAATAAAGAATTTTCCTAAAACCCGAGCCTGCTATCCGACTGTTGATATTTTGACGTGCCGCTTCAGTCGTGGGGGCCGCAAGCCCATGCAGAATCTCTAAGGTTTTTTCAGAGATAACTCTCTCCGGCCCTGTAGCGGCTCGCGTGGACGAGCGTGCTTTGCTGCGGACTATGTCAGCGATTTGCTTAATTGAGGCTGCGGTTGTAGCGGTGCCCTTAGCAACTTTACCGGCCACGTCCGCTACATTTGCTATAGCGCCTTTGTTTGCCACAACGAATTTACCGAAACCCCCAATAGCTCGCACCACGGGTTGTATCCAGTCCGACAGGCCTTTTCCGATTACATAGCGCTGTCTTTTCATCCGCCGGTTTCCCTCTGCCACGTTCCGCGAAATTATCAACATGGTAGCTTAGAAGATTTTCTATAATGACAGTCAAAATGTTTAATGTAAGAATTTTACTTCAAATCTGCCGAAGATGTAATCTAGCTGTAATTCGTTCCCCTCGGAGATTCAATTGAGAGCCATTCTGATCCGTTAGCCACAAGCGTATTCTCTGGATATGGCCACGCTGGCTTACAGGTAAATAGACCAAATTGTGTGGAGTCTCAATGATCTTAAATCCAGGTTGTACGCCTGGGTAGAAGCTGTACAGAACGGGGTGGTTGGTGCCATTCAGGTAAGAACCACCGACTAGATCGCAGTTTACAAGTATGCTACTAAGTGTTGAAATGTCTACTGGTTTGTCCCCTGTGTGGAATCCAGTAGTGGATAGCACACGACGCTCGAATCCGAGAGTCGACGCAATGGTAGATTTGCTCATGTCAACTCTGTAGCTAGGGTTCGTAATCTCGATGTTGGCACGTAATGTCGCCCTGTTTGCTCCTACAACTATGTTATGTGCCTGCGTCTCAGAATTCCAATCACCGCTGCCCTTCAGCTGGCATTGAATCTCATCGTTGATTTGAGCGAGTTCGTAGCTTCCTTCTGGTAATGAAATTGTCTTCCAGGTAACCCCTGCGTCTGGGCTGTAGACGAAAGTATTATTACTTTCTGTAATGTTGGGGACAGCGTTATATGTCTCCAAATTGACTAGAGCTAATTCGTACTTATTGTTGGGTTCGAGGTAAAAGGGCGGAGAGAAGGTGGTTGTCCAGTCGGTGCTGTTTGACGAAAATACGAAAGAGTTACCCTCTTTAGGGCGAAGATGGCTTTCAATCTTCTGTAACTGAAACTCCATTTGGGGTATGCAGTTATAGGAGGCTTCTGTTCAATTCGAGAATCAAATCCTTAGGAACCGCGCCACTGCGAAGGAGCTCGTCTAAAATAGCCGAAATTTCATTATCAAGGCCCGTATTACCTGCACGCTTCGAGGCATCTAATAGCTGTAGCCTTTCAACGAGCGCCTCTGGGTCCTTATAATATTGTAAAGCCCCACCTTCGCTGCGCGAGGACCTTATCAGCCGGTGTTTTTTGCTCTTTCGCCCATGGAGAGGCAAGCCGGCAAGTTCAGCCAGCCGCTGGAAAGTTTTGACAGCCTCGGGGGTATATTGCATCGTTTTTAAAAAGCGCTTTGTGAGGAGATTGTAAAGCGACTCATCTGCCGGAGCTTCGAACACAAGATTGTCTCCATTGTCGAACGCCCGCAGTTTTCCCGCCTGCAAAGCTTGCGGGTCGATTGTGAGGGATCCAAACCGGTTTCCCTTCAGTTTCAACCCACTACCTGTAGCGGTAGCTGTAGCGGTAGCTGTAGCAGTAGCCCCACTAGATCGGACGAGCCTGTAACCCTGTGTTAGTAGGCGAAGACGTTCACTATATTGTTTTAGAGCGTCCTTTTCCATCGTTAATTGCTGCTTTCTTTCTTCTGTGGTGACTTTACGCTTTTTTTCCGCCCCCAGTACATGGCGGTTGATGTAATTTACACGATTGATGGTGTTGGTAATTTCTTGTGTGTCGCTGAGGTCGAGCTCGCTGGGGGGCTTAAATCTGTGGCGCCTTATCACTTCAATATCCAACCCTTGGTCGGGACTAATATATAGCGTGGGGGCATCTTCTACCGGCAGAGGCATGTCTTGACGTGCCGTCGGTGCCGCTCCGTGGAGTGCGTAGGCTTGTCTTGACGTGCCGTCGGTGTCCTCCGGACGGGTAAAAGCCTCGCGCAGCGAAGGTGCTGGCAAGCGCTCTATTGCGGCTGTGACTTTTCCTATCTCCGCTGCTTGGTGTGAGGTGATTGGTTTGAAAAGTTTGGCTGCCTCTTCCTGCAGAGACGACTCCCCTAGTGTTTCTGTTTGAAGGCGTTGCCGAGCCTGGTCCCTGAGTGCTAGGTAGTTCCGGACGAGGGCTGTACGATCGCGCATGTCGGTTACTTTACGCCACATCCTTACTTCAAATAGATGTCATCCCTACTTTAAATAGATTTCATCCCTACTTTAAATAGATGACTTCGGTATGTAGAATCGATCAAATCCACATCGATACCGACCATCATAGGCCCGGCTGGTCAGATCGATACAACAGAACCCGTACGGCTCGCGCGTGCACGCACTAAAGAAGTTTCGAAATTCTTCGAAAGGCATGTCACCACACACATAGGTGTCATGTATGGCGCGCAAGTTTTTCGTGTCTTGATTAAATATGATAAGCATGTTACAATTATCTCGAATCGTTTGTTTGGGAATCCTGAAATAATTCTGCGTTAGATAGAATGAGTCCGCACCACCGTGACGGCCTTGGCTGAAGTATTTCTCGATGGGGGTTTGTTTTTCCAACATAACGTCATCAAATACCATAATGCTACGTTCGTTTTTGTTCAGACTCTCTACTGGGATGATATCATCTGATATGCTGTGAAACGAGGCTACCTCTTTCCCAGTGACTGCTTTAATGGCATCCGCCCAGTCCTGCAGCCACTGGTATTTCTCTTGTCTAAGGGATTTTGAGTATATATGCAGTCTATTGTATTTAAGGAAATCCTTTTTTAGGAGGAGATTGAGCATCAGGTTTGTTTTACCACATCCGGACGGGCCGCAAATTACACAAGGGATGCTACTAGGAAGCAGCCAATGGTGTTTGTGCTCGTGTGGATTCGATTCATCAAGATCTAAATTTAAGATTTCCATACTTCTATATTTAGGAAGAGATGTACTGCCTTCGCTGTAAACAACACACTCCCACTTTAATGAGGAGACTATAACTCTAAAGAACAACCGTCCAGCCAAGAGAGGTGTTTGCACGGTGTGCGGTGCTAGAAAGAGCCAAATTCTCCCTGCGTCCTCCTCGCACAGCGAAGGTGCTGGTCTTCTTAACAGTGCCATGAATGCCCTACCTCTGCCCGAGATGCATATGCGTCTCCCCAAAGGGGTCCCATCTGAAGATGTCCCGGGTGGAACTTTTCAAAACACTGGAAAATACTCATATTGCGGGCCGTTTACCAAGATTGCCAAACGCCTCTCTCAGGGCTATAGGGGTGTGAATAGTCTTGATCGTGCCTGTCTAAACCACGACGTTGCCTACGCAGCCCATAAAGATACTCCCCGGACGGAATCATGCGGATGATGTACTGGCAGCTACCGCATCGCAGATTGCACTATCAGATGCTCCAGACTGGGAAAAGCGTGATGCTAAGACGGTTTCTGCGATTATGGCTGCGAAATCACGCTTCGGGATGGGCCTTAAAAAAAAAGTCGAAGAAAATATTCCTAAACTGAAGAAGTTTTCTATGGCAGAGAAGTCGCTGCGCGAGGCTTTTACCCGTCCGGAGGACTCCGACGGCACGTCAGCAATCATGGAGAAATTCTACTACAGTCCTCAAGGCTATTGGCGTGGGCTGGCGGCCATCCCGAAGCTTGCTGCGGCAGCCCGAGTTAGCAAAAAGGATGCTCGGGACTGGCTCTCGAAACAAGGCATATGGCAGCTCTATTTACCTGCTCCTCGACGAATACCACGGCCACATTTTAACGTGACTGCGCCAAACGAAGTTCATCAAGCGGATTTATTATATCTGCCGCATGATCGTGTGAAACGACGCACGTACAAATACGCCTTGACCCTCGTCGATATAGCCTCCCGGTACAAAGAGGCAGAGCCCTTGGCTACAAAAGATTCACAAGAGGTTGCAGACGCCCTTGAGAGGATTTATAAACGGAGCCCTATGGATTTTCCAAAGCTTCTTCAGGTCGACCCGGGAAGAGAATTCATGGGCTCGGTATCATCACTTATGGCAAAACATGGGACTGCAATACGGCGTGGGCGTGTGGACCTCCATAGAGACCAAGGTATAGTAGAACGTTTTAACCGGACTCTGGCCGAGCGGCTTTTTGGTCACCAGTATGCTCAAGAGCTATTGCTTGCTGCCCGTGGGTCTTCTGAGCGGTCTGCAGAATGGGTGGCTCGACTCCCTGCGGTTATTGCGGCTTTAAACAATGAGCCGACTCGGCTGACAGGTAAGAAGCCTGTGGATGCCATTAAACTTCAGAGAGTGACTGCGCAACCCTCATCTGTCGTTCCAGGACGCCCTGTAGGGCTCGAGGAAAAGCTGATCCCGTCTGATGCAATGGTTCGGTATTTGTACCAGCCTGGCGAGCTCGAGGGTGGTCGAAAACGTGCTACTGACCCCGTGTGGTCTGTGACCCTGCATTCGATCCGAAATGTATTGCGGCAGAATGGCCAGCCTGCGGTATACTATTTGGAAGATGGTCCACAGCGTGGGTTTGTGCGTGAAGAGTTGATGATTGTTCCTGAGGGGACAGAGCTTCCTCCAGGTAAGATTCTTGCAATCAATTGAACCCAAGGAGACTCATGTAATCTAACGGCGTCATCAGAAACAATGTTCCTAATAGATGCCCAAGAAATGCATCGTCGACACCCAGGCACATTTTGGGCCCCACCCGATGAAGAGCTTCAGCGATTGAAATCAGGGGACATCGTAAAAGTTTGTAATGGGGAGGAGCGATTTTGGGTAGTGATTCAAACTGTAGAGTACCCACAGGACTGGAATGCTTCTGATATTAGATTTACTGGTGTGCTTGATAATAACTTAGTAAGTTCTAGTGCTCGTCTCGGGGACGTTATAGAATTTCGAGGTATGCATGTATATGATATATACCCTTCGCTGCGCGAGGCTGTTACCCGTCCGGAGGCGCTGCGCGAGGCTGTTACCCGTCCGGAGGCGCTGCGCGAGGCTGTTACCCGTCAGGAGGACGAATACTCTCAATCATTTGAACCCATGGCGCGTCATGGTAATCCCTTCGCTGCGCGAGGCTTTTACCCGTCCGGAGGATGCCTTTAGTCCTAGTAGAAGCTCAGCATCAACAGTGCCCCGGTTCACCACCTCCGACTAACGAGGCCCTTATGGGCTTGTCGCAGGGGGACGTCGTTAAAATTGGTACCTCAAACATGCGCTTTTGGGTGGTCATTCAGAGTATAGTTCTCGCCTCTAGTCCCCAAGATTATACTTTTACGGGTATACGTGAAAGGGATCTCGAGAGAGACGGCGTGGGGGATGTTATAGTGTTCCAAGGTAAGCATATATACGCTACTGACTAGGCAGCGGTGTACTCAATGGGTTCCGTGTGGATCCCATCAGGCAAGACCCGTCGCTTGTCGTAGTATGCACTGAGCCCGAGCTTTTCTTGGTGGTAGGTGGTCATCTGCCCGTTATGCATACGAAAGCCGCGGTTCACAGCACGGTCTTTGAAACCGTAGAGAGCCAACTTGTACCGTTCCCATGTCAGGTTATTAAGCCTCGCCGACATCCCCTTACACGAGTGTTTGCTCTTTTTCTTACCATCGACGAAATAACATTTCGAGCACAGAGCAATAGCTCGATGCCCTGAGAATTCGAGCTTGAACAGGCCGGAGTTCGGCCGCTCCAGGTATCCCAAGAAAGCCAGTCTTTTTTGCACTTAGCAAACTCTTCTTTGAGCTCTGGCCGAACTGCAGCCTCTAGTGTGGTGGTGCTCAGAGCGAAGTATAGTGAATCGGTGTCCATTTGAATGAGCTCAAAGTCTTGACGGTCGACGAACCGATCCAGGAAGTCGTAATAGAATTCAAGTATGCGAAGTTTTGCCGACTGATACACCGCGATTCCGACTTGGAATGGTCTGTATATACATATCCGAGGCTTGCGGCTTTTTATTTCGTAGGCATCACCTATTTCGGTGAGATCATCGAACCAGGCTGAACGTAGTGCACGGTCCACAGTTTCCTCGTCCTTTGTGTAGCTGACGTTGGTGTGCCGCTCCAGTGCCTCAATCAGTTTGCCGTAGCTTGAGTTTCCTATCAGTTTGTGTATTTCGGCTAGGAGTGCCTTCTCTTTGTCGACATCACCCAGTCGGCGTGCCTCAGTGACTTCCTTGACGAACCAAGCCAAGCATTTTTCTGGCTTATAGTGAATTATTGTATAAACGGCTTGGAGCTCTAGTCCATGCTGCAAGTACCACTTTAGCAGCGGTGTGTATACCAGAATGTCATCGGCCTCAAGGACACCCAGCAGTTTCTTTGTGGAAGAACGTTTTCGATCTGTCTGCTTCAAATAATCCTTCATTTCTTGAGGCACGGCAGCTTCTGGAACTTCACGGTTTATAAATATCGGAGGCATTTCCTCGAATTTCTTCCATAGTGTTCGCGGTACGGCAAGCTTGCACCTGACGAACCCAAACAATCGACCGCTTAAGACCAGATCACGTACCCTGGGCGCATCAACCTCAGGCTCTTTAAGCTCGATTACCTTCTCTTTACCAGCTGGCATGTCCTGAAGCATTGTATAAAGATATAGGGCGTTTGCGTCATATCCAACTGCCCGCTTACAGCGTTTTGCTTTAGGATTTTGATGCGAGCGGATTCGTGTGACCCCCGCTTCGTGATAACGGGTGAAGACTATCGAGGGACCTCCAGTTACTGCAGCTTTCAAATACGTGTATGCCTTTTTACCTGGAGCATACAAGGTCCCTTCTGGTGTACCCCTTAATAGATACTGTAGGGACACCCCTGGCAGTGAAACAGCGTCTTTAAATATATCGATGCCTTTTTCGCCGTAGTAGGTTCTCATCTTCTCAGCCGCTTCAATGCCAGGACCTACGTCGAGGTCGTTGTAGTAACGTAGCCAATCTGCGAAAGTTGTCATTCCTTTCTCTCTGAAGATACATTGACAGTCACCCCATTCTGTCTTAGACAGGGGGTACGCATTTTTCAACCGAGAGAACCATGCAGGGTAGTCTGGAAGGCCTGGATACGCAAGTTTATCCGGACTGTCAAACCATTCGTATGGGAACCACGACTTTGTCTGCTGACACCCATAGGCTTTGATCCAGTTGTCGTAGGAGGCACCAGGGCCTAAATAGTTGATGATATCCAAGAATTTGAACTCGGGTGTTACTAGGAACATTATTTTTGTGCCTTTACTGGCTACAAAGACTTTTTTACAGGTGTCGGCGAGCTCTTCTACAAAGTATTGCTTGATGAGGTTCAGATCGTATTTGCCCGAGTTGAAACCTAATACCGGGACCTGCGAGCACCAATCTCGTATCTTATTTTGTTGCTTCTGAGACAGTAAAGTGATGTCGTCTGGTAGAAACTGGGTCTCGACCTCAGCCCTTACGATTGCGGCTCGTCGCTGGAGTTCTAGCCTGAATTTGTTTGTCAAAGCTTTTGGGTCGGCGTCACAAATATGTGTTGGTTGACGGTCTAGAGTATCCCCTATCGACACTGAGATCGGTGTGTGTTCGTTTTCGTATGCGAGGTCGAGGGTGGCTTTATTTCTCTTCGTTTTGTCGAGTAAAGCTTCGAAGTCATAAAAGATAAAATGAGGATATGTAACAGTTCTTTCTGCAGGCATTGAGATATTTAAACGCGGAGGCTTTCGACATTCCCACACGACCACCAAGTTGTACCCAGCGTTTACGATTTTTCGTTCTTGCTGACGGGTCTTCTTGAGTATATCTCGAACATAGACGGCCTCCTCCTTTATTCCCTGTCGTGTCTTTTTGATTATTTTTCTAGTTTCGTCCTGCTTACAGTGGACAGGGCATCCGTGGAAATAACAACCGTGGAATTGAAACACTGTCCTCGTGATTGGCTCATACCCGTCTACAGGAGCACCTGCGATCTCCCGCTCCCCACCGTGACCACAGTGAGCATGGTGAATGTGTAACCCTCGGGCTTGTGATTCGTGCTCGATCCACTGTATCGAGGCGAGACTGGCACTTGACTTAGGATCGAAGGCTTTTTCATAGGCAGATTGGGGGCGTATCACTTTCTCACCCTTACAAATGACTTCGGTTTCCCCTTTTTGACAACGAGTGACGTGTCGCTGCAGGCTAGTTGTCTGCGTGCACCGCTGATTACAGTGTCCGCAAGCATAGGTGTTGGTTAGTTTCTTGATGTCCGTGATCAGCGAAGCATGTTCGTTGTAGATAGAAAGCGTTATTGGTTCGATGCCTATTTCAGAATAGTGTGCCGGTTGTCTTATAAGATTCATCTTCAAGAGCCTATCCTCCACCGGATCTTTAATGGGCTCGTAAACTCGTATGCCCAGACGAAAATGCTCCTCGGCCAATTTAAAGTCTGCGAACGTTAGCTTTGGTGTTTTAGTAAGGTCAACATTTGCCCCAAAGAAAGATCTGGCTAGTTCGTGCGCTTTCTCAGTACAACGGTCTGATCTGGATCCTCGATGAACAGCTAGGCACCGGAAGAAACAGAAATTATCGTTGTAGCCGTCCAGCGCAACGAGCCCTTTCTTGTTTCGCAGCCAGTCTGGTAATCGTCCGTTTCCTACCAGCAGTTCATTGGTCAGAATGGCTTTGATCTCAACTTGTACCCAACGAACAAAGATCCATTTTGTATTGGGCTTCTTTTCATTCGCCAAACGCTTTTCTTCCTGTTCCTCTAACCACTGACGAGCTGCGGCCTGTGTGGTCAATAGGTTACTACCACGTCGACTGCCAAGTTCATTTGGGTGGAAAATTATGATTTTACCAGTCTCGATGTGACGGATCTGAATTGTGTAGCTATATCTGAGATAGAAAGCTGTCTGCAGTTCAGCTACCCTCTCCATCACACGATCGACAGGGGTGCTATCATTTTCAACGAACCTCGATAGACCTCGGAATAATTTCCAGGTGATGACCCGTCTACCTCGCGATTCCCCGTCTATCGGGATGAGCTCCCAAAGTATATTCTCACCCTCCCTTGCGATCTTGCGAGCCGGGGGCTCTCCGCTGCGATGAAGGGGCCCTAAGACCTGCCGGGCTTTCCTTTGCAAGCTCATTCTTGCGCTCAACTTTCTCAGAGCTGACAGTCGAAGTTTTGGATTTTTCTTGACAGCTTGCTCATATTTACGAGCTCGCAATGTAGCAGTTATCTCAGCTTCGAGCCTGTTAATGTCACGACGCTGTTTTTCCAGCCTCTGGGGATCATCATAGTTAGGGCTAAACATGGCAGGGTATCGTCTAGTTAAGTTTCCACTTTTTACTCCACGAGCTATGCGCTCACGTTGGACTTGTTGTCGGGCCTCTGTGATTAATTGTGTCAATTCAGGTTTCCGCATTTTTGAGTAGCCTTCTAACCCGTAACTCTTTGCTTCTATTCGCAACTGCTTAACAGTAGGCATGTTGTATGTCTATAGCCATTAGCCCTCATTTCTCTAATAAGAAATTTCGATCCGCGCTAGGCGTGTAAACTCCTTGTGAAAGGCTCTCGTGCGTGCCTTGCTTTCTCTGGTGTGTGCGTTATGGTACCCACATCTTACACAGAGACTAAGCTTGTTTGAGACGCCCACGCCGCAGCCAATACATGGTGTTGTTCCACCACCTTTCCGTATTCTATCATTATGAATCCAGCAGTACGAACCCCTGCACGTCTTCCCACAGGTTGTAGTAGATCCCCACACTAGCCACGCACAATGATTTTTGCCTGGCGCCATATCATATATCTATATGGCTATCTATATGGCTATCTATATGGCTATCTATATATCTATCTATAGAGCTACACTCTCTAACTGTTTTTTCCTGAGTAGTTAATCCGGTATGAAAATGATACTACCCCCCTGAGCTCACCATCCCTGAAGCAAATTAAAACCCCCCAGCCCCCCTCGAGTTTGGTAACCCAAAAACTTAAGGGGTCCCGGTAGGGTTTCTGGACACCGTCCGATATCAAAACGATCAAAAAAAGGTAGATTTGCGGGACACCCTAAACTCGAGGGGGCTGGGGGTTTTAATTTGCTTCAGGGATGGTGAGCTCAGGGGGTGGTATCATTTTCATACCGGATATACTACTGAGTCATTACGGAATCCCCATAAAGTTTATTAACCTGATAAAAACAATGTATGAAGGAACGAAATGTAGTGTGGTGCATGAAGGACAGCTTACAGAAGCATTTGAAATAAGAACAGGAGTAAAGCAGGGATACCTTCTGTCTCCATTTCTCTTTCTACTGCCCATAGATTGGAAACAACTTGATGATTTAGACTTTGCTGATGACATAGCTCTCCTATCATACAGCCATCAACAGATGCAGGATAAAATGAGCATACTTGATGAGAGATCACAACAGCTAGGACTGAAGATTAATAGAGATAAGACCAACATTATGAGAATTAATACAGTTGGCAATAACCAAATAAAACTAGGAAAAATACCTCTACTAGACGTACAATCTTACATATATCTGGGCAGTAATATAGATAAAGAGGGAGGAACAGAAAATTATACCAAAATAAGGATATCAAAAGCAAGAGGAGCTTTCATTGCACTGGGAAACATATGGAAATCCAAAGAAATTAGGTTAAATACAAAATACAAATTTTCAACTCAAATATTAAGTCGGTCCTATTATATGGCTGTGAAACATGGAGAACAACAAAATTGACAACCACGAAGATACAGACTTTCATTAATGGATGCTTACGCAGAATAAAAGGATGGAAGTGGCAGGACAAAATCACTAACATAGAATTATGGAAATGTACCAGTCAAATACCAGTGGATAAAGAGACACAGCGAAGACGATGGCGCTGGATAGGACACACACTACGGAAGCCAACTGAGAGTATTACACAACAGGCCCTTTTTTGAATCCCCAGGGGAAAAGACAAAGAGGAAGACCAAGGAATTCTTGGAGAAGACAGATAGAAGCAGAGATGAAGATGATGGGGAAGACATGGAATGATCTTAAAAAAATGGCAAAAAAACAGAATGACTTGGAAAATGTTTGTTGAAGACCTATGCTCCACTGGGAGCTAAAAAGGTAGAAGAAGAAGAAGATGAAAGAATTAAAACTTTGGTGTGTGGCTATTCAGAGGGGATACAATTTCAACAAGTGTAGTAAATGTTCCTTAACAAGAATGTTGCTGGGGAGTGAAATATTAAACTTCAAACTGGACAGTGGGGACAGGGTGGTCTAGAGGTAAGATGTTGACCTCTAGACAATAAGGGTTTGATTCTGGGTTCAATCCCCACCAAAGGCGGCTGGAATTTTAAAATATATTTAATCAGTTGTTTCTTCATGGCTTTACTCTCCCCTGGTCTCTGGGTAGTGAGATCTTATATGCAGCCTTCTCAGAAAACTCTGAAAAACAGAGGTCCCTTGTGCACCCGTGAACATTAAAGAATCCTTGGCAGTTAAAAGCTGAAAAGAGTAGGCCAAAAATGGCTGTCCGGACAGGAATTTTGTTAAGTAAATCTGCACATCCATGCTGAAGACAGATGTGTCGGGCCAAAAGGCGCAGATAAAAGACAGTGCTTTGCCATAAATGTGACACAACCCATAAATACCAACTGAACAGCAACCAATGTTAAAACATTTCCCAATTAAACAAGCTCATGTATCCATTCTTTTCTTTAGCTGGGCCAGCTGTGGAGTGCCAGGCTGGAATTATGCTCATTTTATTCTCCAGCTTCCTGTTTAAACCATTTATCACCATGACAATTTCTTGCATGCAAGTTTCTCCACATTGCTATTGACTATGTTTCTTCTGAAAGACCTTAATGGCTAATATGTCTGGATCAGTCTGACTATGTAGGAAAATATTGTCATTGAATTTGATCACCAATCATTTAACAAGGTTCACGTTCTCTGGACCGCTGCAGAAATTGCATTTGGGACTGATTAGTTTCGGCTCTTCAATGCAATTTTCTGCATTAAAGTCAATCTGATTATCCACTTAACAAATTTCGTCAATGATGCTGAGTTGTACACACCTCAATGCTCCTCTTTGTCAAGTCCAAGTTTGTGAATGTAACCTTCCCCTGTCTAGAGTTTATATGCGGTTTACGTCAACACATTGAGTGCTGTTCCTAGGCCATCGTTGGAATTGTTTGACGCCAAGTATTTACATGTTACAACTCATTAATATGGACTGCTCTGTCAAGTCAATCACAGTTTTCATTTTAGAGATTGTGCATCACCTTTTCATGCATTGTTGGCTGCATTTATTAGAGTAATTGGGATTTTATGGTCACAGCCGTTGTTGTGTGTGCTATGTCATCACTATGGCTAAATGTATATCCCTAAAACAGCCGTACGCTAATAGTGAAAGGCGAAATGGAGTTTCGTACATGATTTCGCAGCACCGGGGTGAGTCTAGAAGGTTCATGTTAGTCAGGAGGGATTCATAATTTCACAAATTCACATTGCAGGGAGATATTACAGTCTGTTGTTTGATGTGCAATGGGGATAGTCCGATGACTAACTTTGTTTCATATGTTTAGATATGGAGTTGAGGTGATGTCTTAGCGTCATCAAGCGCTATACATTTAAAAAAAAATATGACGATCATCATTTTCAGGAGGACGTGAACTTCTGGTCAATATGGTGGATAGGCGGCAAGAACTATTAGAGGCTATGTCTGAAAAGTGTTCCTTGTTGCAGTTTCCTCATATTCCAAGTCCGGCTTGTTGTAGGTGCTACTGAGTTAAGTGCTCTGAGCACACCGTGAGCTGTGCATCTCATCTGTTTTGATCGTGTTTCAATATTCCGATTGTTTACAATGAGTGATGATATCATATGATGGAGAACAGATGGCTGTGTTCACTTTCTGCGCGGTTTCACCTTATCTTTTGGCGTGTGCTTAGACTGCTATGATAAGGTACAGCTACCTTTCTTTGTTTGGAAGATGAGATAGTAATTCAGATGATTCCACTGGCATGGGCGGTTGAGCAATTATGGATTTTAATTCGTTTGCAGTGATACCGGGGCCTTCCATAACCATTCAAACCTATTAACACACAGTGTAGTCTACTTTGATTTCTGCGTTTATTTTCTGTGCTTTAAGGGTTCATCTGATAATCCAGCTCCAATAATCTGCTGGGAGTATACCGCACCTGTTTCTTGTACCTCCCTTCAGTTTATCTAGGACATTGAATGAAGGCATTATGAGTAAAGACATTAAACAGAACTAATGAGCAAACAAGATATTTGGTAAAACTAATAGCTTCACAGATCTTTAATAAATTTATACCAGGTGTTTTCTTAGAAACCAAAAATAAGTTGATGTATTTTATCTATAAGGAGAAAGGGATCATTATCAAACTACATAAAAAAGGCAATCTTAAAAGATAGCAATAACTGGAGAGGAATTATGCTTTTATCATTTGACTCCAAGGTTTTCTGTAGAATCATGCTGAACAGAATAAAAGATGCAGTAGATATCATGGTATTCATAGAGATTCTTTGTGGAAAATTCTGAAGCAATATGGCTTACCATCAAAAATCATAAATATTATCAAAGACATGTATGATGGTTACACATGTGCAGTTCGAACAGAGGAAGGACTGAGCGAATATTTCCCAATAGAAACTGGGGTTAAACAAGGATGTATTTTATCGCCCTTGTTATTTGGAATTGTTATGGACTTCATAATGAAGAAATGCTGCACTGGTAATAAAGGAATCGAATGGATACAAGGAGACCATTTGCAGGACCTCGACTTTGCTGATGACATAGTTCTCATCAGCAGCCAGATAAAAACGATGCAGGAAAACACAAATGAACTATCATCAATAGCCAGCAAAATTGGGCTTGAGATCAATCATGAAAAGACTAAAGTCATGAAAAGTTTAATTCCAACAGACGACAAAATATACATGGAAAACAAACCAGTAGAAGAGATCGATTACTTTACCTATCTTGGAAGTCACATTGATCAAAAAGTGGTTACAAGCAAATAAATTAGAATCAGAATAGCTAAAGCAGCAATGTCTTTCAGAAGCCTTGAAAAGTTGTGGAAATCAAAACGCATCAGCACAAATACAAAAACTTAGGCTATTCAAATCAAATGTACTATCAACCCTTACGTATGCGTGTGAAAGCTGGAAAACAACAAGAGATATAGAAACAAAGTTGAACGCATTCAAAAATAAATGTCTAAGGAAAATACTTGGTATAGCGTGGAACGAATTAAAAACAAACGAGGAAATTAGAGAAATCGCCAATCAACCACTAATATCTTCAGTAATAAAGAAAAGACGATGGTCATATGTTGGACATGTGATGCAAGCCCTCATATGGGAAACAACAGGTAAGAGGAAAAGAGGAAGACCCAGAGAGACACTGAGAAGAACATTGATGAGAGAGGCAAGAGCAGCAGGATTCGGCTCCCTCAATGAGATAGAGCTGCTTGCACAGAACAGAGACAAATGGCGAGATTTGATAAAATATCTTTAAAAGAATTGAAAACTGCTGGAACAAAAATTCAGATAAGAGAAGGAGTATCTTGGTCTACGCCCTATGGGCCGGCTACAGCTCGAAAGGTCAATAGATAGATAGATAGATAGATATCATGAACGAAGAACAAGCAGGATTCAGAAAGGGGAGAAACTTTTTTGACCAAATATTCACTCAGGGGATAATGCTAGAAGAACATACAGATAAACAACAACCATTAATCTGCAGTTTCATTGATTTTAAAAAAGCGTTTGACAGCATACATAGATTGTCCTTGTGGAATATCTTGAAACATTACGGAATATCACAAAAAATTGCCAACATTATAAAAGACATATATGATGGCTATATTTGCGCAGTTCGCACAGAGACAATGAGTGATTGGTGTTGAATTGAAACAGGAGAGAAAAAGGGATGTATACTATCTCTATTGCTATGAGGAATTACCATTAATTACATAATGAGTAAATGTCGCAATGGCAATAATGGCATTAAATGGTATGACAAGAATTACTTGGAAGATCTAGAATTTGCAGATGATATAGTGCTCATAAGTGACAATATCAACAAGAGGCATAATATCACAGATAGCATCCATGGCGGAAAAATAGTTTTTGAAATCAAGTGATGGAAAACACAAATAATGAAAAAATAACAATACCCAAGGGCATCTCAATCACCAGGCATTGGAAAGAGTAGACCACTGTATATATCTTGGTAGTAATATAGATCAAGACATAGGCGATTTAGCTGACGATGACTTGACAAAACTGGCCAATGAGTTTAATGCCAGTATTCGGAGTGCCCCAGCAGGAATCGGCTCCCTCAATGAGATAGAACTGCTTGCACAGAACAGAGACAGATGGCGAGATTTAATAAAATATCTTTAAAAGAAAACTGCTAGAACAAAAATTCATATAGGAGAAGGTGTATCTTGGTCTACGCCCTATGGGCCGGTTACGGCTCGAAAGGTCAATAGATAGATAGATAGATTCGGAGTGCCCAGGTTAAGGAGGAGTGGCTACACAACTACTTACTACCGCTACCGAAGTTAAACAAGGACCATTCTCAGATCAGTGCCTACAGAATGATCACATTGCAGAACACTGCGGGCAAGCTGCTGGAGAAAATAGTTGCCCGTGTCCTCACCTGTCACCTTGAACAGAAACGCGTATTCCCATTTACACTCGGAGGTTATAGATATAACAAAGAGACATGGCTCAATGCGGCAGTCTTTGCTTATGACGTCTTCGAAGGCTTCCACAGACGAGAGGAGATATGTGCTGCTGCTATAGATCTGGAGGATGCATACAACAGGGTACCATTTGAATATCTCATGCATATGCTCCTCAAATTGGCGGTGCACCCCTTCCTCATTAGATGGATCGCCGCGGTACTGTTTCAGAGGAAGGTGATACTCAGATGTGGAAGTTGGTCTTCCGAGCCAACATCCATTTGTCCAGGGCTACCACAGGGCTCACCATTGTCACCAGTTCTATTTAACGTGTACACAATAACGATCATGGAACAACAGCTGGATGGGAGGGGAAGAACTATGACTTTTGCTGATGATATTCTGGTATATCGACAAGGAAGAGACAGATGGGGAATCGCCTCCACAATGCAAAACGAACTCGATCGCATTTCTTCCTGGTGTGGGGTTTCAGGTGCCTTGGTTAATCCTAATAAAGCATCAGATTCATGGTTCTCCCTTAACAATCATATTGTTAATACGACCACACCGGTAGTATGAATGGGAGCTGATGAGGTGACCAGGGACAAGTTGATGACATACCTCGGAGTTAAGTTTGATCGCAGCCTGTGTTTTCGGGACCATGTGATAACAAAATCCCGCAAAGGATTAGCCGCCTTGAAGGTCATGGCAGCTGCCAACATCGAGCAGAGGCTACTTACTCTTTTGCTCCAGGGAAGTCCTCGCACCAATCAAGTATGCCCTGGCAATTCTTACTGTCAGTACGACTCAAATTGATAGGCTGGAGAAAATACAAAATGAAGCCATGCGCATTATCCTGGGATGTATGAGGGACACTCGCTGTGTAGCAATGAGGTATCTTCTTGACTTTCCAACCATGGATGACAGAATCAAGATCTGGAGAGCACGAGCATACCTGAAGATTATTACAGATACAGACCATCCATTGCACCAAGTGCTTAACACAGTGAAAGGTGCCAGGCTAAAAAGAGGCAAATCATGGGTGGGCCGAGCAGATGTCGTCATCAAACAGATCTGTGGGCGTACCAATATCAACGTTGGTGAGGAGTGGATACCGGTGCTTATGTCAATCAAGGGGACTTTCTCGTGTATTGTCACACTCGACAGGAAAAGTAGGGAACAGAACCCGGTCGTGGTTAATGCTGAGATCAACGGTCTCATCTGCGATAACACTGATGAGAAAGATGCAGTCATCTATACAGACGGATCTGTAATATGACACCAAAGAAGTGCATGGGCATTTACAGCACGCTCGGCAGGCAGAATAGTCAAGGAAGACAGTGGTGCATACGTCATGACCACGAGTAGCATGACAATGGAGGCGATGGCAGTGACCAAGACATTCAAATGGTTAGAGTCACAAGACTACACCCACGCATGTATACTGAGTGATTCGATGAGCATGATTAAAAAAGTGGCGGCGGGCTCTGTACGCATGCAATGGGTAGAGTCGTTGCAGAAATCCAAAATACGTAAGGTCACCTTTGTCTATGTCCTTGGACATGCGGGAGTACGAGGAAATGAAAGAGCGGACAGGTTGGCTACCTGCACTGCCGTTGAGGATGGGCAACCAATGGATCTGGCGGACATCATCAATGAGCTCCGAGATGTGGGAAGAGCACAGGACTTCGACAAACACATATCCACGTCACTTCTTCAGATGATGGAAATGGGAGTTAAGATGGGCACAGCCAGTGCCACAGGACACTGAGGGAATTGCTGAGGAGGTGATCTGAGCACCTATGGACATGTTCGGAGTGCAATGATGATGACCCACAAATAACTCAATAAGATCAAGAAGGTGAGACAAAGAAAGAGATCAGAAGCAGGATAGCAAAAGCAGCAACAAATTTTAAAAACCGGGACAAAATATGAAAATCAAAAATACTATGCAAGAAAACCAAATTTAGAATATTAAACTCAAACGTGTTATCAACACTTACCTACGCATGTGAAAGCCGGAAAACATCAAAAGAGATTGAGAGAAAACTAAACACTTTTTAAGACAAATGTCTAAGAAAAATACTTTGTGTACAATGGAATGAATTCAAGACTAATATTGAAATAAGAGAAATAGCCATGCAACCAAAGATCTCATCTACAATTAAGGAAAGAAGATGGACATATGTCAGACATGTGTTGAGAAGAGACAACAAGAGAATTCCAAAATAGGCTCTTCTATGGGAAACATCAGGATACAGAAAAAGAGGAAGACCTAAAGAGACACTTATAAGAGAAGCAAAGTTGGCAGGCATAAACTCATTATATAAGATTGAACATCTCACCCAGAATAGAGATGGGTGGAGAAAAACACCATAAACCATATGTGACGTCTAACAGCACGGAAAGGATCAAGGATTGTATCTATGCGAGCTCCAATTTTTAAATGTGACATTAATGTTTAGAATAAAGTCAAGCTAAGAGAAAAACTTATATGAAGTACATAAGCATAAGACATAATGAAGAATAAAATATATTCATGAAAATAAGTTAGTGTGCAAAGAAAGAGAAAGAATGCTTTTCTCTTTTCTTATTGGCATGACGTTCATATTTGTCTTCTGCAGGTTGGGTAATTCTACAGGTACTAAGTGTATATTTGTGATTCTCTATGTTTGAAGAATGTGTCAGTGATGTACATATTTTGGCTACATATTTCCAGCAGCCTATTCCATTTTCATTTCTTTTATCTTTCTTATTGCCAAAGGATCCCATGATTTCTCTGTTCTCATTGTTGCATCTCCCTTGCCTTCCATCACTATATATTATGAGATCAATAGTAGACAAAAAAGGAATTGAAGTCAACGGTCACAACATAAATAATTTGCAATATGCGGATGACACAGTCTTAATAGCAGAGACAGAGAATGAACTACAAGAAATGATAGACATAATAGTAAAAGAAAGCAAAAAGAGGTCTCAGTCTGAATAGTAAGAAAACAGAAGTAATGGTTATATCGAAGAACAATCATCACCACCATGCAACATAAAAGTAAACGAGACAAATCTGAAACTAGTGCAACGTTTCAAATACTTGGGCACAATAATAACATTAGATGGGAGATGCACCACAGAAATAAAAAGCAGAATAACTCAGGCCAAAATAGCATTTCAGAAAATTAAAAATATCTTATGCAACAAATCTATGTCAATAAAAATTAGAGAGTTCATCGGGGCTATATAGAACCAATTCTGACCTATGGAAGCGAATCATGGACAATAGACAAACAAATGAAAAGATGATTAGAGGCCACAGAGATAGGATTTCTCAGAAGAATGTTGAAAGTTCCCTGGACAGCTAAAAGGACCAATGGGGAAGTTCTCAAAGAGGCCAACACAAAAAGGGAGCTCTTAAAAAGCATCAGAAAGAAGCAATCAACATTTTTGGAGCACATCATGAGAAGAGGAAAGTTGGAATACTTGGTTACAACTGGCAAAATAAAAGGAAAGAGAGATCGCGGACGACAAAGAGAGAAAATACTGGATAGCTTGGTGTCATGGCATGGAAAACAGTCAACAACAGAACTGATACGATGCACTGTAGATAGAAGATTGTGGAGGGACATGATCGCCCACGCCAACCGATATGGCACATGATGATGATGTTCACTAATTTGTCATCTCTTTTGTCAGTCCTGCTGACAATTTCCTTTAGTGTATCACAGAATTATTCACTGTATTTTTTGTTGCTGTTAAATGAAGAAGAATTAAAAAGACAACTCAAATGTAATAGTTCTTTATTCATGATGTCATAACAATTACACATCTGATGACATAAAAACATGAACTCGACATAGCGTTAAATCATACAACATGAATTATCTTAGCAACTTCCAAATATTACAATGGTTATCAGAGAATGGTCACTCCAGCTTTGACCTCCTAAATAAAAAAAACATGTACTTATAAAACGTATCTGGAGAGGATGAATACAAGAAATTAAAAGAGTGTTTAACTGTGAAACAGACAACTTTGCTTGAGATAAATTAACTTATACATGCACAGACCCTGACAACTATTACGTAATGCAGATTTGCAATTCCCGCCCCATTTTAAAGCACAAGTGACTGTATGTCGTGTAAATAATAAAGTAATAAATCTTGTCTTATATATTATCACTTTACAGCCTGATTTCCTCCCTGTCATATAATTTGGTCCAAATTTGTTCAAATTAGTTATCAGGTTAAAAAATCTGAAAAATCCAATACATGTGATTTGTTGCATTTAATGTACATAGCACAACCTGGCAATGTTGGTTGCTGGTAAAGATTTACTTTCTGCTTTGAATTAATTCCCCTTTCTGTAAATGTGTTATTAGAACATTGCTATTTATTTTTATAAAATTATTTCTGTTGTAATTTGAATTTATTGAAATTTTAAAGTATTCCTAATACAAAAAATTATGACAAGTTTTTTAACTACTGAAAGAGACACAGGACCCATGGCTAAAAACTAAGATATCATCATCATCATCAAGTATCGTGCCTGCTAGTGTAGGTGATCATGTATCTCCACAAATTTCGATCTTGACAGTTATTTATCATTTCTGTTGTTGACCTTCTGCCAAGCCATTCACTTAAGCTGTCTGGTATCTTTTCTCTTTGCTTCACTCTATCTCTTCGTCCCTCGATTTTTCCAGTTGTTACAATATATTCCAGTTGTTCCCTTCCATTACATGGCCAAAAAATGATGATTGTTTCTTCCTAATATTAGAAATTAGCTGTCTTTTTGCTTTGGCCTCTTTCAGAACGTTTTCATTACTCTTCTTAGCTGTCCATGGAATTCTCAACATTATACTCTAAAACCACATTTCTACAGCCTCAAGAGATCTTCTTCTTTGTTGTCCAATTATCCATGATTCACATCTATATGTTAAGACTGGCTCTACACAACATTTAAGAACTCTTTTTCTTGTTTCTATTGTCAAAAATGGATTGCACAGTATCATCCTCATTTTTTGGAAAGCTGCTTTTGCCTGAGCTATTCTACATCTCACCTCTGTTGTACATCTACCATCTGAGGTTAACAATGTTCCCAGATATTTAAATTCATATTCATTTACCTGAACAACATATTGTTGATTAGGAATGTCTTAAGACGGATTAGATTTACGTTTAAATTAGCAAAAACTAACATGAAAATATTAATCAGAACAATGGAATTCATTGAAAAATATATTGTAAAATAGATCTTAAAAGAGTTTTCACTTTAACAAACTGTAGATGTAAAGAAATGCACAGTGTGCGTGTGGGAATTTGTTACAGTATTAAGTTTTATTTTGCTTATAAGATATTTTTGATTAAATCCTATGTGGCGACCTAATCTTATCAGAGATAAATAATAAAATACGGGTCTAATGCTGTTTGAACATGAGAAAAGCATTTCAATATAAAAACAGCCAACCAACCATATACCACTATTTAAACAAAATGTAAAACCAATTAAAAGATTATTCACAATCTTCACCAAATGAGTTTTAATCCACACATTCTCTTTGGTGGAAAGAGAAACCTGAGCTGACAGGAAATCCACAAACCTCTAGCAATACACTGTGTACAAAAATTGTATTAAGAAAAAAAAACTACTAACAAGCCACTGAATTGGATCAATAATAAACACCAAAAAAGTAATGTAATCAAGAAATGTTTTCATCAGAAAGAAACCTTGTCAATTGTAATGATTATATGGAGACTTTTGCTACATGCTATAAAAGTAAGAAAATGCGCAGACTGAGATAGGTGACCAACTTGTCAAAAATATCATTGATCCTAGTATATATACTCTCCCCCACCACACCAAAAAAAAAAATAAAAAAGGGTGTGACTATAACAAACTGAGAATATTCTCCATGACTAAAGTTTTTGAACAGATATGGAGTTTTATTAGGCGACAGAGGGTCTGATATGGCTGAAGAACAGAAACTTAGATAAATATAAAATTTGTGGTGATAAGGATGAAGACTGCGCTAAATGAAAAACCCAGAGACAGTTTGGAGGAAAGAAGGATAACTCTGAGTGTGACTGATGTCACTGATTGCATCATTAATTGGTGGTATCTATGAAGAGAAAATCATTCCATGACTCACAAGAGAAGGCAACACGATTTCTTTCATTATTTTTAATATTAAGATGGTGATAAAAGTGAAGGTGGACATCGACAGCTTATGATCTGAGGGCACAGAACTGCTGGAATACTTCAAGGATGTGGATGTCAATGTCGCTGGTAAACAACAGTTGTTCCAAAGTGTTGATGTAGCGGAACACTAGCTCATGATGCTGTGGGAATTGACCCAAAAAAATACACATATTTTAAAAATATTAGGTGGCTTTAAAGCTAAAGCAGAAAAATTTACAAAAGTGGAAGTAGTTTTAATTTTTTTTTTTTTATGCTACATGGACAAATGGTTATTTTGTGGTGATGCAAAATAAATCACAAACACTGAAAACAACTATTTATTGCCCTTTTGAGCCGAAGACAGCACATAGGGCAGAAATTCCAGACTCTTGTGTCTGACGATCTTTGTTATCAAACATCAGACCTTATACATGACCTGCACTGTATCTCACCACATGACTCTCTGGGCGAGTTGTTCAATCTCAGTGAGGGAGCTCATGCCTGCTGTTGTTGCCTCTTACCTCAGTGTTCTTTTTAGTGTTTCTCTATGTTGACTTTCTTTTCATTTATCCTCTGGTTCACATTTGAGGGCTTGCTTTGAAATTCTCTAGTTGTCTCTTCTCATCACATGGCCAATATATGACCACCTCTTGTTGTCTCTTCTCGCAAGGCCAAGACATGACCCCCTTCTCTTATTGTCTCTTCTCATCATATGGCCAACATATGACCACCTTCTTCTCTTGTTGTCTCTTCTCATTGAAATGGCCAACATATGACCACCTTCTTCTCTTGTTGTCTCTTCTCATCACATGGCCAACATTTGACCACCTTCTTCTCTTGTTGTCTCTTCTCATCGCATGGCCAACATATGGACCACCTTCTTCTCTTGTTGTCTCTTCTCATCACATGGCCAACATATGACCACCTTCTTCTCTTGTTGTCTCTTCTCATCACATGGCCAACATTTGACCACCTTCTTCTCCTCAGGAAACTGCTAGATCCTAGTTGGAACTCATCATTGCTTAAGAGTCAAGATTTTTGCTTCAATAACAATGGATATTTCACGATGGCAGCTTGTTTGGCCACTGGTCAACTGCCCATAGCAAGATGAAGAAAAGAAAACTACCAGAAAAAATGTCAAACAAACAACCAAGTGCAACAAAGAGGAAATGCACAAAACAACGGCAGACAGAAGATGAAACATAAGAGGTAATGTGCTCACAAGAGTTACAGAAACAATATCACAAAAATTGGCATGTACTGGACTCTGGGAGATAGGCAAATGAGGGGAAGGAACTCCATGTGGCCACCGGCCCCCCCATGGTGAGCGGAGAGAAGAATAGAGTTAATGTTACCATTACCAATGCATTCTGGAACATGCTGGAACAAGTGGTGGAATGGATATGGGGAATTCCTTACTACAATGAAACTGGTTCCATGGATAGAATAGATTAAAGGAAAGAGGAAGATTGCAAATGTGTCTTGTAGCCAGACTGTACATACAAAACCCCCCCCCCCCCCCAATCCCAGACAGATAGAAAGAAAGAGAGGACTCACCATAAGGAACACTTGCTGCAGTCTCTCTATGACCCACTTGTACCAAGGTGTGTTGTAGTCAACACCAGCAGTTTCACAGCGGGCCAAGTGTTCAGTCAGCACAATGATAAATCTCTGCAGAAATGAAATCGCATGATTGCTTCATCATGAGAAATACATGAAATCTACATCAATTCTAAAAATTAAGCTACTGTTTCACAAATTTTGTAGTTTACTAATTATAATATTACATTTTCTTCTTGTCATTACTCTAAATGTGATGCACTTGGAACAAGACGGATATTAAAAGAAAGGATGATTAGTCAGGCAATGAAGCAAAATTCATCAGCTAAAATGTGTCCTCATCTAAACTGGAAACTGGTTTTGTGTTTATCATCTGCCACAACATAATAATTTAACTGCAACAATAGAAGATGACTGACAGCAGCAGAGAGCTGTAGTTGCCAGCAAATCATAGCTGATGGATTGCACCAGGCTCAATGAACCAGAACCATCCAAACCCTACTTCACCTCTTCGTGGTGCTTCTAGTAACAGACTAAGACTAATCAGTCTAGTCTGGCCAAGTGAATAGGGATCAGGAAAGGTGACTTGGATGTGTTGGGCCAAAACATACAAATATCACAGTTCAAACCACAACACAATGAACACACACCAGGAAAGGTGACTTGGATGTGTTGGGTCAAAGGGTACAAATATCACAGTTCTACTGGAAACCACAACACAATAAACACATACCCACTTAACATCCTTTTAAGTGCAGATGACAAAAAGGTGTACCTCTTTAGTTATTGGGTGAACTCAAGCAAACAAGATAATAGCTGACATTCATGTACGAATGTTTTAACATAATCCTCCAATAAACAGAACATTATCTTACTTGGAATATAACAAGGAAGAGATTTTTCTGTGCACTAGTAGCAGCCTCCAGCTTCTCTTCCATCCTTTCTATAGCCTCATCACTTGGAATATCATCATCAACCACGTCAAGACCATCTGCCTCCTGAGATATTTGAAAAAAATCATTAACTCTTAATGTCCATTGTTTTTCTAACCAGTCACTACTGTTTTGTCATAATTTTTTCTTCTTGAAAAATACTTCTTTCACTAAATCTTTCATATTTTCACTATAACAAGTCATAGACATATATATTAGGCATAAAATTGAAGGAAAAAGAACAGATTCATAATCAGAAACAATATTTTGAAAAAAAAATTGAAGGATAAGAATTTAAGCAATTCTTCTTCTTCTTCTTTCCTTCCTCATTTGCCTTTCAGCATCGAGGGGAGATAAAATATGCAGTCTTTTGCTCTTCTGTTCGCCTCTGCTGCTGTTATGTTTCCTAGTGCTTCTAATATTCCATCGATCCATCTTTTTCGTGGTCGACCCTTGGGTCTGGTGTTCTCACAATGTTTGCTGAAGGCTTGTTGAGTTGTGTTTTGATCTTTCTGCTACCATGAGTAAGCGGGCAGGAACAATCTAGGAAGCAAACATGTTTTTATTGTACCCCACTCTCAGGCATCTCACTCTTTCCGCCTTTTGAGTACCTGTTAGTCTACTGTTCTATTCTTTCTCCTTTGTGTTTGCACACTGACCCCGGTGTGAACTCCACTGGTTCTGTGTGCATTATGCGCACATTTCTGATTATCCCCATATAGATGTGCACATGCATGTATGTGTCCATATGTATGGCCATTGGTGTGTGTATATATATATATATATATATATATCTTTATATATATATATATATATATATATATATATATATATGTATATGTATATATATATATATATACATATGCATGTATGTGTGTGCTTGTTGGTATGCATATATATGTATGTATGTGTGTGTTGATATGTATGGGTATGTGCATGTCTGTTTGTACATGTACATATGTACACACGCATCTGGGTGTGTATATACATGGGTTTATGGGCCCTTAGATACTTTCAGACATTATCAGTGTCTTTGCAGTCGAGGTAACCTAGATAGCACTCCTCACTCCTGTATTTTTAGAACCCTTCACTTGACCTGAGGGGGGTATAATTACAGCCACACACGTGTGACCATTTCCTTTTCATTCTGACCACGGTCCAAGACACAGGACACATGGAAGTAATTTTTATTTTTGTTTTGGATGTTTCGTTACTAGTTAGCTATGTAGGATTAGTTTTATTTACTTACATATCTGTGTGTGTGTGTTTTTTGTTTGTTCCTGCTGAAGGCCTATTGGGCCGAAACGTCGTTCAAATCTGTGTCGTCTACTAATCACGTAAAGCTTCTAACATACCATTTTTTCTATTTTTTTTTTTCAATTTTCCCTAGGAAGCAAACAGCAGCATTCTGAAAATGTAAACACAGATTGTCAGGCCTGCACTAGATTACGGCATGACAGCATGAGCCATCACAGAAACCGTAGGGGACACATTTACACAAATAGATCAGCAGAAGAAGCAACAGAAATGAGGCATATGAATGGCATATCTTTCCATAAGCAAAACAAGTGCAAAAGGTCTCCCCAAACAAGATCATCTCATTAAATTTCAGAGCAGAATCAAATGCTTTGCTCTAAGCTACAAAGATCTTTGAATATGAAAAATTAAACACATTGATAGAGTGTATTTTCACAGATTGCAAATCATTGCTAATGCTAACTGATGCAAAATATCAAAAGTGACCATACACTTCCGGACATAAGAATGGAATAAACGAATCTCTCAAAAGAAAACCAACCACAATTCAGTGGCTGCTAATCCATTTCCAAATTGGCAAGTACTGTGTCCTGCACAAAAGGAACAACCAGTGCCAATTTGGTTGATAGATGCAGAAGTCTATCTTTCGTTTGCTGAAGTATTGTCTATATCTGCAATGTCATTTATAATACATTTGTCAGTTACAATTATAATGTATAATTGTTACTCTTTTTTTTGCAATTCTTGCAGTGGCCCATATAGATTTGTCTGTACTGTTGTTTCCATGGGCAAAGGGTTTTCCTCAGTCCACTATCTGTATTCAATACAGTCTTGAAGTATGTGTTCAGCAGTCTGGGGCGCCTGTCCACATTGTTGAGGTGCCAATCTTGAATTTTGTATAAATGTGGCTGTGGAGTTCATTGTGCCCTGTTCTGAGGTGTATAATGATAACTTGTTCCCATCTATTCATATTATGAAAGGCATATTGATGTGGTCTTCTGATTAATTTGATTATTTGTTTCTTCTGATGGTATGTAACTGGTGCATCTGGTTGTGTGCCTGTTGGGCCTTCCTTTGCCAGCTGATTTGCTCTCTCATTTCCTGGTATTCCACAGTGAGATGAGATCCACTGCAAGGCGACTTTGTGGTGCTCACAGAATTCAGAAAGAGGTGCAGAAGTGAAACAGAAGCTATGGGAAAGGATGTGGACTTCACCATGGTAAGACTGAAGATCTGAGCCAGCCCCATGAACTAAACAAAGGGGAAGACCTCTCCTTCTAGGATAGGGTGTGTGCAACAATTGAGACTGCTACAACATTAGAAAAGTAACCCCAGTGACAAGGGAAGCCATGCAAATTAAAGCCATATTCAAAGCTCTATCCACAGGGAAGGACACCCTAGCTGTCTAAGCAATGCTGCCTAGCAGTTATCACAAGAGAAGGAAAGGCTGTGGGAAAATAGACAGAAACCACAGGCAGGGTGGGCTCAACTTTTCTTGTTGACAAGAAGCAAAATTCCAGAGTCAAACTAAGATCCAACCTGTTCAAGATGGAATGTGTCAGCTTAGAGAAAAAAAATTCAGGACACATGCAAATGTGAGTATTGAACATGCAACTGACTTGTCTTATGTAATGGCAACAAGACACCAATCTAATGTTTATGCCTGGATATTCCTCAGTATTGTACAATGGCTTTGAATTTACAGTCTGTTCCAAAGTACATGCCCCTCTTCAAAACGCTAACTTAATAACCATTTGGTTTTAACTGTTGATATTTTGTATGTAAACTGTTTATTGACATGATATATTGTCTAATTTGTGGTATATAAAAACAAATACACATAATGATACTAGTCAAATAAAATATTTACAATTTGTACTGGTCAACACTACAAGCAAAATTTTTTTTTAATTATTTGGATGCCTTTGAAATTAATTAGAACCAGCAAGCAATTTTCAAAATAAGCACAAAGGTGGCTACATAGCATGAATCTGTGCAAGAATTCTGCGCTAATTAAGTTTTTTTTTTTTAAATTACATATGTTATGTTGACCAGTAGAAATTGTAAATATTCTTTTTGACTATTATCATTAATGTATCTGTTTTTTAGGAAGAGACAATCATCATTTTTGGCCATGCAATGAGAAGAGAACAACTGGAATATATTGTAACAACTGGAAAAATTGAGGGATGAAGAGATAGAGGGAAGCAAAGAGAAAAAATAACAGACAGCTTAAGAGAATGGCTTGGCAGAAGGTCAACAACAGAAATGATAAATAGCTGCCGAGATTGAAAGTTGTGGAGAGACATGATCACCTACGTCATTAGGCCCGGTACTTGATGATGATCTGTTTTTATATACCGCAAATAAGACAAAATTAAAACCATCTATTTGTTTTCAATGAAATTTTTTTTTTTATAACGTCATGTCAATAAACAGTTTACATACAAAATGTCAACAATTGAAACCAAATGGTTATTAAGTTATAGCATTGTGAAGAGGGGCAAGAGTTGTGAAATTGGCTATAGAATACTTTTGCTTAAATCATTAACAGTTCTGCTCAAAGGTTGGAAGAAATTAGAGGAAATATTCACCTAAACATATTAGATTTCCTAATTTTTCCCCACCCAGGGGATGAAAAAAGACAAGGAAAGCAAAGTAATTGTGTAATTGTAACTTTTAAAATAATTGTAACTTTAAATAAACAAAAATATCAAGTTTTCATTGTGCATTATTTCCAGCAACAGAAGGAAACAATTATTTTGTGGCCAGAAAAAGGAATAATGAATATATTGTGACAACTGGAAAGTTTGAGGAAGAAGAGATAGAGAGAAAAGAGAATGGTTTGGTAGGATCAAAAACAAATTTGATCAACAGATCAAGTATTGTAATCATAGGAAGTTATAAAGAGACATGATCACCAATGCCTGTGGGCATAATATTTGATTATTATACTTTATGTACATTTTAGACATCTTAGGCTATTGCGAGAGTAATACTAAAACGCCTGCATAGACTTGCAGAGCGCATTCTTCCCAAGTCTCAATGCGGCTTCAGAGCAGGGAGATCAATCATAGACATGATTTTCACAGACAATTGCAAGAAAAATGTCGGGAACAAAATATGCCGCTCCATATTGCCTTTGTGGATCTCACAAAGGCCTTCTACTAGGTAAACATAAATGGGCTCTACAGGGTATTAGAAAGCATAGGCTGCCCACCTAAATTACTTAAAAGCTGATTATGTCCTTTCATGAAGACATGAATGCTAAAATCTACTTTGATGGGAGTTCATCAGAGAGTTTCAAAGTCAACAACGGAGTGAAACAGAGATGTGTCCTTGCCCCCACCCTTTTTGGTATATTTTTTGCAGCCCTCCTAAATTACGTCTTCGAAAACAGCTCAAGAGATATTTACATTTGCACAAGATCAGATGGTTCACTGTTCAACTTAACACGACTAAGAGCAAAAACAAAAACAAATTTTGACCTACTTAAAGAACTTTTATTTGGTGACGATGCAGCCCTAGTTGCTCATAGGAAGCCACCCTACAATGGCTGATCAACAACCTGGACAAAGCACGCAACCTTTTTTTCACTGTTAATTAATGTTCAGAAAACAGTAATACTAAGTTAAGGCGCATCAAACCTCTATTAATCACTCTAAAAGATTGTCCACTAGAATCAGTTCAGAAATTTACGTATCTTGGATCCACAATTACGCAAACCATTTCTCTTGATGATGAAATAAACAGCTGAATTGGTAAGGCAGCTACGACTTTTGGCAAACTCACAGAAAGGGCTTGGAACAACACGAAACTAACACTGAAGACCAAACTCTTAATATATCAAACATGTGCTTAGCACACTATTATATGGATCTGAAACCTGGACAACATACTCAAACCAGGAAAAAAGACTAAACTGTCATTGTTTGGGCATGTCCCTGTAGTTTTGTCACAAACTGCGTCATTATAGCAGTGACATTGTAACGTACAATTTGCCCCAAACCAACCGTCTGCACAAGTTAGGTCATTAGCTTCCAAGGTCGCGTACGAAGCCAGCAGAATAAAGGCTTGATCTACAGCGGTGGTTAACGAACTATGTACAAGCATTTATTATCAAACCAGTGGTCACATTTCTAAAAATCCGCCAACTCACTGTGATAACAGATAGCGTGATGATCAAAGAAAACATTGTTTACACAATGGCACGAACGCGAACAGCTTCCATCCTGGTGCGTCCCATGACGTCATATCCCAGAATGAAAAATATTATAAATTTATGTGACGTCATAACAATATTATTTACAAATCAAGTTTATTATCTTTATTTACACAACTGGACTTATTTTGTGTGAGATGTACCTAAAGTACCAGTTTCGTTATCAGAATAACTACCACTCGATTCCTCTGAGGCACTGATATTGCTGTAATAGAAGGCATCCACTAGCTAAACCTAAGCCAGATCATCTTACCTTTTTATCATAACTTTTACCAATATTCCGACCCATTATCACAACAACAAAATTATTGTCCGAGTCTAAATACTATGAATACTCTATTTCTGAGTCACTCAATAACAAGGTTTCGAATATAGATCTAGCTTGTTCTGCTCTATATCGTTTTGGTCGACTGCAAGAAGTATCAACAGTGGGCGTGGCCATTATGTGACAAAAATTTGAGAAATAAACAATGAATATAAATTAAAAATTGTCCAATGTTCGAAACTTCGACCATGCCAGTATAAACAGAAAGATCAAGAGAGAGAACTCTCCTATTTCCGGAAATCAAGCATTGGTTGAAATACAAACGAAAATCAGTGAAAACAAATCAAATATTCAGCTACACCCGAAATAACCGACATGTCGATGAGTGGTTAGGACTGATCAATTTCATAGAACCGAGGTGTCAGATAATAGTCCGGAAAGAGTTAATATGGAATCCATCTGGTAAAAGAAAACAACATAGACTACAAGAGAATCGCTATGCAGAACAATTAATAAGGAAGGCTCAACCATGGGATGAAGAAATTAACAAGAATTACAAGAACTAGAAACAGATTGTCAATTGTAGAGAAATATGACTTCCCCTCTATGTGCTGTCTTCGGCCAGAGAGGAAAATGAATATATTAGCCACTTAACCAGTACAGTTAACTATATATAAAGAGCAACAAAGTCAATGGACATTGCAGATTTGTACTTGTTTCAATGCCAATTAGGCTTTTCTGTCATTATTTTCAATCAACCTATGGTAGATTTAAATCTTTGCTACTGAAAGTGAAAAAGGCAAATTTCATCCTATTTACATTGAAACATCTAATGCCTTTAAATACTTTATTCTTGTTTTTAACTGGACAGAGCGATTTTTCCTGAACTTCTTGGAAATAGGGTGCTATTTGGTGAAATGATTAACCCTAGATTAAGATACCGTCATCAAAATTACAGCATCAAAACACAAATTCTTCAAAATTTGATATTTTGCAGTGATCAAACATTACCTCTCTCTGTGTACCTTTCTAATTACTACTTATGGTGATCCCTGAGTGTTGGATCTGTTTCTATTGATGTAGGATTATTTCTAATATCTCATGATTTACATTTTTTTTAACAGGAAAAAAAAAAAAAAAAAAAAAAAGCAAATTTCCCAAGAAATTGGTCGTTCTCCCCCCCCCCCCCCCCCTTTTTTTTTTCCTATCACCAGGGAATTTCCTAGGCCGTCTGCTGACATCAAACAACCCTTTGTGAGCCTGGAAACACAGTTAATAACACTATGACGTAGCTGAACATACTGACTGATTTACAGCGAACGTGCCAATAGACATTGTGCCACATGAGGTGAAACTCAGGTCATAAATCAACCTGAGCCAGGGATTCCAAGTCCCCATGTTTTGCCTAGAGTGAATACACAGCTGTGTGTCAAAAGTTCAGAAAAATTACTACTTTTAGAGCACCTAATGTTACATTTAGTTGGCTGTAATTTTTACATGGTTTCGTAAATGGAAGAGTTACAGATAGGTATTGTAATTAATGGTTAATGTAGAACAAACCTTTCTTTTTACAGCTTCTTTCTTGTCATGAGCATTATCAACTTCCTGTTGTAGCTGATCCACATGTCTGCTCATCTTCTTGATTGTACTGTGCATAATCTCCCAGACATAAAAGCTGTGATGAAAAAAAATGATTCATAATCAAAATCAATTCAAAGTCAATGTTCATGCATAACCAGCAACCATAAAGGAAGACCAGCAATGGAAAAGTAAATGATATGTAAGTCTAGCTGATCCCCTGTTATTATGTGAAGCTCAACAAAAGCTGATTCTAAAAGTAAAGAGGAGTGCACAAGTAGTCTGGATCAAGAGGAAGGGAAGGGAGACTTCACACAACACATGTCTCTAATTGGTGTGAAAATATGTGGAGACCTGACAACACATATAAGTCTCTAATTGGTGTGAAAATATGTGGAGACCTGACAGCGCATATACGTTTCTAATTGGTGTGAAAATATGTAGAGACTTGACAGCATATATAAGCCTCTAATTCATGTTAAAATATGTGGAGATCTGACAGCGCATATACGTCACCTAATTGGTGTGAAAATATCTGGAGACATAACAGCGCATATACGTCTCTAATTGGTTTGAATATATGTGGAGACCTGACAGTGTAACTATATGTCAACTGTAGGGAGCCGCATCAGTGAACTGGACTACAAAGGACAAGGTTCGATCCTGATCGATGGCTTCCGGGTTCACCCAGCCTTAAATGGGTACCAGATTTTTTTCTGGGAAAGTAAAGCAGCACGGGCATAATACTGACCATATTACCCCAAAAATCATGTGCTGAAGGTCTATAAAAATTATGGTCACTAATACCATATCCCCTATACGCCACTTGGCATGACAGGGCTCTTTACTTTTTTTTAAACTTTATATGTCAACTGTATTGTAATTATTCTAGTTCCCTGAAAGTGACTTCAAAAGTCAAGATATTTTTAGTTCTGGTAGATATCTGTAAAGCTGCAGCACAGAATCTTTATTGTCATTTTTCCACACTTACCAATTGCTTTATCACAACTAGGCTTGATTATATATTATATTCCCACATGGAGAGATCTTAGGCAAAATCACAATAACTGCAACATTAAACCAAAAAAAATTAAGGTAAAGCACGAGACTTGAATCAGCATCTTAGCATGCATGTGTTCACCCATATGTGCTCAGCTGCCTATCCAGAAGTGTTAGGATCTTCTGAATAGTGTCGTTTAAAGCATCGAAACTTATGATGCAAGGTGGCATTCCTCACCTTCCCCATTTCTGCCATCGTCTGGATCAACCGTTAGGATATTTTTTTTCCAACCACAAGTACAATTCACACTGCTTTCAGGGGGAATCGAACACGGGTTGACCGAACATTGTTAGTTCAGTCGGGTGGTTTTTCTCAACTAGGCTACCGAGGCAGCCTCACAAAAAAAACAAAAAAACTTTATGGAAACAAATAAACAAAATTTAATAATAATAAAATGTAAACTAATCTTTTCCATTAGTAATCATCATCATGTGCAATACCAATCAGCACAGGCAATCATGTCCTTTCACAATTTTCTATCCACAGTGCATCGTATTAATTCTGTTGCTTACTGTTTTCCATGCCACGAACTCAAACTATCTAGTATCATCTCTCTTTGCTGACCGTGATTTCTCTTTCCCTGTATTTTGTCAGTTGCCATTAGTAATAAGAGTGAAGATCTTCTTGAAAAAAAACTCTTAATTTTATAACACTGAGAAAAATTTTTAAAAAAAACAAAATCACACTTTTGGTTAAAAAAAAAGCAGTTTCTGCTTACCTTGTGAAGTCATGCTGCATTTCAAACGAAAACAACCAGTTGGCCACAGATGAGCAGTCAACAACCTCAGTTCGTAGTAGTTTGTCAACCAGAACAACCATCATCTACAGAGAATTCAATATTCTTGATTATGATCAATCTGATTTCAGTAACTTCTTGACAGAACAGCTATCACATTTAAAAGTTTAGACATTAGTAAATAACAGGGCAAACTGCAGATGGAGTAAGTAACCTTGCTCAAACAATGTTACACTCACTAATATCAAACTATGGAATCAAATGAGAAAAAAATTACAGGTAAAATCTAAAATGTTAAATTTGAACGAAATAACCTAAATAATTATCAAGTTTCACTATCAACTACAAAACTGTGGTGGCTATGTGATCAGAGCAGTCGCCATTGACAAGGTGGTCAAGGTTTGACTGCCAGCCATGACAAGTCTTTTTTTTCTGCCTATCATTCTGAAAATTGGTACTACAGATTATCATTGGAAAAATATGGTAGCTTGATGTAGTGCTGATCAAAATTTCCATTGTTGTGCTTATGTGTATGGTTACTGAAAAATGTCTGTACTGACACCACTTTCTGCATACATCAATGGCAAAATAAACACCCCCTTTCACCACTGTCATCGTCCCATAACCCTTTGAGGCATCACTGACAGATTTCATCAGCCTTCACTTTTATCTTACATTGATAACTTATGCTTACATTGTTGCACGCCAAATCATTTGTATGCCAGAAAAACATTAGACTTTTTTTTTTAATATGAAGAAGCAAATGGAAAAGAGAATTGGAAAAAGGTATCCAAAAACATGAACAAATAAAAAATGTGACACCCGCTCACCTGTTGATTATTCTTCCAAGACTCATACAACACTTTCAACAGGCAAACTTTACCATCATCAAACTCGGCCAGTGATTTCAAGTTTGGATGAAATCTGTGTTTAGGTAGATTTTAAACCAATAAAAAAAATGAAACCACATCAAACATAACAATCCTGCATGCTTGACAAATTTGAAACTGATAAACATTTTAACATTTAGACAGCAACACTTTAGCTCTACAATCTTATCATAACAATTTTTGAAACTTTATTACTCAAAAAATGAAGAAAATATATGATGAAATAATGAACACAAACTTTAGTTGGAATGAGAATATGTCTACACTGTCAGCTTGTAAGATTCCTACAATACAGACCTTCTCAAATAATTGCATTTCTTACATTTGTTTCATAGTGGCTAGCAGGAACCTGTTATCCTTTTAGATTTAGTGTGAAAAAGAACTTTTTCTATAGTTGCTTTTATTTCCTTCATGCACGTTTATAGTTAGTAGTCTGTCACAATTTGAATTTGTCTGCTTTCAGGACAACATTTACTTTCTGCCTTCACTTGAATCTGTCAAGGACAAGCTCTCTGCAGTCAGCTGTGCTCATGTCTATCTCCTTCAAGATGTACAGACATCCTAAATGTGATGGAAAGAGCTTCACCTGCTTCTCTCTCTCTATATATATATTTGAAGTCAAAGCAACTGAATGTCCTTGAGAATTTACCCACCCTTTACCATATAAATATACCATAGTTAATGTTTCTATTTAGCATGAATTCTCTTGTGGCTGAATTACCAAATGTTGAATAAGTAGATACAACCAAGCTCTTTAGAATGAATAAGATGACCAAAAAAAATTCTTTATATTGGCACTGTGGGTAGATCAAAGTATTTGTTTATTTTTCACAAATTTTTACAGTTTTAATGACAAAGTTGGAGTTCCCAAAAAGCGAACCTGGTGTGCTTGCTTCATTGCCGGGTCAATTTCTGATATTTCCAAGACATTTTCTTACTTCATACAGTAGCCAAGCCATCAATGTGAGTTTGTTTCATTTTAAGTGTAGTATCTTGTTTTCTATTGACTTCCATCAAATTAAAAACTGAAATATCAATGGTGACAGAAAAACAAACTTCCTTTTAATTTTTATAGCACAGGAAAGGTAATTGAGATGGCAATCAGTCCAAATTAGTTATATACTGGGAACATGACATTAATATTTATGTGGAATATTCTGATAGTATTTGATCAAGAAAAAATGGATACCAATGATATTGATTGAATGACTTGTGGTGAGTCACTGAATCTTGAGAATTAGCATTTGTTGTTGTTTGTTTCAAGTCTAACAATGAAATTTGAAAACCCGAGCCACTTATTTACATCAGATCTATTCATTTTTCCGTTGAACTGCAAAATGTGAGTGTCATGTAAACCAAAGCCTTTTCTTTAATATTAATTTGGTAAAGATCAGATGTTATGGATATGCAAGGCCCCGGTATCACTGCAAATGAATTAAAATCCATAATTGCTCAACCGCCCATGCCAGTTGAATCATCCGAATTACCAACTCATCTCCCAAACCAAGAAAGGTAGCTGTAGTCCCCATCATAGCAGTCTTAGCACACACCAAAAGACATAAGGTGAAACCGCACAGAAAGTGAACACAGTCATCTGTTCTCCATCATACGATATCATCACTCATCGTAAACAATTGGAACATCATCAAAACACTATCAAAACAGATGAAATGCACAGCTCACGGTGTGCTCAGAGCACTTAACTCAGTAGCTCCTACAACAAGCCGGACTTGGAATATGAGGAAACTGCAACAAGGAACACTTTTCAGAACAAGATCACATGTAAAGATGATTAGAGGCCACAGAGATGGGATTTCTCAGAAGAGTGTTGAATGTTCCATGGACAGTTAAAGACCAACGAAGAAATTCGCAAAGAGGCCAACACAAAAAGGGAGCTCATAAAAAACACCTGAAAGAAATAATAAACATTTTTCGGGCACATCATGAGAAGAGGAAAACTGGAATACTTAGTTACAACTGGCAAAATACAGGGAAAGAGAGATCATATACGACAAAGAGAGAAGATACTAGATAACTTGGTATCATGGCATGGAATACAGCCACAACAGAATTAATATAATGCACTGTGGATAGAAAATTGTGGAAGGACATGATCGTCTATCTTTTTCTTCTTCTACCTTTCAGCTCCCTGTGGAGCATAGGTCTTCAACAAACACTTTCCAAGTTGTTCTGTTTCTTGCCATTCTTTTAAGATCATTCCAAGTCTTCCCCATCATCTTCATCTCTGCTTCTATCTGTCTTCTCAAAGAATTCTTTGGTATTCCTCTGATCACCTACGCCAACTGGTATTTCACATGATGATGATGAAAATCACATGCTGTTATTCACACAGAGTTTTTTCCCATGTTTTGGGAATATGAGAATAAAGATAGTGCAGTAACTTAGTAATGAAAGGGTTAAACAATGCTAAAATGGTAACCAATACCAATGTTAAACCGACTCTGAAACAATGTCTTAAAAAATAATACAATGACAAAGGCATTCATGTCAGTGTCTTACTTGGCCAATGCTGCAAATGAGTGGCTAATTGACTTGGAACCCAGGTGTAGAAGAGTAGAAAAGAACACATCAATCTTTAATGGGTTGAAGGTGGAGTTCTCTGTAAACAGAACATTATAGAATATCAATAAACAGAAACATACTATATTAAGTATCAGACCTTTTACAGGACTCATAGTGCATCTCACCACAGTTTTCTGTTATGGGGTAGTTGTTCAATTTTAGTGAGGGAGCTGATGCCTGCTGTTGTTGCCTCTCACTTCAGTGTTCTTTTTTAAGTTAACTACTTTTTCTTTTACCTTCTGGTTCCCATTTGAGGGCCTGCTTTGAGATTTTCTTGTTAAATCTTCTCATCACATGGCCACCTTCTTCTCTTGATTATAGATATTTTTGCAAGCTTTGTCATTTCTCTTATTTTTCTGCACTAGTTTTAAATTCCTGGTGATGGGCCAAGATGGCGACCAAGATGGTGGTTGTTTTATTTATGGAGTGTAGTTTGTGTGATTAAAGTGATTGAATATAGTGTTTCAACGGATTATAATTTTCAAAAAGTTGTGTAAAGTTTTCTACCAAGGAGGAGGATAAGAACTGATAAGTACTTTTTAAAATGTAAACAGCTGAAGTATTATATTTAGATCGTAAAAGATCGCATGTGAGACCTTAGTGATCAAACACGTTGGGGGTGTGTGTGTGTGTGTGTAAACATCAGTCGGGCTAAACCCCCATTCTTAAGTTAAGCCCTTAACTTACGACTGACTCAGCAGATCGGTAAGGGATAATTGTTTATGCTCAGAGAAAATACACAGAAGATGGAGATAGATAAACATAAAGTCATCATCATCATCATGTACCCTGCCGGTTGGCGTAGGCGATCATGTCCCTCCACAATCTTCTATCTACAGTGCTTCGTATCAGTTCTGTTGTTGACTGTTTTCCATGCCATGACACCAAGCTATCCAGTATTTTCTCTCTTTAGTCGTCCGCGATCTCTCTTTCCTTTTATTTTGCCAGTTGTAACCAAGTATTCCAACTTTCCTCTTCTCATGATGTGCCCGAAAAATGTTGATTGCTTCTTTCTGATGTTTTTTAAGAGCTCCCTTTTTGTGTTGGCCTCTTTGAGAACTTCCTCATTGGTCTTTTTATCTGTCCAGGGAACTTTCAACATTCTTCTGAGAAATCCCACTGTGGCCTCTAATCGTCTTTTCATTTGTTTGTCTATTGTCCATGATTCGCTTCCATAGGTCAGAATTGGTTCTATATAGCCCGATGAACTCTCTTTCTCATTTTTATTGACATAGATTTGTTGCATAAGATATTTTTCATTTTCTGAAATGCTATTTTGGCCTGAGCTATTCTGCTTTTTATTTCTGTGGTGCATCTCCCATCTGATGTAATTATTGTGCCCAAGTATTTGAAACGTTGTACCTGTTTCGGATTTGTCTCGTTTACTTTTATACTGCATGATGGTGATGATTGTTTCTTCGATATAACCATTACTTCTGTTTTCTTACTATTTAGACTGAGACCTTTCTTGTTGCTTTCTTTTACTATTATGTCTATCATTTCTTGTAGTTCATTCTCTGTCTCTGCTATTAAGACTGTGTCATCCGCATATCGCAAATTATTTATGTTGTGACCGTTGACTTCAATTCCTTTTTTGTCTACTATTGATCTCATAATATATTCGCTGTAAAGTGAAAACAAATCCGGCGACAGAACACAGCCTTGTCCGACTCCTTGCTTTATATATTGGAATTGTCCTGTTTGGTTGTTAATTCGTATAGCTGCTGTTTGTTGCCAGTACATGTTTTTTTTTATGATTCGCAGATCCTTGCCATCAATGTTTAATTTATTCAGCATATTTAATTATTTCCACACTGCTTTACTTTGTCAATGCTTTCGTGCAGTCTATAAAGCACATATATATCTTTCTTTACCTCTATAGATCTTTCTATCATGTCCTTAGATGTATATTGCATTATTGGGGCCCTTTCCTTCCACAAATTCACATTGTTCTCACTTATTTCTGGTTTTATTTTGTTCCTTACACGTCTCATGATTATTCTTAGTAATATTTTAGTCATATGGCTCATGAGTTAATAGTGCGATGGTCTTCACAATCAGTGCGCCTGACTTCTTCGGTATGACTACAAAGATAGATTTTAGTAGATCTTCGGGTTGTATGTGTCCAGTGTTATATATGTCATTGGAGTATTTTGTTATGACTTGTATTCCCAATTCTCCTAATGCATTTATCTCTTCGATTGTTATATTGTCAGGACCTGGAGCTTTGCCTCTTTTCATGTGTTGAATTGTGTCCTCCACGTCACTCTGCATTGTTGGGTGTCCTGTTTTCTTCATTGTGTAATATATATGTATATATTAACATTAAGAGCTCATACAGCGACCTACTAGGCATTACACAATTGTTATCCAATATAAGAGGACAACGCTCTAAAACAATATAAATGTCCATGATAAAGATATGGTTGTTACGACAATTATCATTTATTTAAACATTATTTGCACATTCGCACTACAATACAGCACATTTAGAAATGCCAGGCAGTGTGAATATTACAACTATGATACGTACAAGCACATTTACTCGACGTGCATCTAAATAATTCTAATAATTACTTTTGTTACTAAAATACAACGATCACAATTAATTTAAAATATAACTCAAACGCTGGGAATGAAAATCGTGTTTTGAAAATGCGCATAGTCTTTACATAATATTTCTAGTGCTCACATTTTTACGACACTTCCGGACACAAAACGCAACACGAGAGTGACTCAGGTTTCCGTAGGCCCAATAACAAATACTAGCAGTTAAAACAGTGTGAGATATTGTTCTTGTAATACTTCTTATAATTTTAGGTTGCATTATATGTATATAATTGTATGCACATATGTATGTGCGCAAAAAAAATTATGGGATACTACAGTAGACTATGAGCACACATACACAAACACATTGGCACGAGCCCGTTTATTCGACCCGTTTTTAATTCACTTGCACAGTAAGTAAACAAAAAATGTATTGGGAAAATAGGCCACACTAAACTCATTTCTCTCTAACCAGCCAAACATTTCTCTCCCATTAAACTTCTCTCTAATCAGCCAAACATTTCTCTCCCATTGGCTTCTCTCTAATCAGCCAAACACTTCTCTCCCATTTATTTTTCTCTGACCAACCAAACATTTCTCTTTCATTAAACTTCTCTCTAACCAGCCTAACATTTCCCCTCAATTAAACTTCTCTCTAACCACCTAAACATTTCTCTCCATTAAACTTCTCTCTAACCACCTAAACATTTCTCTCCCAGTAAACTTCTCTCTAACCACCTAAACATTTCTCTCCCATTAAACTTCTCTCTAACCAACCAACATTTCCCTCATTAAACTTCTCTCTAAATACCCTAACCTTTCTCTGCCATTAAACTTCTCTCTAACCACCTAAACATTTCTCTCCCATTAGACTTCTCTCTAACCACCCAACATTTCTCTCCCATTAAACTTCTCTCTAATCAACGAAACATTTCTCTTCCAATAAACTTCTCTCTAACTAACCAAACATTTCTCTGCCATTAACTCCTTTCTAACCACCCACACATTTCTCTCTCATTAAACTTCTCTCTAACCAAACAAACATTTTCCTCCCATTAACTTCTCTCTAACCAGCCTAACATTTCCCTCCATTAAACTTCTCTCTAACCAAACAAACATTTCCCTCCCATTAAACTTCTCTCTAACAAAAAAACATTTCCCTCCCATTAAACTTCTCTCTAACCAAACAAACATTTCCCTCCCATTAAACTTCTCTCTAATTGTAGAGAAAAGGCGAGGCAAAGTACTATCTGATTTGGGCCTTCCAATGAACACATAAAATAATATGTCGTGAGCAAGTTAGCTAAATGACCATGACTCTCCATTCTATTCGCAGAGCCGTCGGAAGTGGTCCATCATTATTATTTTGTAGCGTACAGATACAGAATGTGTACAAGTTGAATGCATTCGTTCCACCAGTGAACTCTCGAGATTCATTGTAATAATTGCTGTTTCAGAACATTCTAACATTTGCTGTTTCAGCACATCCTAGCATTGATGTTTCAGAACATTCTAGCATTTGCTGTTTCAGCACATTCTAACATTTGCTGTGTTCCAGCACATTCTAGCATTGATGTTTCAGCACATTCTAACATTTGCTGTTTCAGCACATTCTAGCATTGATGTTTCAGCACATTCTAGCATTGATGTTTTAGCACATTCTAGCATTGATGTTTTCAGCACATTCTAACATTGATGTTTCAGCACATTCTAGCATTGATGTTTCAGCACATTCTAGCATTGATGTTTCAGGACATTCTTACATTTGATGTTTCAGCACATTCTAACATTGATGTTTCAGCTCATTCTAGCATTGATTTTCAGCACATTCTAGCATTGATGTTTCAGCCAATCTAGCATTGATGTTTCAGCACATTCTAGCATTGATGTTTCAGCACATTCTAACATTTTCTGTTTCAGCACATTCTAGCATTGATATTTCCGCACATTCTAACATTTTCTGTTTCAGCACATTCTTGCATTGCTGTTTCAGCACATTCTAACATTTTCTGTTTCAGCACATTCTAGCACTGATATTTCAGCACATTCTAACATTTGCTATTTCAGCACATTCTAGCATTGATGTTTCCAGCACATTCTAACATTTTCTGTTTCAGCACATTCTAGCATTGATGTTTCAGCACATTCTAACATTTTCTGTTTCAGCACATTCTAGCATTGATGTTTCAGCACATTCTAGCATTGATGTTTCAGCACATTCTAGCATTGATGTTTCAGCACATTCTAGCATTGATGTTCAGCACATACTAGCATTTTGCTGTTTCTGCACATTCTACAATTTGCTGTTTCAGCACATTCTAGCATTGATGTTTCAGCACATTCTACCATGTTCTGTTTCAGCACATTCTAACATTTGCTGTTTCAGCACATTCTAACATTTGCTGTCTCAGCACATTCTAGCATTGATGTTTCAGCACATTCTAACATGTCTGTTTCAGCACATACTAGCATTTGCTGTTTCAGGCACATTCTAACATTTGCTGTTTTCAGCACATTCTAGCATTGATGTTTCAGCACATTCTAACATTTCTGTTCAGCACATTCTAACATTTGCTGTTTCAGCACATTCTAGCATTGATGTTTCACTACATTCTAACATGTTCTGTTTCAGCACATTCTAGCATTGATGTTTCAGCACATTCTAGCATTGATGTTTCAGCACATTCTAATATTTTCTGTGTCATTAAATATAAAATGCACCAATGGGTGCATTGCTCTTGTTGAGTGTCATCTTGGATCCACGCTCTCTGGTGGTGGACGAGTTATACAGAGATGATTTTAACAGATAACAGAATAGTGAAGGATGACAAGAGTGTTCTTGGAAGAGGTACCAAGCTACCTTCATGGCTGGAACTGTGAACTAACGAGTGTGCATGTTTTATTGACAGAAAAATAACTATTAGAAGATGTGGAGTGATTGAGAGAGTAACACTAAGTAAAAGTTCTTTTAAATAAACAAATTGCACCATCAGACTTTAAAACGACTAATTTTATGTCATAGTTGGAACTGTAATCTTTGTAAAATTATAAGTGACGTATGATGTTGTAGAGGTAAATGATAGTTATTATGAGTAAGTTCTACTTACATTTTATACTAGTGTTGTGTTCATGAGAATTTTGTTATAAAATGTGTCTTTTGCCTATGAAGCTGTGAGCTGGTATTTTTAATTTTACTGCTTGTCGTTTTTGTCAAATTTTAGATAAAAAAAAGAAATGAGCAGACATTTTAAAAGTCTATATTAATCCCAGAAAGATAAACTGAAAATGGAATATGAAGAAGGCTAATTTATAAAGCAGAGAATATGTTCAAGAAAATCAAACAGGGACCGAAATCAAAATAGATAATTAGTCTTTGTACATAAGATACTTCAGCGAGTCACTATTAAGTTTATGAAGAAAATAAAAACAATACGACTTCCTAAATTCAAGTCTAATTGGTCTTCTCCCTTTCCTCTTTTTACTGCTTGGGTTGTCGATGGAGACACAGAGCCCTGCCTCTTGTTCTTCTGGCAGATTCAGCCACCTACACTTGATGATGTTGCACAGTTTCTCTGATATTGTCACGCCAATGTTCACGATGTTTACCTCAAGCCCTGTTTCTTCTGGCAGATTCAGCCACCTACACGTGATGATGTTGCACAGTTTTCTCTGATATTGTCACGCCGATGTTCACAATTTTACCTCTAGCTCTGGGTTCTCTGGCAGATTCAGCCACCTACACGTGATGATGTTGCACAGTTTCTCTGATATTGTCACGCCATTGTTCACGATGTTTACCTCAAGCTCCGTGTTCTTCTCTTTCTCTTCCCACTGTCAAAACAGTCAAGCAGAAAGCTCGAAGAGAAGCGAAGTCGACCACAGCTGTGCCTGAGACTGCAACTAGAACGTCTCTTCATGTCTAATATTTAAAGGCTCATATTAGAAGAAGTTGCAGATCGAAGGTAGTTGTGATTACTACGTGACCCAGACAAGTAAGAGTTCATGTGTGTAGTATGGGGAACATGATAGACTTGGAAAATGGCCAAGAAATCTTCTAACTATTAAAGTAATAAAGATATTAGAAAGTTGGATTGTAGGACATAATCGTGTCAGGAGAGACATCCAACAACATCAAATAACCACAGTCACGATACAATGATCACAAGTCCACAAACAGATACGAGTGGTCTAAAAGACGTGAGCACTTAGTCTACACAACAAAATAAGAGTTTAAATAAAAGAGCCTTCGTTAGTTAACATCGTTCAAGTGTATCATGTCGAAGGAGTGGCAAGCTAGGGAAGTAGTAAGTGGACACAGGGTCACGAGGAAGAGCACAAAGTTTAGTTTTACATCACAAGACGCCACCGACCTGCTTTGTCCGTATATGTGAAAGAACACGTACACATATGCATCACAATGCAAACAAACATTCACACACAAATACACATACATACTCATACCCACACACATACATACATAATGTACATAATCTTTTTTTTTTGAAAACGAGTAGGCTATAAATGTGACCCCTGCCCGGACAAAATTATCAGCAGAAACCTACCCACACTGTCAGCAGAAACCTACCACACTGTCAGCAGAAACCTACCCACACTGTCACGAAACCTACCCACACTGTCAACAGAAACCTACCCCACACTGTCAGCAGAAACCTACCCACACTGTCAGCAGAAACCTACCCCCACTGTCAGCAGAAACCTACCCACACTGTCAGCAGAAACCTACCCCCACTGTCAGCAGAAACCTACCCACACTGTCAGCAGAAACCTACCCACACTGTCAGCAGAAACCTACCCACACTGTCAGCAGAAACCTACCCACACTGTCAGCAGAACCTACCCACACTATCAGCAGAAACCTACCCACACTATTGATTGTAGTCCGTGCTACGGAGTTCGTGCACGTGGACCAGGATTCTCCTCGGATTTCTTCGGGATTCTCGAGGGGGATATCAGAGCACCTGGGGTTCGCCCGGTGTGCAGTGATATATATCCGAACATAAACAATTTCTCTAAACATTTCTAGAGTGTTCATGTAGGATGAGGTTGATATACATACCCCAAGACTGCACTGCAGTGATCACGTGAGTTACAGGTCTGAGTTTTTCTTTCTTTACATTGCTAACGATAAAAAGATAACTTTTAAACCATGTAGGAAATTCGGGGACACAACCACTTGAAAAGAAAATGCAATCCCACATCTCCCTGTCTCTCTGAAGACTGAATATGGCAGCTTAATCCGACTAGGTAGTCAGAAATGGAAGTAATATGCGCTTACAGTTTGAAGTTAATAAATCTACATGGCATTTCAACACCAGGACGAGGTTGCCCCAAAGGAGCATCACCTTGTAGATAGAGTATCCTATCTTCAACTTTGACCGAATCGACTTTCAACTAGAATGCCATGTAAACAATGTTGACTTTCCTTGTCTCCAACGGTTTATCTCATTCTATTAGAGAATTTCACGCTATCTGTTACCACAGTGAGATGGCGGATTTTTTTTTATGTAAACACGGGTTTGATAATAAATGTGTGTACACAGTTCGTTGACCATCGCTGTAGATCAAGTCTTTATTCCTGGCTTCGTTAGCAACAATGGAAGCTAATGACCTTACTTGTGCAGCGGTTGGTTTGGGACAACTTGTACGTTACAATGTCACTGCTATAATGGCTTAGTTTGTGACAAAACTACAGGGACATGCCCAAACAATGACAGTTGTCAGCACACAATTTTCGGACCCCAGTGTCAGTACTTGGATTTTATTTGCAAATATGCCCAAAAATCTGAACCTACTTTCCTGTTTGATGGCAACGACACCTCATGTAATCCGGACACAGATTCTATATCAGTTGAGGAACTCTCAATCAATCTTGCCGTGCTCCTGGTTTAGGATTTATGTGAATGACTTAAAACATCCGGACAGTTTCACGGTAAAACTGAATGGTTCTGCCTCATGTAACAATGTATCAAGGTTTGTAGTTAGTCCGCACGAGATTGATGCCTTCTGCCCTGGGCTGGCCTGATCAACAGGTTACGGATTGAAAGGGCGATAGTTGCAAATATCTGCTCCAACTACATTGGCGGGGTCGGAAACTGGCTCTCAAACAGAACACAAACCAGACCGATTTATGCACAAAACATTTGATGCTTGTTATACAGGAGACGGATGTGGACCAGAGGCCGCAGTTAATAGCAAAACAAAGACCAATCTGTATGACAATGACTGCACACACACACAATGGAGAAGTGGAACCATTATGTTTACTGGTATCTGAACTTTGCAACGCCCCAGAAGACTCACATCATTCGAATCTATCATCGAGCTAGCACTATGATTCGGGTAAAGAATGCCACTCTAAGGGCTTTCTCTGACAGTGGCGGAGTAGTGTTCCAGTATAATGATATATCCTACCCTAATTTATCTGTGAACACTATTGTAGTCAAAACACAAACGTCAATGGCACACATTAAGATTGAGTTCTCACCGACCATTTCGCAGGTCCACAGTGCACTGACGGTATGTGAGGTGCAAACTTTACAGACACCTATTGTCTGGACGAGCATTCTTGTCGTTTTGTGCAGTGTGTAGTGGGTGTAGTAAAGGCTGCAATGTCATCATCTGTACTTGTCACGGCTACTGTTCACATGGGATCTATGGACACGACTGTTCCGGGTCTTGTCTCAGTGTCTGTCCTTTATTTGAGGAAAAATCTGGAAAATGCCTACAATGTAAACATCTTGGCTATACCTGTAATGACACTTGTCCAGGTGGTAATTTTGGGCTACAGTGCGAACGGATGTGTTCTGATGGCTGTGACATCATATTTACTCTCAAATGTCGGGACAACTGTTTTACGACACCTGTCAACAGTCGATCGGGAATCTGTACATGCAAGAGAACGTTCTATGGTCGACTGCACTCTCAATCTCCGGACAACTGTTTAACGAAACCTGTGATTCCCACGTTCAGAAGAGTCTGCCGACCTACAACAGCCCAAGCATATGGACACTTTATGTGTTTCTGTGCTAGACATGGTTCATTTTTTGGTGTTTTTTAGTGAAGCCATGGCTCATATCTTGCTGTGTTTCTTTCCTAGCCATGGCTCATATCTTAGCTTGTGTGTGCTGGCCATGGCTCATATCTTGGTGTGTGTCATGTTAGTCATATCTCGGTGTGTCCGTGTTAATCATGTCTCATATCTTTATGTGTGTCTGTGTTTAGTCATATCTCATATCTTAGTGTGTACCAGTGTAAGTCATATCTTTGTGTGTGCATGTCTGGGTTAGTGATATCTCATATCTTTGTGTGCATGTTTATGTTAGTCATATCTCATATCTTTGTGTGTGCATGTCTGTGTTTGTCACATCTCATATCCTTGTGTGTGCATGGCTATGTTAGTCCCATCTCATATCTTTGTGTGTGCATATCTATGTTAGTCATATCTCTTATCTTTGTGTGCATGTCTATGTTTAGGCATGTGTCATATCTTTGTGTGTGCATGTCAATGTCAGTTATATATCATATCTTTATGTGCATGTTTATGTTAGTCATGTGTCATATATCTTGATGTGTGTCAGTGTTAGTCATGCCTCGTATCGCTGTGTGCATGTCTGTATTAGTCACATCTCATATCTTTGTGTGTGCATGTCTGTGTTAGTCACATCTCCACACCTTTGTTTGTGTATGTCTGTGTTAGTCACATCTCACATCTTTGTGTGTGCATGTCTGTGTTAGTCACCTCTAGTGACTCGGGCAGATGGTGCTCGTAAACCTGGAGGGCCTACCCATCTAAGGGCAGAATCCCCCTACAGAAAAGATCGTCTGCTGCCTTGCAGGAAGATTGGGGACAATCAAAGGCTAGGGAAAGCAAACCCGAATAAAATGCTGGCTGAAATCGGATGCATTGGGCCACTGGCGCAGACACAGTGCAACGTATTAACGGGTTGTTCAGTCAGAGTGGATCTGACAGACTCTAATTGTGATGTTCTGTCTGTGGGGCGATCAACACACTTAGCCTGACAGCTGACTTCATGTGAGAGTCTGGAATCCTTATTCTGATTGAGTCCTGAACGCAGAGAGAGAGAGAGAGAGAACATACGACATAAATCTATGACTGAATTATGGCCACGTTAATTCCCCCAATCGACATACTTCTCGATCCACGCAATCTTCGATGGGCAGTGGACATCTATTTTTTATTTCATGAGAAAGAAAGACAAGAATGAGTAGAAAAGTGTGGCCTTCTTTCTCTGAACGTATTACCAAAACAACGCTGACTTCTAAGAATATGACACTAAGACTCTACGTTGGTCATGTGATGAGAATCAATAACAAGAGATTCATAAAGGGCCCACACGTAGGAACAATAAACATCAGGAACAGAGGGAAAAAAAAAACCTATCGAAACACATTCAAGACAATTCTGATAAAAGGTGCAAAGACACCAGGCCATTGTCTCTCCGAGATTGGGAATCTAGTCGAGAACATTGACTTAATGATGACGTACACGGCAACGCGGTGCAATGTTTGACAACACCGGAAAGATGATGACGGCGACAATAATCACGAAATGAATACAACATTACTTTATAAACCAGTCGCTGAGGGAACGGATTTGATTATCAAATTAGAAGTAAATATTAACCAAATTAGAGAGCCGCTTTAGCTCAGTGGTAATTGAACTGGACTACAATGAACAAGAGGTTTCAATCCTGATCGACGGCTTCCGGGTTCACCCAGACTTAAATGAGTAACGAATTTTGCTGTAAAGTAAAACGGCACGGCGTAAAGTCCACGACATTACCATAAAAACCATGTGCCGAAGGTCTGTAAACAGTATGGTCACTAACACCATTTTTCCTATATGCCATTTGGCGTGAAGGTGTTCTTTAACTTAACTTATCATCTGTTAACCAAATTAGAAATATACATGAACCAAAGGGAATTATCTCAAACAGTTTTTTTTGGTGTGTCGGTACTTTCCGGACTAATAGTCAAGTGTGACATTGTCCAACTGCTCATGCACACGAGCTATAAGTGAACTCAACGTCATGATGTAAAGTGGCATACTCATGCTGTCTGTGCACTTGTGCTTACGATAACGACGTTTGGATTATTTTTGTGTTTGTGCATTTATAAATGTTGTTAGTGTTTCCCAAGTGTAAAGGTCGTCATAAATTGTTAGTTTTTTTTTTTCCAATTGTATCAGTCGTCATAAATTGTTAGTTTTTTCCAATTGTAACAGTCGTCATAAATTGTTAGTTTTTTTTTTTCAATTGTATCAGTCGTCATAAATTGTTATTTTTTTTCCAATTGTATCAGTCGTCATAAATTTTTAGTTTTTTTTCCAATTGTAACAGTCGTCATAAATTGTTTAGTTTTTTTTCCAATTGTAACAGTCGTCATAAATTGTTAGTTTTTTTCCATTGTAACAGTCGTCATAATTGTTAGTTTTTTTCCAATTGTAAAAGTCGTCATAAATTGTTAGTTTTTTTTCCATTGTAACAGTCGTCATAAATTGTTAGTTTTTTCCAATTGTAACAGTCGTCATAATTGTTTGTTTTTTCCAATTGTAACAGTCGTCATAATTGTTAGTTTTTTCCAATTGTAACAGTCGTCATAATTGTTAGTTTTTTTCCAATTGTAACAGTCGTCATAAATTTTAGTTTTTTTTTTCCATTGTAACAGTCGTCATAAGATATACGCACATGAAGTTTCAGGGACTGCACACTAATCTCATTATGATTGTGAATTCTGGTTACAATATTCGTTGTATTCAACCTTAACCCTTTCCGTACGGAAGCTTTTTATCAATGCCAAACAAGAGATTTCAGACAAATTGTTCATTGTTTTAAGAAAAAATCTACATATGTATATTTAACTAACATATAAAATACTATATTTTATTTTATAGATAATTAAACAAGGAATTAGATTTCACCAATACCAAGATGATACAAACATGTAAAAAGAATATGATTTGATGACGGTTAATCAAATTGAGAGTGACGAGCTATGTGGCGAAACGTACGGAAAGAGTTCAGGAGAGCTGGTGGCCGAATTAACTGAACTCGTTGTCGCTTTTTAAAGATGGTGAGCCTGGGTTTGAATCCCGGAAAGTGGGAATTTTAAAGCGGAAACGGGGACGGGGGAGTTGGAGGGGTGTGCGGTTTCATTTCGACTTAACTGAACATGTGACCTTTTACATTCCGGCTCTACAGACACCTCCACCCAGTGCCCCACAACGATAGACTCCAGTAGTGGGATCGGTTTTAAAATAGTAGTCTTATTGAATATATGTATATATTTAAAACCACCGCTTTATGGACGTTTATATTCAGCAAACCATTTCCTTAAAAGACTATTTTAGTTTATTTATTTTATTTAGTTTAATCGACAGATCATGTTCTTTGCACATCGAACATCGCCATGGTGCTCAAATCCTTTCCCAGAGTGCATCAGCACCGCCAAAAGCTAGCGAAAGCACTGGAGACTGTTTTAACACAGACGTACGACCTTTGCAGTACCGACGAAGACTTTGAAAGTGGACGAGGCGTAGAATTTTCTATTTTGTTTGCAAGCGTTTTTCAACTGCACAAACGGCACAATTGATCTCTTTTTCTTTCAAGAGTGGTATACATCGGATCTGACAACCCAGTGACCAGATAATGGTAAAGCCAAGAAGATAACACGGTTTATATTATAACAATTGCATCGCCTATAGCGAGATTCAAATCCGGAACTTTGCTGTACAATGGCCGTCAACCTATCTCTAGATCACCAAGCAGTCACCCCCCCCCCCCATATTTTTTTGCCAAATAATAAGACGAGTTCTGCAATTCTATATAGAACTAATCATATATGAAAGTGAATCATGGATAACCAGTAAATAAACAAGAAGGCAATTGAGGCACATAACTGTGGTTTTATAGAAGAATGTAGACGAAGTCCAGAGAGAGATCAGAACAGAAAGAATTTTATTCAAAATCAATGAAAAGAACAAAATGATAAAAACTGAGAATTATGACAACATGATTTTAAAAATAGACAAGACGACAACTTTGAAAGGCGCAGTCACTTAACAGCGTGACACAGAAAGAAATAAGAAAAAATAGATAAGGAGATACGTATGAAAGATATCAGTCAAGTTAGCAGCTTGACACAGAAAGAAATAAAGAAATATTATATGTAGCATTGGCGAAAAGGATATGTGGAGTGACATGATCGCCAAAGCTTCAGGGATGACGGGGTTTGACACAACGAGTTAATGAAATAGCGCGGACAATAGAAGAGCACCTGGTGATGATAATGTATTGTGTGCTCTACAACGTGAACATTGTACTGTACGTTTTGATATATTGAACCAATTAACACTGCCATTATAGATGTATAGAGTAGAGAGAGTTAACTTCACAATGGGAACATATTTAGAGAGCCGGGGATGGAAATAAATATTATTATTATTTGTGTGTGTGTGTGTGTCGCCAGCTTTTACCTCTCCCTAGAGACTAGGAACTAAATTGTGCTTGTTAATTTGCTTTATCCTGACAGCCGTGTGCACAGGGGTCTCTCGCCTCACAGGCTGAGATACTCATTTTTTTTCCGTCGATGAGTAATTGACGCTTCAACCGGGTCTCGATGCTGAGACCATGGTGGTTGCCATATAGAGAATTACAAATCTCAATTGTGCAGCCGGAAATGAACTCACATTATCTCTGTCTAGAGACGGGTGTCTTGCCTCGAGACCAACTCGTCCCTCTAAAAGTAAATCCGAAATCTGAAAAATCATGCAGATAAAAGAAAAATATTTTCAAATTGTCGTAATGCATACAACGTTACACATTGCGAATTGTGTTTTACTACTACTGTATGCTTCTAGTCTGTGTTACGTTTGTTTTGGTAAGTTGATGTGCACCAGTTCATTTAGAATAATTTGTGTTTAGTATACTCCTAAAAAAAATATCAAATAACACTCGGTTATTGGTTTGTTATGATGTAGATTACAAGAAATATTGCCTATGTTGTTTTTAATCATCTATTTGTTACATATTTTATATTGCATTAACCTTTTCCGAGTGTTTCATCTGCTTATATCAGATCACAAAAAAGAATATATATATCTAACATGTACTGCCAACTTTTCCTTATATCCCAATTATTATATATATATAATATATATATATATATATATATATATATATATATATATATATGTACAGGAAGACATTTCTTTTTTTTTCATTTTACGCTGCCACAGTCTTGACTAGCCGCGATAGCTCAGTAGTTAGTGAACAGGACTACAAAGGACAAGGGTAGGGTTCGATCCCAATCGACTGCTTTCGGGTTAACCCAGCCTTAAATGGGTACCGGATTTTTTTTCTGGGAAAGTAAAGTAACACGGCATAATACCGACCACATTACCCTAAAAATCATGTGCTGAAGGTTTGTAAAATATAGGGTCACTAACACCATATTTCCCAATATGTGTGAATGTTTCCCAATAGAACTGGGGTTAAACAAGGATGTATTTTATCGCCCTTGTTATTTGGAATTGTTATGGACTTCATAATGAAGAAATGCTGCACTGGTAATAAGGCATCGAATGGATACAAGGAGACCATTTTGAGACCTCGACTTTGCTGAACATAGTTCTCATCAGCAGTCAGATAAAAACGATGCAGGAAAACACAAATGAACTATCATCAATAGCCAGCAAAATTGGCTTGAGGTCAATCATGAAAGACTAAAGTCATGAAAGTTTAATTCCAACAAGTGACAAAATATACATGGAAAACAAACCAGTAGAAGAGATCGATCACTTTATCTATCTTGGAAGTCACATTGATCGAGAAGGGATACGAGCAAAGAAATTAGAATCAGACTGGCTAAAGCAGCATGTCTTTCAGAACCTTGAAAAGTTGTGGAAATCAAAACTCATTAGCACAAACACAAAACTTAGGCTATTCAAATCAAATGTACTATCAACCCTTACGTATGCGTGTGAAAGCTGGAAAACAACAAGAGATATAGAAACAAAGTTGAACGCATTCGAAAATAAATGTCTAAGGAAAATACTTGGTATAGAATGGAACGAATTCAAAACAAACGAGGAAATTAGAGAAATCGCCAACCAACCACTAATATCTTCAGTAATAAAGAAGACGATGGTCATACGTTGGACATGTGATGAGAAGAGATAATAATCGAATAGCAAGCAAGCCCTCATATGGGAAACACAGGTAAAAAGAAAAAGAAGAACCCAGGGAGACACTGAGAAGAACATTGATGAGAGAGGCAAGAGCAGCAGGAATCGGCTCCCTCAATGAGATAGAACTGCTTGCACAGAACAGAGACAGATGGCGAGATTTAATAAAATATCTTTAAAGAAAACTGCTAGAACAAAAATTCATATAGGAGAAGGTGTATCTTGGTCTACGACCTATGGGCCGGTTACGGCTCGAAAGGTCAATAGATAGATAGAACACCATATTTCCCTATACCCACTTGGCGTGATGGGGGTACTTTACTTTTTTTTTTTTAAGACAGTAGTTAAGGCCTATTGTTAAGATTAGCAAATACAAGAGAAAATCCACAAAAACCGCAAGAAAGGATTCATGTACAAATTGTGAGAAACAAAACAAAGGCGATAATACACATAACAATCTACAATGTGCATTATATTGACTTTGAAGATCAATTTAACCTGACGGTGTTCAATAAGAGACCACCTGTGAATGAATCTTTGGAGCTGTGGTTTCAGCTGAAGCGAGCAAGTATGAACAAACAATTATCCACTCGTATCTTTTATTTTATTTTACTGAACTCATTCTGTCACCAATATATATTGTCTCTTCGTTTACTCTTGAAATTGTAATTAATTTATTTCACCTTTGCTATCGCATGCTTTTTACACAATCTGGGGGTGGGGGAGGGGGGAATTATATTCAATTATCCAGCATTCCCATATCCACCCCAGCGACAGTGCCTGCATTTCTTGAAGTGTTTGTATGGCAGATTTTATAGTTTATAATGATGATGGGATGTTTAGGGACAATACATGAAGTTGAACTTTCTACATTCAGGAACAATAAAGTTGTCATTGATGAAATATTATTTTTTGTATGTAAAGTAGTCGTTGAATGAAAATTGTAATGAATTTAGCAAACATCTTAGTCCTGTGAGTTCCTATAACGTTGTCTGTTGAAAGATTTCATTTCTCTATCAATTCCTCTGTGTGGATGGTGTGGACTCACATTTCTTCCTCGTGTGGTGTATCAGGCGCCTAGGTTAATCCTAATAAAGCATCCGTTGCATGATTCCCCCTTAACAATCATATCGTTAACAGGGAAACACCGGTGGTAGGAATGGGAGCTGATGAGGTGACCAGCGACAGGTTGATGACGTTCCAAGCAGTTAAGTTTGATCGCAGCCTGTGTTTTCGGGACCACGTCGACCATGTGATAACAAAATCCCGCAAAGGAATGACCGTCTTGAATGTCGTGGCAGCTGCCAACATCGAGCAGAGGCTACTTACCCTTCTCTTCCAGGTTCTAGTCTTCACACCAATCCAGTACGCTCTGGCAATTCTTACTGTCAGTAAGACGCAAATTGACAGGCTGGAATAAATACAGAATGAAGCCATGCGCATTATATTGGGGTGTATGAGGGACACTCCCTGTGTAGCAATGAGGTATCTTCTTGACTTTCCAACCATGGAGGACAGGATCAGTATCTGGAAGCACAAACATACCTGAAGATAATTGCATATAAATAGTATCCATAGCACCACGAGCTCAACACAGGGAAAGGTGCAAGGCTAAAAAGAGGCACCTCATGGGTGAGCGAGCAGAAGATGTCATCAATCAGGTCTGTGGGGTTACCAATATCAACGTTTGTCGAGGAGTGGATACCGGTGCCTACGTCATTCAAGGGGACATGCTCGTGTATTTTCACAATCGACAGAAAATGTAGGGAATATAACTCAGTAGTGGTCAATGATGAGGTCAACGGTCTCACTCGGGATAACACCGATGAGAAAGATGCAGTCATCTATACAGACTTATATATAATACGACACGAAAGGAGTGCATGGGCATTTACAGCACACTCAACAGGCAGTATAATCAAGGAAGACAGTGGTGCATACGTTATGACCACAAGTAGCATGACAACGTAGGTGATGACAGTAACCAATGCATTCATCTTTTTAAAGTCACATTACTCACACTCACGCCTGTATACTGAGTGATTCGATGAGCATGATAAGAAAGTAGAGGCGGGCTCTGTACGCCTGCAATCATTGTAGAAGTCAGTAATACGTAAGGCCACCATTGTCTACGTACCAGGACATGTGGGGAGATGAAAGAGCGGACAGGTTGGCTAGCTCCGCTATATTTTAAGACGGTCAACTAATGGATCGGACGGACATCACCAATGCATTTCGAGAAGTGGGAAGGACACAGGATAAGTCATATCATTGGATACACAACCATAAGTCCACGTCACACCTTCTGATGAAAGAGATGGGAGTTAAGATGGACGCAGCCAGAAACAAGAAACTTAGTGGGCGTATGAGAAGACTTATCAACCAACACAGAACTGGAGTTGTCAGCTCTGGAGGGGATCTGAGCACCTATGATCATGTTCGGAGTGCAATGATGATGACCCGCAAATAATGTAATAACGCAATGCTTCATTAAGCACGGTTATAGTTCTTACAATGTTATTGTTACCATATCTAATCGTAACGATGTGGCTTTGTTTGCAATCTCTAGTATTTGTGATACAGTGTTATTCGATAACAGACGCCACATATTTTTGCTCAGATCACAGTATGTTATTCTTGTGGAGCGTCCTTGTAAGGAAAGTGTAAAGTTCGTGGTGTTAAGAATTATCAACTAATAAATATGTCAATTATAATCATCATTAATGTAACGCTACTCATTCAAGAGATGTCCATGAGAAATAAAGACGGCCTGGCTTGATACAGACAACACCATACAAAAATATGCCGGGTTCATAGAGAAATATGGTTACTAACAACATTTTCACGGAATGCCTAACAAGGCATAGAGAAATATGGTTACCAACAACATTTTCACGGAATGCCTAACAAGGCATAGAGAAATATGGTTACTAACAACATTTTCACGGAATGCCTAACAAGGCATAGAGAAATATGGTTACCAACAACATTTTCACGGAATGCCTAACAAGGCATAGAGAAATATGGTTACTAACAACATTTTCACGGAATGCCTAGCAAGGCATAGAGAAATATGGTTACCAACAACATTTTCACGGAATGCCTAACAAGGCATAGAGAAATATGGTTACTAACAACATTTTCACGGAATGCCTAACAACGCATAGAGAAATATGGTTACTAACAACATTTTCACGGAATGCCTAACAAGGCATAGAGGAAACCTTTACATTTTATTTTGTTAACTTGTTAATCTTGCCTGTTATTAAGTCCGTTTCAGCATCATCCTTCTGTTCACTCACACTTTCTCTCTTCCTTTTATGACGTATGTGATCACGCGGCCGATTGGTTGGTCTCGAGACAAGACATAACTCAAAAATAACAAGAGTACCATGGCCCTCAAGGGAAATACATATACCGACGTTTTGCCCACACAACGTTCTCGTCTAGAACTCTGTTTTCTTTGCTACCAACGGATGAAGATGAGCCCGGAACTGATGTAGAAATACCATGTATGGACACTTCCTCGAGAAGCAGGTTTGGAGCTTGGTGGCACCGATTTGATTCTGAAAATGCATGCCCCACTTCTATGCCACCTTGGCGAGGTACGGAAAACACAGAAAACATAGATCGGCTGGTTTTGCTTGTTGGTGCAATAACACTGCCCCAGAATCTCAATAGGTCCTAGTTTGAAACTATGCGACAACCACCCCACCATAAATACAGATCAAAACATCCCTACAATAGCCTATAACATAACAACTCCCCAAGATTCCAACAAACACATTCTTGGCTGTTGCTGCTTCGATATGGCTCAAAATACAAACTCTAGGACATGTCTATTTGGTTGCCCCTATCCTCGAGTTGCCCCAAATGTTTCAATACCACATTTTCATGGATGTGGTTGTACATTTTGGGACTAGATAGAACTCAGAATATGTTGAAGTGTGGCACGGCTCCTCGTTCTCGGACTATCTCCATTTCCACACTACAAGTACTTCTCCAGACATGTTAAAATGATATGCGATAGCACATGGATAGGAAGTGTATAGTATCTACATACTAGCCACAAAGCATCTACATAGTAGTCACATAACATCTACACAATAGCCACATATCATCTACATAGCAGCACATGGATATCATAGATATAGACAACCGCAGCTCTCTGCTGCCGACAAATGGCTACGTGCAGAGAGAGCCACACGCTGCAGCCATAAGGCAATTACTGTAGCTGCAGCGACACAGACAAAAAAACTGCTACGCACAAAGAGAGAGAGAGAGAATCGCTGCAACTAGAGACACAGTCACACAGAAAAGCACAGAGAGAGAGACAACATACATCTACACACATAGAGAGACAACATACATCTACACACATAGAGAGACAACATACATCTACACACATAGAGAGACAACATACATCTACACACATAGAGAGACAACATACATCTACACACATAGAGAGACAACAGACGGGTGCGTAAAGTGACAACCACAACTCGTTGGAGCCAGAGAGAGACAAGAAAGGCTACTCACATCGCTGCAGCCACAGACAACAAACAGGTGAAACCAGAGAGACAGCCACACAACAAGTTGGCACGTAGAGACAGCTGTAGACAGAGAATCAAAGCTGGCTGCAGCACAGACAACAAACAGGTGAAACCAGAGAGACAGCCACACAACAAGTGGGCACATAGAGACAGCTGTAGACAGAGAATCAAAGCTGGCTGCAGCCACAGACAACAAACAGGTGAAACCAGAGAGACAGCCACACAACAAGCGGGCACATAGAGACAGCTGTAGACAGACAACCAAAGCTGGCTGCGGGCACAACATACAAATGAAAGCAAGCAGATAGAGATAAACGCTGCAGCCACACACAGAGAAAACAAACGGCTTAGAGGCACGTAGACAAACAACAACGACGTTCACAGAGAGAGACACATAATGATATACACAGAGAGAGAGAGAGAGAGAGAGAGACGTTCTCAGCTTGCTACAGTCCCATAGAGAGAGAGAGAGAGAGGCAAACGCCACACAGTAAGAGGCAACAAACGACTATACAGAGAGGGAGACTAACTAGGAGTCACAACATAAAAAGCACAGATGATAGCATTTCACGAAAAATACACTCTAGTAGAGCCACATGGTTTGCGCGGGATTCCTGTAGGGGACTTGCTGAGGTAGTTCCGATGTATAGGAAGAAGTACTTTTCCACGCCCCTGGGATACCGTCTAAATCGTCCCGTAGACACGTAGACAGATAGGCAGAGACAAACTGTAGAGTTCCTACAAAAAACAAAACCATGTATAAATGGTAGCAGAGACTATGTTGCTCTGACGAAAAATACACTCTAGTTGTGGAAACTCCTACGGGAATTCCCAGTATGATTACAAAACAGCTATGGTGACGTAGATGGGACTACACACTGCTGCGCAGGGCCTCCCCTGTGGTTTGTCGATGCACAAATGATGACAATTTTTGGACCTTAGACCTCTTTTATGTTGAGACTTTATGTGACTGTATGGAATGCCGTTGCTTCAACTCTGAAATGTGTACACATTTCTGCGATAGGAAAATTGTATTGTTTTGTCTGTCTGCTTGGGTAGATTATATTGATGCCACTGCCTCTCTTCTTCACTTGTTGGTCCACTTTGTAAACTGGATCCGTTTACCACTGTGATATTTCACCTGGAGCATGATATGACACAAGGCTGTCATTGTTGTCTCGAACTGCTCATTTTTGTAGACTATCCCTGGGACATCAAGGATTAATCACGGCTGAACGTGGTTCGGGTGTGTGAGTTTCGCACTGATTTTTGTTTCTAATGCATGTGCATGTTATCTGAAGATTTCCCTTGCAAGATAATGTGGGTTTTCCTTATGAGTCTGTTTTTGTACTGTATTGGAACCATTCATGTAGTGAGTGATCTAGGACCCTTTACAACATGGATATGGGGTTTATGCTTTCTACACCATGCTATAGGTTCTACATGATATTATGTTGTATATTGTCATGATGGGGTGGGGAAGGGTGGGGGCTTTCGTTGCTCCCAGGGTTGTTGCGAATGCCATGTTTTGAACTTTGTGAAGTATTCCAGATTTATCTTGGCTACTGTTGACCATGAGCTTGAGGCTCCATAATGGGTGTATTGCTACAGTTTAGACTTGCTTTAAGAACTTTTTGTTTGCTGCCTAATATTTGCCTTGCTCGTTATTTCATCATTGACAGTCTTTGAATTGCTTTTCCTTCGAATCTTTCAATATTGGGTTTTTCTTTAGGAGCCTAAGGTGAAGGGTGACTCAAATAAATGTTGGAGTGTAGGTTTGAGGTTTGTAAGTTTCCTATGTGAGCATAGAGTCAGGAGTGACTCAAATAAATGTTGGAGTGTAGGTTTGAGGTTTGTAAGTTTCCTATGTGAGCATAGAGTCAGGAGTGACTCAAATAAATGTTGGAGTGTAGGTTTGAGGGTTTGTAAGTTTCCTATGTGAGCATAGAGTCAGGAGTGACTCAAATAAATGTTGGAGTGTAGGTTTGAGGTTTGTAAGTTTCCTATGTGAGCATAGAGTCAGGAGTGACTCAAATAAATGTTGGAGTGTAGGTTTGAGGGTTTGTAAGTTTCCATGTGAGCATAGAGTCAGGAGTGACTCAATAAATGTTGGTGTGTAGGTTTGAGGGTTTGTAAGTTTCCTATGTGAGCATAGAGTCAGAGTGACTCAATAAATGTTGGTGTGTAGGTTTGAGGGTTTGTAAGTTTCCCATGTGAGCATAGAGTCAGGAGTGACTCAAATAAATGTTGTGTGTAGGTTTGAGGTATTGTAAGTTTCCCATGTGAGCATAGAGTCAGGAGTGACTCAAATAAATGTTGGTGTGTAGGTTTGAGGTATTGTAAGTTTCCCATGTGAGCATAGAGTCAGGAGTGACTCAAATAAATGTTGGTGTGTAGGTTTGAGGTATTGTAAGTTTCCCATGTGAGCATAGAGTCAGGAGTGACTCAAATAAATGTTGGTGTGTAGGTTTGAGGTATGTAAGTTTCCCATGTGAGCATAGAGTCAGGAGTGACTCAAATAAATGTTGGTGTGTAGGTTTGAGGTATTGTAAGTTTCCCATGTGAGCATAGAGTCAGGAGTGACTCAAATAAATGTTGGAGTGTAGGTTTGAGGTATTTTAAGGTTTCCATTTGAGCCTAGAGTCAAGGGTGACTTCTAGAAACGTTGGTGTTTTCATTTTAGGCATTTACAGTTTTCACAGCTTTGTATGGAGAGAGTGAGAAAACTGTGGCTGTAGTTTTCCTCTTGTTTAATTTTAGACCCCATGTCTTTGTCAAGTTTCTACCTTCTACACTGCTTTTTTTTGGTTTTTGGAGCAGATAAGAGGCTGTAGTGACGTGTTCCATGGTTGTCCAGATAGGAAAGCCATCAGCGTGTAGGTTATTAGAAACATGTTGGTGACAGCATTTGGTTATGTCATTTATGAATATTAGGATAAGTAAGGTTCCTATAACACTTCCATGTGGGAACTTTCTTTAGACTGACTTGCTAAGATGATTGATTGTTTTCATTCGGTTGGCTCTTTGGATTATGTAGTCTTTGATGAAGGCGAACATGTTTTGTGTAGATCCTGCTTATATGGTTTTAAACATCAGTCATTCCTTCGATACAATGTCAAAGACATGGGAGAAGTCAAAGAAAATTGTCACTTAATGTTTTTCCTGGAAATATATGTTAGTATTAAACATTTAACGTATGTGAATGTGCATCCTAATTATTGATGTTTTGTTTTATTTTGCAGATGAGATCTGGTTTTGTCCTGGAGATCCAGCAATCACACAAGCCTTGATATTAATCGAAGCACAACTCAGGGAGCCTGTCAGCTTTTCATTCTGTGCTGAGTCCAGGAACAAATTTGATCAATATGTCAACATAAATCATCCCAGCCATTCTGGATTGTACAATAATTACTCAAACGAAAATCACACCATTCGTGTTAACATTTTACTTGAGAAGGCCAAGATCATAGTTAACACCACTGTCATTGAAGTGAAACAGGAGGACTTTGAACATTCCTTCTCTGTAACTGTGTACACAGAAGATAATACCTTGACTGTGACGTTTGTTCTGATACTAACAGGTATTTATTTATGTAAATGTGTACACAACGTGAAGAACAAACTTCTGTGGGATCATAAATTCAGTCAGTTTAAATAACTTGGTATGTGATGGATACATATCAAAAGAAATATTTAAAATATTGACACCACTAAATGAATCGCATTATCTCAAACTCGCTACATGAAACATGTATTGCCTATCATCTAAATTGCACATTGAACAAATCTATATCATTGCTTAGATCTTGTATATTCTTAGCTTGTTGTGATTGACAGCACCTAGTCTGTTTTGTCCTATAAGTCATCACTGATTGGCTGGTCAACGCTCTCGTCTGACTTTTACCGTACCGACTTCCTGTTCTTTAAGTAAGATCACGGCAGCAAGATGCGAGTCGAGATAGCTCAATGGTTAGTGAACTGGACTACAAGGACAAGAGGTAGGATTCGATCCCAACCGACGACTTCCGGTTCACCCAGCCTCTAATGGGTACCGGATTTTTTTTTTTTTTAGTCGGAAAGATAAAGCGGCACGGGCGTAATAAATACCGACCACATGACACCAAAAATCATGTGCCGAAGGTCGGGTAAAATTTATGGTCACGAACACCATATTCCTTGGTGTGACGGGGCTCTTTGCTTATGGCAGCAAGATCCATAATCATTACCTGCTTGATTGACTCGTCCAGCTTCCGCCAGGGTATTAAGAATGTCACCACGGACCATCGTTCGACCATCTCTACAAACCGCTGTAGCTGCAAGCCTTGACACATTATATTTCCTTGTATTTTCACAAGTCCTGGAGGACTTTATAGAAATAATAGCAGCAGCAGGAGAAACAGGGGTGACATGGCTACACATAATATTTAATGCAGCATGGCACCAACAACAAGCCCCAGAAGACTGGCAACAGGCAAGCATCGTACCAATATGGAAAAAGAAAGGTAGCAAAAGAGACTGCAATCATTATAGAGGTGTATCTCTTCTCAGCCATGTAGGAAAGCTATACGCCAAAATCTTGGAAAAAAGGCTGAGACCAATAATAGAACTACAGTTAAGTGATTATTAAATGGGGTTCCGATAAAAAAACAGAGGATGTACTGATGCTCTATTCACATTAAAACAGATTGCAAAAAAATCAGCAGAATACAATCAAAATTTATACATAGCTTTCATTGACCAGGAAAAAGCATTCGACAGAGTAAACAGAGAACAACTGTGGGAGATACTAACAACATACGGAGTAAGCCAACATCTAACCAACCTAATTAAAAGTCTCAACATCAACAGTAGCTGCGGGGTCGGAACAGCAGCAGGCTGCACAGACCACTTCGAAGTTAGATCAGGAGTAAGACAGGGGTGCGTACTATCCCCCTACTGTTTATTACATACATGGACTATATAAGCAAGCAAGCCAACCCATCAGAGACAGAGGAGATCAACGAACTTTTATTTTCAGACGATCAGGCACTAATACATGAAACAATAGAAGACCTACAAGAACACTTAAACAAATTCAACAGCCCAGGCACAAAATACAACATGAATATCAACATCAATAAAACAGAATTCAGGAATGTCGCAAAAAATGAACAAAACATCAACATAACTAAAGAAGGCAGACAACTAAAACAAGTAGAGGAATTCAAATACCTAGGAAGTTTAGAGATAGAATCAAGATGTAACAAAGCTTGTCAAATTATTGGAGACCACCATTATTGTCCAACAAGGAAATAACTCTGGAGGCAAAACGAGCACTATACAATACAATCTTCATCCCAAAGTTGTGCTACCAATGCCAGACCTGGACTCTAGATGCAAGAACAATAAGGAAAATAACCTCTACAGAGATGAAATGTGTTAGACAAATGACAAGAAACAGTCTGAGAGATAAGCTCAGAAATGAAGAACTGGGAAAAAGCTAGGAAGAGCCCCCGTCATAGAATATTTAAGGAAACAACAGATACAATGGTTTGGCCACGTGACAAGGCAGAAAGATTAAAACACAACACAACGAGCCTTCAGCAAACGTTGTGAGAATACCAGACCCAAGGGTCGACCACGAAAAAGATGGGTCGATGGAATATTAGAAGCACTAGGAAACATAACAGCAATAGAGGCGAACAGATGAGCAAAAGACCGCAAATTATATCTCCCCTCGACGGTGAAAAGCAGACGAGGAAGGAAAGAAGAAGAGGCAGAATATTTTTTTTAATGTGGAGAAATAATGACTTCTGTATTGCTTTTGTAATTCTTTTGTTCAAATAGCGGCCGCAGGAAAGTATCAATAAAATATATGCTACCTAAAGGATACAATCAAGTAACAAAGAGACATTCTCCCCTTAATTTCATTTTGAGTAATGCCGTGTCCATTGTTATATATCCTTTACACTCCTCTCAAAATCCTCTATAATTTCTTCACAGTTTCAATCATCATTGTGGGGTTTGCTTCTTGGCGTAGACAATCGCTAATCAGCACAAGAATAATGAATATTTAATTGTTCTTTTTTTCCAACAATTTTGTCATCCTTCTTCTGCGTTATTTTCGTGACCTTTCCTATTTATATAATCTTTCCTTCTGCCCATGCTAAACATTAGGCAACTTTGACGTAACATTTAACTTCTTAATTTATTCGTCATTCTTTTCTCCAGCCATACTAATCTGTGGAATCTTCTACAACCCTTGTTTTCGAAAGTAATCAAGTGTTAATCAGTAGATCTAAACGTTATATGATATACCTTCACGGTTATAGTGGAAACATTAGAAACAATAGCATTTCCCGGAACAATAATTACATGTTACTCTTTGTAACTCAGCAGCCATGAAAACAAACATTAGAAAGTTACATTACTAACTAATAAACATAATCAGGCAAAATAGGAAGAAAACTCATGAAATCTCTCCAGGAAGAGTAAATAAATCTACCTTAGATATTAAACACTTTATGTCCATCTTTGTTAGATGAAGTCTTTCTAGAAATTGAGGTAGATATGAGAGTAAAGCAGCGACATAATGCCATAGAGGCGTCTTCTCACAGTCAATTAGAATGCTATTCACATTACTGGTCTCATAAGCGACACTGTCTGACGCTACTCAAGTGAGACCAACAAAATAAACAGCAGCAGCATCCATAACTATTGTATATATTCTCAGGATCAAGATCAGGTGATGGCCCTCGATGTCTACCACAGATTAACTCAGGCTGCCCTGATGACTGGCATCCAGTGGAAGATGGAAGATGTCTGATTTTGGTGACACAATTTCCGCGTTTAATTCCCTCACAACAATGCAAGTTAAATGACGGGAAAGTGACCACAGTTAGTGATATCTTCGTGCTGAGGTCATGTCTACAATGTAAGATACAGGGTGAATGTGAAGAGCGAAAGATTGAGCCTAGGAGCGAAAAGATAATGAATGAGAACGGTATATAAATAGCCACATAAATGTATTTAAGATGGTGAGGGTGTTTCAGAGATACTGTGATTAACAGGAATACAAAAAAAAAAAACAAGGTAAGGTGATTTAGGAATGCAAACATATTGAGTTAATATTGAAGATTTATTACAGAGTGAGTGTGAGTTAGAGGAAAAGAGAGACATAAAGCGAGAACGACTTAGGAGTGAAGCACGGAATGGTTGAAAAATGGGTAAAATAAAACGAGGATTTTTTTATGAGAAAGAAAGACAAAAGTAATAAGAAATACGGTGGCACCTAGTGGGACAAGAAGAGACGATTAATTGCAGGGAGAGAAAAAGTGGGGTTGGGGGGGGTACAGAGAGATAGTGGGGAGGCACTTAATGAGAATGAGAGATTGAAAGATAGAGACAGAAAGAAACTGATATTTAATGGAAGTAAGAGATACAATATATTTACTTGATAGAAAAAAAGTCAGTGGAAATGCAGTAGAGTAACAGTGGATGCTAAAATAGAAACAGCGTGACGGTGATTCAGTGTAGGAGATAGAACATAATTTGAATTAGAGAGACTGGGGAATGATTAATAACTAGCAACGTTGTAGAATGTGATTAACCTGAAGAGATACAGAAAACGTGTTAATTAGAAGAGAAACAGAGAGAATGCAAACAAATGGTCGAAATTGAAAGTGCATGCATATATATAGATAATAGATATTTATATATATATATACATATATATATATATATATATATATATATATGTATATATATATATATATATATATATATATATATATATAATATATAAATCTATATATATTAAATCAAGTGAGACCCTAATCAAGGAACTTCAATTCACTGATGATGCGGCGCTGGTTGCTCACGATGAAACCGTATTGCAGTCAATGATTAACAATCGAGATAGATCGTGTGATTTATTCTCCCTGTCAATAAGTGTCCAGAAGACTGTATTGTTTCAACACGGTGTAGTCAGTCCCGCAGCTATATCATTAAATAACACACCCTTTGAATCTGTGAGAAAGTTCACCTATCTCTGTTCAATGGTCACAACCACTGTCTCCCTTGAAGAAGAAACAAATTAACTAATCGGAAAGGCAGCTTCCACATTTGGTAAACTTAAAAATAGTGCATGAACCGACACCAGCCTAACGCGCAGGACTAACATTCAAATGTACCACAGTTGTGTGTTTTGTACACATCTATACGGATCAGAAACTTGGACTAACTATGCAGGGCAGTAGAAATGGTTAAACATATTTGATCTGAATTGCCTTCGACAGATCATGAACATCAAATGGCAGGACAAAGTAAATAACTTTAAAGTTTTACAACGAGCCAGACTCCCATCCATCATGGCAACACGTAGGGGTCTGAGACCAAGGTGGCTGCGTCATGTAAGAAGAATAGTAAATAACTGTATTCCCCCCAAAATATAATATGGTGAACTTAAGGTCGGAAAGACATCAAAGGGCAGATAAGTGTTTAGATATAAGGATGTATAAAGGGCTTCCTTGAGTGAACTCTCTAACAGTGAAAGAAACTGAGAAAATCTGGATGTAGATCGTAGCACATTGAGAACGAAAATAAAAAATGGCACAGCAATTTTCAATTCGGAAGAGAAAAGACGCAGGAGAAAGGAGACGAGTCAAAACGAATACATCTTGTTGATTCTACAGAGGGATTTGTCTGTCCAATATTGGCCACGAGAGAAGCTGTCAGGCACCACGAATACATCTTGTTCATTCTACAGACGGGATTTGTCTGTCCAACATTGGCCACGAGAGAAGCTGTTCAGCAAAAACAGCATCCAGCATAATACATAATATATTTAACAAACTACTGACTTATAATGATTGCTTGCTACTAACCGTCTGTCAAGTGGCCAAAGACCATACACACACACACACGCACGCACGCACGCACACACACACACACACACACACACACACACACACACACATACATACATATATATATATATATATATATATATATATATATATATACATATCATCATCATCATCAAGTACCGGGCCTGCTGCCGTAGGTGATCATGTCTCTCCACAACTTTCGATCTGGACAGTTATTTATCATTTCTGTTGCTGACCTTCTGCCAAGCCATTCTCTTAAGCTGTGTGGTATCTTTTCTCTTTGCTTCCCCCTATCTCTTCGTCCATCAATTTTCCCAATTGTTACAATATATTCCAGTTTTTTTCTCTTCTCATTACATGGCCAAATAATGATGATTGTTTCTTCCTAATATTGGAAATTAACTCTCTTTTTCCTTTGGCCTCTTTCAGAACGCTTTCATTACTCTTCTTAGCTGTCCATTGTATTCTCAACATTTTTCTGTAAAACATTTCTACAGACTACAGTAATTTTCTTGTCTGTTGTCCTATTGTCTATGATTCACATTCATATGTTAAGACTGGCTCTACATATAATTTAAGAACTCTTTTTCTTGTTTTCATTGTCAAAAATAGATTGCATAGTATCTTCCTAATTTTTTGGAAAGCTGCTTTTGTCTGAGCCATTCTGTATCTCACCTCTTTTGCACATCTTCCGTTTGAGGTTAACAAAGTTCCCAAATATTTAAATTCTTTTACCTGTTTTAATATTGTTGTCTTTATTTTGCACTGAGGTGATGTCTTTTTCTTTGTTGTTACCATTACCTCTGTCTTTTTTCTTTTCCGTCTGTATCATCAGCATACCTTAGATTACTTACATTATTACCTACAATTGTTATTCCAGGCATGCCCCTTATAGAACTTAAAATAATCTCACTATAAATATTAACCAAATCAGATGACAGCGCACAACTTTGCCTAACACCCTGTTTTATTTGTTGAAACATTCCCAATTGGTTTCCAGTTCTTATGGTTTGTTGCCACTACATTTTCTTTATTATTCTTAGATCTTTGCTGTCTATGTTTATGCTTTCTAAAATTTGTGTTATTTCTTGGTGCTTTACTTTTTCAAATACTTTGGTATAATCTATGAAACATAGGTGTAGCTCTGTTTTCACCTCTTTGGCTCTTTGTACTAAAAATCGTATGATGACATTGCTTGTTCCTTTACAACTAAGAAAACTACACTGTTCATCACTAATTTTTGAACTGATTTTGTTTCGCACTCTTCGCTAATGATTCTTTGTAATATCTTAGTCATGTGACTCATAAGGCTTATTGTACGATGATCATCGCATTCAATCGAAAAGGTTTCTTTGGAGGGATATAAATATATATATGCACACATAGCATAGATACATAAGGATATACAAGTGTTGTAAATATGAAGCGATTATTGCACAGCAAAGTATGCATCCCCTCACATAAATATGCAATAACTACATTTGTTAATGTAAAGACGAAGATAATATAATGGTAGCTTTGAAGGAAGCCACCGCTTTAAGATGTATAGACTATGTTCATTAAGTTAAGTGATAAAAATGAACTTCAGTTTGAACTTACAGCCTCAATTCTTAGTGCAATGCCATCTAAAATAAAAAAAACCAACAAAATGTATTAGCATAACGTTGTATAGTGACCATGTACCAGTAGTTGGAAAGATAAGAATAAAACTACGGAAGGCACAGAAATCACCAAGAAATATAAAATTAGAACTAGATATGCTAAGAGTAGATAAACAGATGAGTGATAAGTACAGCACGATAGTACAAAATAGATATAATGCTATTGAGAAAATACAGGACATCCAGGAGCAGTGGGAAATGCACAAACAATCGATTCAGCAAACATCAAAAGAAGTAATACCAGTGACTAAAAGAATCAACAAAAAGAAATGGATGACAGAAGAAATATTACAACTAATGGACGAAAGAAGAAAACATAAGAAAGAAGAACGGACATACAAAATATTTCACAAAGAGATCTAAAACAAGTGCAGTGAAGCAAAGGAAGAATGGTTAAAACAGTAATGTGAAGAAATGGAAAAACAACAAAAGAAAGACTCAGAATTTATGCACAATCAGTTAAATGAATTAACAGGAAGAAAAGAAGTCAAAGTTTCAGGATATGTGAAATCAAAGGAAGAAAATATAACAATGGGACTGGAGAAGACAATGGAAAGTTGTACAGAATATATCAGTCAACTCTATGATGATGAAAGACCAGAATTAAACAATTCAAATAAAGGCACAGGACCACCAATAATGCAGAGCGAAGTGGAGTATGCAATTCAACACATGAAATGAGGCAAAGCTCCAGGTCCTGACAATATAACAATTGAAGAGATAAATGCATTAGGAGAGCTGGGAGTACAAGTCATAACAAAATTACTCAATGACATATATAACACTGGACACATACCCGAAGATCTGCTAAAATCTATCTTTGTAGCCATACCGAAGAAGTCAGGAGCCACTGATTGTGAAGACCATCGCACTATTAGTCTCATGAGCCATATGACAAAAATATTACTAAGAATAATCATGAGACGTGAAAGGAACAAAATAAAACCAGAAATAAGTGAAGAACAATATAGGTTTGTGGAAGGAAAGGGCCCCAATAATGCAATTTACATCTTAAGAACATTGATAGAAAGATCTATAGAGGTAAAGAAAGATCTATATATGTGCTTTATAGACTACAACAAGAGCATTTGACAAAGTAAAGCATGTGGAAATAATCAATATGCTGGAGAAATTAAACATTGATGGCAAGGATCTGCGAATCATAAAAAACATGTACTGGCAATAAACAGCAGCTATACGAATTAACAACCAAACAGGACAATTCCAATATATAAAACAAGGAGTCAGACAAGGCTGTGTTCTGTCGCCGGATTTGTTTTCACTTTACAGCGAATATATTATGAGATCAATAGTAGACAAAAAAGGAATTGAAGTCAACGGTCACAACATAAATAATTTGCGATATGCGGATGACACAGTCTTAATAGCAGAGACAGAGAATGAACTACAAGAAATGATAGACATAATAGTAAAAGAAAGCAACAAGAAAGGTCTCAGTCTGAATAGTAAGAAAACAGAAGTATTGGTTACATCGAAGAAACAATCACCACCATCATGCAGCATAAAAATAAACGAGACAAATCTGAAACAAGTGCAACGTTTCAAATACTTGGGCACAGTGATAACATCAGATGGGAGATGCACCACAGAAATAAAAAGCAGAATAGCTCAGGCCAAAATGGCATTTCAGAAAATGAAAAATATCTTATGCAACAAATCTATGTCAATCTATGTCGTCGGTGCTATATAGATCCAATTCTGACCTATGGAAGCGAATCATGGACAGTAGACAAACAAATGAAAAGACGATTAGAGGCCACAGAGATGGGATTTCTCAGAAGAATGTTGAAAGTTCCCTGGACAGCTAAAAAGACCAATAAGGAAGTCTCAAAGTGGCCAACACAAAAAGGGAGCTCTTAAAAAACATCAGAAAGAAGCAATCAACATTTTTCGGGCACATCATGAGAAGAGGAAAGTTGGGATACTTGGTTACAACTGGCAAATAAAAGGAAAGAGAGATCGCGGGCGACAAAGAGAGAAAATACTGGATAGTTTGGTGTCATGGCATGGAAAACAGTCAACAACAGAACTGATACGATGCACTGTAGATAGAAGATTGTGGAGGGACATTATCATCTACGCCAACCGGTATGGCACATGATGATGATAACGTCGTAATATGTAACAAAAACAGTCAATTCGCATTGTAGTGATAAATTAAACTGTAACAATATCTCATAAAGTTACAGAAGAATTTGACCAAAAATCCAGAAATATAATGAAGAAATATAATTATAATGTAATATTTACTCTCAATATTTAGAAACTATAATGTTAAACAAGCTATCATTGTTATCATAATTATTTCTTTTTTCTGTTTCGTCCCATAAAGCGAGGGCTAGCTAGGGCACGACACATTGTATACCCCTCCATATGACGTACATATAATGTACGATAGACGTATAGTGTATTATGTCTGTCTGCGATCAGGACTCAATCAGAGTAAGGCTTCCAGTCTCTCACATGAAGTCAGCTATCAGGCTAAGTGTGTTGATCGCCCCCACAGACAGAACATCACAAGTAGAGTTCGCCAGATCCACTCTGATTGAGCACCCGTTAAAACGTTGCACTGTGTTCTGCGCCAGTGGCCCAGTGCATCCGATTTCAGCCAGCATTATATTCGGGTTTGCTTTCCCTAGCCTTTGATTGTCCCCAATCTTCCTGCAAGGCAGCAGATTGTCTTTTCTGTAGGGGGATTCTGCCCTTAAATGGTCGGCCCTCCCAGGTTTACGAACACCATCTGCCCGAGTCACTAGAGGTGACTAACACAGACATGCACTCACAAAGATATGAGATATGACTAACACAGACACGCACGCACAAAGATGTGAGATGTGACTAACACAGACATGCACACACAAAGATGTAACATAGCCTTAAGTAGAAGTAATGAAAACGACGTGCAGATTCTATCATTAATTACCATGAAATCCCTGTGTCCATTAAGGAAACATTTGCAAGTGCTTCAATAACTCTTAATGTTTATGGTATCTATAACAACATGCGAATTTTCAGATCTACTGCAGAACTCTACAGTAAAGTCTGTAATGGCACGGCAACTGAAAACTATAAACGTAGAAACCCTTAAAGTAGAGAGACACTGGGCACTTGACTTTTTGATCGCTTGTCTTGGTGATAAACGCGATCTTGGTAAGAATATGTTTATAAATGTAATGATGATGATGAAGATGAAGATGCACGATATGCTAATTTTATTATAGTACTGCTTTTGTTTTCGTTACACGCTTTGAGAAATTCGCTGTTGAACATTCTATAATGGCCCACTTGCTATCTCGCTTGTGGCGCACCATCTTCTTCTACCTTTCAGCACTTTGTGGAGCATTGGTCTTCAACAAACACTTTCCAAGTCGTTCTGTTTTTTGCCATTCTTTTAAGATCGCTCCATGTCTTTTCCATCATTTTTATCTCTGCTAATATCTGTCTTCTCTCCAAAAATCCTTGATCTTCTTCTTTGTCTATTTCCCTGGGTATTCCACAAAAGGCCTGTTGTGTAATACTCTCAGTTGGCTACCACAGTGTGTGTCCTAATAAGCGCCATCGTTTTCACTGTATTGCTTTATCCACTGGTATTTGATTGGTAAATTTCAATAATTCTATGTTATTGATTTTGTCCTGCCATTTCCACTCTTTTATTCTGCGTAATCATCCATTAATGAACGTCTGTATCTTCATGATTGTCATTTTAGTTGTTCTCCATGTTTCAAAGCCATATAATAAGACTGTCTTAACATTGGAGTGAAAAGTTTTATTTTAGTATTTAACCTAATTTCTTTGGACTACTGGATTTCTGTTCCTTCCTCTTTATCTATATTACTGCCCAGATATATGTAAGAAAGTACATCTAGTAGAGGTATTTCTCCTATTTTTATTTGTTTATTGCCAACTACATTAATCCTCATAATGTTGGTCTAATCTCTATTTATTTTCAGTCCCATCTGTTGTGATCTCTCATCTAGTATGCTCATTTTATCTTGCATCTATTGATGGTTATGTGATAGGAGAGCTATATCATCCGCAAAGTCTAAATCATCAAGTTGTTTGGTCAGTGACCACTGGATTCCATTTCTGCTGTTTTGAGTTTTTTTTTCATAATCCACTCTGTGGTCAGTAATAAGAGAAATGGAGATAGAAGTCATCGTTGCCTTACTACTGCTCTTATTTCAAATGCTTCTGTAAACTGTCCTTCATGCACTTCACTACATTTTATTCCTTCCTACATTGTTCTTATCAGGTTAATAAACTTTGTGGGGATTCTGTAATGACTCAGCAACTTCCAAAGCATTCCTCTGCCTAAACTATCAAATGCTTTTTCGTAATCCATGAATCACATATTTGGCGTACCATGTACAATCTTATATATTGCAATATATTATTATGAACGTAAATGGTGATCACTTCCAGAACACGTTTTAATATCGTCACATATATTACATAATTATATGTGAAATTTTAATTTTGATATATAATCATTTTGAGGTAATACCCCATCTGTTTTCCTCACTTTTACTTCTCTCCCTTTTCTATATTTATAGCAGTACGTATGGGTTTCAACTGTCGCAATTTATCGCTTGATACTTTCGATGACGTTTGAAGGCTACCTCACCAGGCCCTATGGGTGTCATATGGAGACCACAAGGTCAAAGAAAACGAGAAAGATCGAAATAAACCTTACGTAGAGCCATCATCAAAGGGAGCGCAGTTTTGGGTCTCAGAAACACCCAAGAACTGAAAAAAAGTTGCGGCTGACCGTCAGACGGAGAAAACTATGACATCAGCCCTATGCCCCTATTCCGCCCAACATGATAATCAATTAAACATAATTTTAGAGACCCACTACAATATCTGACACTGGTACAAAGAATGCATTCATTAATTAATATTTTTTAGATATTTTACTCTTCTATTTTCTACAGCAAGATTGTGTCGTTTCTTGATTGATACTATCACATAGTCTATTTTACTTGTGTATTCTGCTTTCTATATTTTTATTCAATTCGTTCTTGTAAGTGGTGACAATGAAAATGAACTTGAACTCACTTAACTAGTTCAGTGTTTTCTGTGTGTTTTTCCGGTGTTAGTAACAAATAATTGTGTGAGTTTCGGTTAATTGACAATATTGTGTCTTGTCATTGTTTATCTTCATTCTTAATTCATGCTGTAGCGGCTGTAGATCATGTACTAAAGTTCATCTTTCTTGTTGTATATTAGTCTTTCTAGTGTCTGGTCATCAACAAAAGACATATCTTTTAAACCAACTTTAGTATATCCTTTAACTCTTTCCGTACGGAAGCTTTTTATCGACGCAACGGACGAGATTTCAGACACAAAATTGTTCATGGTTTTAATAATCAATCTACATATTTATATGTATCTAACATATAACATATTATATATGCATGTTTAGATACTTGAACAAGGTATTAGATGTCACCAATATCAAGTTGATACTCTCTCTCTCTCTCTCTGCGTTCAGGACTAAATCAGAGTAAGGATTCCAGACTCTCATATGAGGTCAGCTGTCAGGCTAAGTGTGTTGATCGCCCCCACAGACAGAACATCACAATTAGAGTCTGTCAGATCCACTCTGACTGAACACCCGTTAATACGTTGCACTGTGTTCTGCGCCAGTGGCCCAGTGCATCCGATTTCAGCCAGCATTTTATTCGGGTTTGCTTTCCCTAGCCTTTGATTGTCCCCAATCTTCCTGCAAGGCAGCAGATGATCTTTTCTGTAGGGGGATTCTGCCCTTAGATGGTAGGCCCTCCCAGGTTTACGAGCACCATCTGCCCGAGTCACTAAAGGTGACTAACACAGACACGGACACACAAAGATGTGAGATGTGACTAACACAGACATACACACACAAAGATGTGAGATGTGACTAACACAGACATGCACACACAAAGATATGAGATGTGACTAATACAGACATGCACACAGCGATACGAGGCATGACTAACACTGACACACATCAAGATATATGACACATGACTAACATAAACATGCACATAAAGATATGAGATATAAATGACATTAACATGCACACACAAAGATATGACACATGCCTAACATAGACATGCACACAAAGATAAGAGATATGACTAACATAGATATGCACACACAAAGATATTAGATGGGACTAACATAGCCATGCACACACAAGGATATGAGATGTGACAAACACAGACATGCACACACAAAGATATGAGATATGACTAACATAAACATGCACACAAAGATATGAGATATCACTAACCCAGACATGCACACACAAAGATATGACATATGACTAACACTGGTACACACTAAGATATGAGATATGACTAAACACAGACACACATAAAGATATGTGACATGATTAACACGGACACACCGAGATATGAGATATGACTAACATGACACACACCAAGATATGAGCCATGGCCAGCACACACAAGCTAAGATATGAGCCATGGCTAGGACAGAAACACAGCAAGATATGAGCCATGGTTTCACTAAAAAACACCAAGAAATGAACCATGTCTAGCACAGAAACACATTAAAGTGTCCATATGCTTGGGCTTGTTGTAGTCGGCAGACTCTTCTGAACGTGGGAATCACAGGTTTCGTTAAACAGTTGTCCGGAGTTTTGAGAATGCAGTCTGACCCATAGAACGTTCTCTTGAATGTATGCATGTACAGATTCCCGATCGACTGTTGACAGGTGTCGTTGAAACAGTTGTCCGGACATTTTAGAGTACATATGATGTCACAGCCATCAGAACACATCTGTTCGCACTGTAGCCCAAAATTACCATCTGGACAAGTGTCATTACAGGTATAGCCAAGATGTTTACAATGTAGGCATTTTCCAGATTTTTCCTCAAATAAAGGACAGACACTGAGACAAGACCCGGAACAGTCGTGTCCATAGATCCCATGTGAACAGTAGCCGTGACAAGTACCGATGATGACATTGCAGCCTTTACTACACCCACTACACACTGCACAAAACGACAAGACTGCTCGTCTAGACAATAGGTGTCTGTAAATGTTTGCACCTCACATACCGTCAGTGCAAAGTCGGCCTGCGAAATGGTCGGTGAGAACTCAATCTTAATGTGTGCCATTGACGTTTGTGTTTTGACTACAATAGTGTTCACAGATAAATTAGGGTAGGATATATCATTATACTGGAACACTACTCCGCCACTGTCAGAGAAAGCCCTTAGAGTGTCATTCTTTACCCGAATCATAGTGCTAGCTCGATGATAGATTCGAATGATGTGAGTCTTATGGGGCGTTGCAAAGTTCAGATACCAGTAAACAGAATTGGTTCCACTTCTCCATTGTGTGTGTGTGCAGTCATTGTCATAGAGATTGGTCTTTGTTTTGCTATTAACTGCGGCCTCTGGTCCACATCCGTCTCCTGTATAACAAGCATCAAATGTTTTGTGCATTAAATCGGTCTGGTTTGTGTTCTGTTTGAGAGCCAGTTTCCGACCCCCGCCAATGTAGTTGGAGCAGATATTTGCAACTATCGCCCTTTCAATCCGTAACTTGTTGATCAGACCAGCCCCAGGGCAGAAGGCATCAATCTCGTGCGGAGAGGCAGAACCATTCAGTTTTATCGTGAAACTGTCCGGATATTTTAAGTCATTCGCATAAATCCTAAACCAGGAGCACGGCAAAGATTGATTGAGAGTTGCCTCAACTGATGTAGAATCTGTGTCCGGATTACATGAGGTGTCGTTGCCATCAAACAGGAAAGTAGGTTCAGATTTTTGGGCATATTTGCAAACAAAATCCAAGTACTGACACTGGGGTCTGAAAATTTTGTGCTGACAACTGTCATTGTTTGGGTATGTCCCTGTAGTTTTGTCACAAACTAAGCCATTATAGCAGTGACATTGTAACGTACAATTTGTCCCAAACCAACCGGCTGCACAAGTAAGGTCATTAGCTTCCATTGTTGCTAACGAAGCTAGGGAATAAAGACTTGATCTACAGCGATGGTTAACGAACTGTGTACACACATTTATTATCAAACCCGTGTTTACATTTCAAAAAAATCCGCCATCTCACTGTGGTAACAGATAGCGTGAAATTCTCTAACAGAATGAGATAAACCGTTGAAGACAAGGAAAGTCAACATTGTTTACATGGCTTGGACGCAAGAAGCGTCCATTTTTCAAGTTGATACAAGACATGTAAAAAGAATATGGTTTGATGGCGTTCACACTAATAAAATTGAGCATGGCGCACTACGAGGCGAAACGTACGTTGCTGAAATTGGCATGGCGCACAGTGCAGCGAAACGTATAGAAACAGTTTATGTAAATAAGAGATGGGAAGATAAATCGGGAAGACTTTTGAGAGAATATTTACTAAACACAAGCGCTGTAGACTCTTGCGGAGTATGCACATATCTTCAGAGAAAGATTTGTTAGTTACATTTTATTTATACATATCATGAATGTGTTTGCTAAAGAAGTCGTGCCGTTTTTCTTTCACAATACTCTACTCTGACATATCAAATTGTATGCTGACAATGTTTACAAAAATAAGTATGGACGAATGTAAACATCATATTCGTGTAATGACAGATATTTATCCTGATAAGTTCGTGAAGTGTAATGACAGATATTTATCCTGATAAGTTCGTGAAGTGTAATGACAGATATTTATCCTGATAAGTTCGTGAAGTGTAATGACAGATATTTATCCTGATAAGTTTGTGAAGTGTAACCAGAGAAGGATATAATAAAACCTACTGACTGAAGTGTGAGACTTACGTAAACCTCTCTGACAAAAGTTTGAGATTTACAAATACATATGTAAGAGAAATATGAGATTTACCAAAACCTCTCTGAGAGAAGTATCGGACTTTATAATACGCTTGTGAGATAGGCCTGAGACTTACCAATACGTTTCTGATAGAAATATGGGGCTTACCAAGATGCATCTGAGAAAAGTATGAAAACTAGCCATACGTTTCTGAGAGAGGTATGGGGCTTACCAAGATGCATCTGAGAAGAGTATGAAAACTAGCCATACGTTTCTGAGAGAAGTATGGGGCTTACCAAGATGCATCTGAGAAAAGTATGAAAACTAGCCATACGTTTCTGAGAGAAGTATGGGGCTTACCAAGATGCATCTGGGAAAAGTATGAAAACTAGCCATACGTTTCTGAGAGAAGTATGGGGCTTACCAAGATGCATCTGAGAAAAGTATGAAAACTAGCCATACGTTTCTGAGAGAGGTGTAAGGCATATCAAAACCTTCTCGACAGTTGTGTGAACCTTAGAAGAAGATGTCTGACAGAGGTTTGAGACTTCTGAACCATTTCGGCGTGACGTGTTTGAGACTTATCAAGACCTTTGTGAGATAAGTACCAGACTAACCGAGACGATTCTGAATGAAGCGTGAGACTTATCAATATGTCTCTCAGAGAAGTATGAAACTTACAAAGAAGTTTCTGAGAAAAATATGATACTTGCTATTAGGTTCCTGAAAGAAGTATGAGACTCACTAAGACGTTTATGAGAGAAACGTAAGACTTATCAGAACATTCTATTGTCCTTTCGAGCCGAAGACGGCACATAGGGCAGAACCACAATCTCAAAAACAGAATATTTGTGTGCTAAAATGGCACATATTGCAGAGATCACTGCTTCTAAAATGTATGGTTCTGTTTCTATAACAATACTTTTTACAATGACAACTTGTCAAGCCATCGATCAAACTCCTTAGTCGCCTCTTACGACATGCTTGGAAGGACACCGTGTCACTATTCTTTAGTCATAATGAGGCCCCAGTAACACACGGGAATAAGAACATTACTGACAAAAATTGTGAGACTTACAGACTGCATTTCTAGCAGAAGTATGAAACTCGCCTAGATATTTTATTATAGAAATGTATGAGACTTACCACAACATTTTTGAGAGAAGTGAGACTAATAAATAAAGACGCACTTCACAAAACCATAACTTGATGTGAACTGTATTACATTAATTTGTTACTGATCATACATTTTGTGAAAGAAAAAATGTGGTAACTGTAAAGTACACATATAATAAATTTCTAGTAACATTTAACAATTCCACTTCGGCGTATTTACATTCTAATTACTAACATTTTATGCTATTTTTTCAGACAAGATCTGGCTTAGTCCTGGAAACCCAGCGGTCACGAAAACCTTGATATTAGTCGAAGCACAACTCGGACAGTCTGTCAGCTTTTCATTTTATGCTGAATCAAGAAACACGTTTCATCAAAATGTCAACATAAGTCATCCCAACCATGAGACTGGCTTGTACACTAACCACTCAAGCGAAAACGACACAATTCGTGTTAACATTTTACTGGAGAACATGAAGACGACATTTAACATCACGATCATTGAAGTGAAACAGAAGGACTTTGAAGATACATTTCTTGTAACTGTGTACACGGACAACAACTTCATGACTTTGATGTTTGTGCTGATACTCAACGGTATGTACATCATTAAACAAAGCGCAGGACAGCTACGGCAACCATGAGACCACGTGACTCCTTCAGATGAAAGCGATGGGAGTTAAGATGGGCACAGCCAGAAACGTAGTGGACGTGTAAGAAGACTAATTAACTGTCACAGAACTGGAGTCGTCAGTCGCTGAACACTGCGATACTTGCTGAGGAGGGGATCTGAGCACCTATGGACATGTTTGGAGTGCAATGATGATGATCCGCTAATAATTCATAACGCAGGACAAACATACCCATGTATAAATTGTACACTTGTGATGTACACATAACTGTACACATATTAAGCATACTGGCCACTAAATTAATTTTCTTGCCTCAAACTTGGTGGAAGAGATTGCAAAGTGTGGAGAAACCATCAACTTAACAATACTCATTTGGCTTATTTCAGTTGTACATTATCCGTAGATTTTCTTATCTTAAATATATATTCATACATTACCTGATTTTCGTAAATATAAAAAAATGGTATGTAAGAAGCTTTACGTGACAAGTGGACGACACAGACTGAACAACGTTTCGGCTCAATAGGCCTTCATCAGGAACAATAAAAAAAACACACACACAAAACTGATAACGAAACAACCAAAACAAAAACAATCGAAATGTGTTAAAGAAAACGACAAAAATAAATAAATCTATCCTATCATATCCAAAATGAAATCGCAAGCAAGTGCGGCTGTCCTGAACGTCGAAAATCGTGCAAAAAAGTGCGTTAATGTACACAGAACCAGATGAGTTAACACAGGGGTCAGTGTGCAAACACAAAGGAGAAAGAATCGAATAGTAGACTGACAGGTGTAAAAAGACGCTAAGAGTGAGATGTCTGAGAGTGGGGTACAATAAAAATAAATGAGGGGTAAGGAGCACAGAAAAAAAAATTATAGAGGCGAACACCGAAGTGTCTCATAAGGGACTAGAGGAGAAGAACTATAAAAAGCATGGCATAGTAAGTAGACCAAAGAACCCAAATATGTGTAGTAGAGAAGGCTATGCAAAAGGGAAGGAGCAACCAAAAGGAAACTATGCGTATGAGTGTGATACATTCATACATCTCGGGGTCAGCGAACCATACTGGACTATAAGGCGATTTTCCAAAGTATAGCGGCTGCGGTCGCCAGAGTGACAAAGGACAATACCAGTGACACGGATGTCGTCTTTGCCCTTGTGATCAGGGGAGTTGAAGTGGGAAGACACCGGAGTACCAGTATATTGTTGGACATCACGTAGATGTTCACAAAGTCTTTCCGCTAATCTTCTCCCAGACTCACCAATATAGGTCATGTGGCATCGTTGGCATATGATGGCATAAATGATGTTGCGGGACACACATGTGAAGCTATGCTTGATCTCGAACCGTCCATTAGGGAACAAAACCGAGTCAGCAGGGAGCACATAGGCACAGGTGATACAGTTACGACCACAAGGGGCCGTACCGAAGTGTTGAGGGTGGGAGCGAGGGAGATGGCTCCTAACCAAAATATCTCTCAGATTCCTGTCACGCTTAAATGCGATCATCGGGGGATCACTAAAAAGTAGACGGGTAGTGGGATCAGAGAGGAGAATGGAACGGTAGCGGTTGAGTATCTTCACAGCAGCTAAGTTGTGAGGATGATAGGTGAGGGTGAGTATAGTTCTCTCAGAAGGGGGGCGGTTGGAAGGGGTGAGTGCCTCGGGACGGGAGATAAGGAGGACCCGCTTGAGGGCAGACTGGAGGATCGAGTCTGGATAAAGCCGGCGGCTGAAGAAACCTAACACAAGGTGAGCCTGTAGGAGGAAATCTTGGTCATCCTGGCAGATGCGACGGGGACGCAATAATTGAGAGAATGGAATAGAATCACGACAAGAAGGTGAATGGGATGAAGTGTAGAGAAGATAACAATGGGTGTCTGTGGGTTTATAGAAAACCGAGGTATGCATAGCTTCACATGTGTGTCCCGCAACATCATTTATGCCATCATATGCCAACGATGCCACATGACCTATATTGGTGAGTCTGGGAGAAGATTAGCGGAAAGATTTTGTGAACATCTACGTGATGTCCAACAATATACTGGTACTCCGGTGTCTTCCCACTTCAACTCCCCTGATCACAAGGGCAAAGACGACATCCGTGTCACTGGTATTGTCCTTTGTCACTCTGGCGACCGCAGCCGCTATACTTTGGAAAATCGCCTTATAGTCCAGTATGGTTCGCTGACCCCGAGAGGTATGAATGCATCACACTCATACGCATAGTTTCCTTTTGGTTGCTCCTTCCCTTTTGCATAGCCTTCTCTACTACACATATTTGGGTTCTTTGGTCTACTTACTATGCCATGCTTTTAATAGTTCTTCTCCTCTAGTCCCTTATGAGACACTTCGGTGTTCTCCTCTATAATTTTTTTCTGTGCTTCTTACCCCTCATTTATTTTTATTGTACCCCACTCTCAAACATCTCACTCTTAGTGTCTTTTTACACCTGTCAGACTACTATTCGATTCTTTCTCCTTTGTGTTTGCACACTGACCCCTGAGTTAACTCATCTGGTTCTGTGTACATTAACGCACTTTTTTGCACGATTTTCGACGTTCAGGACAGCCGCACTTGCTTGCGATTTCATTTTGGATATGATAGGATAGTTTTATTTATTTTTGTCGTTTTCTTTAACACATTTCGATTGTTTTTGTTTTGGTTGTTTCGTTATCAGTTTTGTGTGTGTGTGTTTTTTTTAATTGTTCCTGATGAAGGCCTATTGAGCCGAAACGTTGTTTAGTCTGTGTCGTCCACTTGTCACGTAAAGCTTCTTGCATACCATTTTTTTATTTTTTTATTTTTCCTTATATTCAGCTTTACTGCAGCTTCGCATTTTTATGCCTTAACTCTTTTCGTAAATATGTATGCTTGTCGTAGGGAGGTCAAAAAGTAATGCACACCAATTTTTTTCTCGAAACTTTTCGGGCAAAATGTGTGAAATTTTCACACATTGTCGCTGAACATCCCCTTTACACTACCTATTTTTCAACATAATCTCCGTCCAAGCGTATTGCCTTACGCCAACGCGAAACTAGGTCATGAATGCCTCGTTTGTACCAAGTTTTATCCTGCTCGCGTAGCCATTTTTTAACTGCACGGATCACATCCTCATCATTGTCAAAGTGTGTCCCACGCAGGAATTTTTTGAGTGGTCCAAACAGATGGAAATCTGAGGGAGCCAGATCAGGGCTGTAAGGAGGATGGGGCAGTACAGTCCAACCAAATTTGTTGATTGCTTCCCGTGTTACCAGACTTGTGTGAGGGCGTGCATTGTCATGTTGAAGCAATAAATCTGCAGATGGCTTAGTAGGCCGAACTCTGTGGAACCGATTTTTGAGTTTTGTCAGTGTATTGATGTAAGCTGTCGAGTTGATTGTCTCACCTCTTGTCATTACATCAACAAGAATCACACCATCAATATCCCAGAAGACAGTGATCATCACCTTTCCGGCTGATGGAGATGTTTTGAATTTTTTTCTTTTTGGTGACTGCGGATGATGCCATTCCATTGACTGCATTTTTGTTTCAGGCTCATAATGATGTGGCCACGTTTCGTCACCGGTAACAATTTTTTGACAAAAACATTTCTCCTTCAACACCGAAACGCTCCAACAGTTCAGAACAGAATGTTTTCCTTTGAACTCTGTGATCATTTGTTAGGCACCGAGGAACCCATCGAGCGCAAATCTTTGAATATCCGAGAGTTTTAAAAATTGCGATTGCACTTCCCTTGCTGACTGTAAGCTACAATGCCAATTGCTGACTAGTGATACGCCTATCCTTACGAATAATGGCATCAGCCCGGTTTAACATGTCTGTGCTGGTAGCCGAGGCAACACGTCCAGAACGCGGTAAATCATGCAGCTCCACTCGTACACTTTCTGCAGCTTTAATTCTCTGAACCCAGCGACTAACTGTGCTCCTATCGACTGCAGAACATTTGTACACTGCACACAGTCGTTTATGAATGTTTGCCACAGTTTCTTTTTCCGCAACCAGAAATTCTATGACAATTCGCTGTTTGTAACGGACATTGTTGACAAGCTCCATTTTAACGGTTCATAGATTGCGTAATATTTATCAGAATGCTGTGCAATTTGGTGCACATAATTGGAACATGTCATTTTCCAAGTGTGCAAAATTGCATATTCCTATCTTTATTATTAGCCGAGAAAAAATTGGTGTGCATTACTTTTTGACCTCCCCTCATATATACATTACTTTACATCTAGAGCACAGTTATCTTCTATATCTGTTATTGTGTCAACTCTCTAGTTGTCCGTGTCTATGGCAATGTTGACATTCTGTCTTGAAACAGTTGCTTATATCAACACCAGAATGGGACACATATGTCACAATGACGTAGACAAAAACAAATAGAAACAAAGAAAGAGACAAAAATCAAAGTGACACACAAAAATGTTGTGCACCAGTCTAGAGGAGGACAGGTCAAAGATTAGACCTTCTAACTGGTAAGAAATTACAGAATACAAATTGAAGGAGGGATACGAGGGCGGGCACGGCATTTGATGAACTAGCAATAAAGGACAAAGTCAGAATATATATGTTTATCTACCAGCATCCGCCCATCGCCATTGAGGCTTACATCAGGAAATAAAGTTTGTCTCTGCTAAACAATGAAGCAGGTGAGTAATGCTTTATATAAAGACATCGACTGTCATGCATCTGTGACCGCTCTGAGACGATTCTTGACCTACAAGGCGTGAACCAACAGTCCAGGTACTAGAATTTCATAAAAAGAAGCAGTCTTTGTGGTATATACAATATATAGCTTGAAGTAGGGAACTCTGAGTAAGGTCAAATTATTTCTATTGGTGACTGGTTGGCCTCGAAACAGAGAGGTTGTGGGTTCAAATCCCGGCTGCACCAGCTTGGATTTTTATTTATAATTTCTCTCTGCGACAACCACCCTTGGTCTCAGTAACGAGAATCGGCTTGTAAAGTCAATTACTCATCGACGGAAAAAAAAAATATATGAGTACCTCCGAAGATGGAGTTATCTGCCTGTGCGGCGAGGAACTCCTGTGTACACGGCTGCCGAGGAAAAACGGATTAACACGCACTATTCAGTTCTTAGTCTCTAGGGACTTCGTCAGAGGTAAGAAGATGGCGAACGCAACAAAGAAAAAATATTTGTAAGCTGCAGCGTTACGACAATAATCAGTGACAACGAATTTGTGAGCTGCAGCGTTACGACAATAATCAGTGACAACGAATTTGTGAGCTGCAGCGTTACGACAATAATCAGTGACAACGAATTTGTGAGCTGCAGCGTTACGACAATAATCAGTGACAACGAATTTGTGAGCTGCAGCGTTACGACAATAATCAGTGACAACGAATTTGTGAGCTGCAGCGTTACGACAATAATCAGTGACAACGAATTTGTGAGCTGCAGCGTTACGACAATAATCAGTGACAACGAATTTGTGAGCTGCAGCGTTACGACAATAATCAGTGACAACGAATTTGTAAGCTGCAGCGTTACGACAATAATCAGTGACAACGAATTTGTAAGCTGCAGCGTTACGACAATAATCAGTGACAACGAATTTGTAAGCTGCAGCGTTACGACAATAATCAGTGACAACAAATTTGTAAGCTGCAGCGTTACGACAATAATCAGTGACAACGAATTTGTAAGCTGCAGCGTTACGACAATAATCAGTGACAACGAATTTGTAAGCTGCAGCGTTACGACAATAATCAGTGACAACAAATTTGTAAGCTGCAGCGTTACGACAATAATCAGTGACAACGAATTCAAAAACCACATCAGATGTCTACACTGATGGAGATGAAGTAACAGATAGCTTAATCAGACCGAATAATTGTTATTTATTTTAATTTGGAGAAACGAGCAATTGTGTACTATCACTTATTATACTACTTTTTAAATTGTAATTGTTGCGTTCAAATAACTATCGCAGTGTTTTCATTTATGCATTCATGATATCATTATCAATGTGTGGCTTGCCCCGTGGTTTAGAAAGTCACAAATCGATACATGAATAATGGATATTTAATTGTTTAATTTTTCCTGCTATCCATGCCCACTCAATGTTTAAAATAAAGGAGAGAACTTTTCAAAGTTATATTTTTATTTCACTTACTAAAGGTGCCTTTACCCTTTTTCTTTATAAATATATTACACTGATCATATTACTCTCATATTACTCATTCGGTTGTGAAATGCTTGCATGTAAGAGTTGTCCCTCTTGTTGGTTCTCGTGACAGCAACTCAGGAATTTTCTCTGTCCTGTGCGAGATGTCTGCAGCAGTCAATCCCAGCTCGTCTGTCATATCGTGTATTCATTTTCTTCTAGGTCTTCTTATCTGCCTCGTTTAGCTGGAACTAAGACTTCTATAAGAATCTTCATTTTCTCTAACCCATTATACAATTGTACATTACAAAATAACGCGTATTTTCCAATTTTTCTTTTCATATTCCTTTTGAACCAGATCTATGGATTTTTAAGTTCTTGCGAAATTGACAAGATAATTCTCTTCTCCAACAATAATATTATGTAGTATCTTCTACAGAATTTGTTTTCGTAAAGAATCATATGTTATATATATATATATATATATATATATATATATATATATATATATATATATATATATATATATATATATATATATATATCTGCCTTCAGGACTCAATCAGAGTAAGGATTCCAGACTCTCATATGAAGTCAGCTGTCATGCTAAGTGTGTTGATCGCCCCCACAGACAGACATCACAATTAGAGTCTGTCAGATCCACTCTGACTGAACACCCGTTAATACGTTGCACTGTGTTCTGCGCCAGTGGCCCAGTGCATCCGATTTCAGCCAGCATTTTATTCGGGTTTGCTTTCCCTAGCCTTTGATTGTCCCCAATCTTCCTGCAAGGCAGCAGATGATCTTTTCTGTAAGGGGATTCTGCCCTTGGATGTTCGGCCCTCCCAGGTTTACGAGCACCATCTGCGCGAGTCACTAGAGGTGACTAACACAGACACGGACACACAAAGATGTGAGATGTGACTAACACAGACATACACGCACAAAGATGTGAGATGTGACTAACACAGACATGCACACACAAAGATATGAGATGTGACTAATACAGACATGCACACAGCGATACGAGGCATGACTAACACTGACACACATCAAGATATATGACACATGACTAACATAAGCATGCAGATAAAGATATGAGATATAACTGACATTGACATGCACACACAAAGATATGACACATGCCTAACATAGACATGCACACAAAGATAAGAGATATGACTAACATAGATATGCACATACAAAGATATGAGATGGGACTAACATAGCCATGCACACACAAGGATATGAGATGGGACTAACATAGATATGCACACACAAAGATATGAGATGGGACTAACATAGATATGCACACACAAGGATATGAGATGGGACTAACATAGATATGCACACACAAAGATATGAGATGGGACTAACATAGATATGCACACACAAAGATATGAGATGGGACTAACATAGACATGCACACACAAGGATATGAGATGGGACTAACATAGATATGCACACACAAAGATATGAGATGGGACTAACAGATATGCACACACAAAGATATGAGATGGGACTAACATAGCCATGCACACACAAGGATATGATATTAAGTCGATCTTAAGGTTACTTTCATGTTTACGGACAATAATAGAATCAGTCTCATTTCTAGAAACAAGTATTACATATTACTCTCTGTAAAACTGCAGCCATGAAAACGAACATTAAGAAGTTATATTACAAAGTAATAAACATAAACAGGCAAAGTAAGAAGAAAACTCAACAAATCTGTTGGGGTGAAAATAAATGCAATACCTATATTAGATGCTTTTTTCCATCTTTTTTAGACTCGGCGACATTTAATGATGCTTCACTTGTGAGATAAACAAACGAAGTAACAATAGCACCCATAACATTGTATATCTTTTCAGGATCAACATCAGATAATGACCCTCGTGTCTACCACAGATCAACTCGGGCTGCCCTAAAGATTGGCATCCGGTGGATGAGGGAAGGTGCCTGTTTGTGCTCCAACGATCTGCCCCTGTACTTTCGCAACAGAAGTGCGCCCACTTTGGCGGAACAGCGACCACAGTTAGTGATATCCTCGTGCTGAGGTCATGTCTGAAATGTAAGATACAGGGTGATTATGACGACCGAAAGATTGAGACAGGGAATGAGGAAGGTATAAATAGCCAAACAAAATAATTTAAACAGACAGACAGTGAGGGCAATAAATGGATAAAGGAATAGACAAAGTGAATGGATGATTAAGGGACACATTAACTGGAAGATTATGGGAGATATGGAAGACTATGGAAGATGTAAACTTAGCGGGCGTGTAAGAATACTTATCAACCTTATCAACCAACACAGAACTGGATCCATCAGTCGCCTGATACGGCGGGACTTGCTGAGGATGGGATCTGAGGACCTATGGACATGTTCGGAGTGCAATGATGATGACCCGCAAATAACTCAATAGCTCAATGGAAGATTATGGGAGATATGGTAGACTATGTGAGATGTGGAAGACTATGGGTTATAGTGAAGATCATTGGAGATATGGAAGACTATGGGATATATGGACGACTACGGGAGATATATAACGCTAAGAGAGATATGAAAGATTATAGAAGATTATTTGAGTTATAGAAGACTATGGGATATATATTATAAATATTCTATTATTTTTATTTATATATATTTATACATATTTATACCTTATTATAATATTCTATTATTTATTTATAAATTATTATAACATTCTATTATATATTTGAAATATATAATTTTAATATATCAAATATCATAATATATTGTAAATAACATGTACTGGCAACAAATAGCGGCGGTAAGAAATGGAAACCAATTAGGAATGTTTCAACAAATAAAACAGGGTGTTATACAAGGTTGTGTTCTGTCACCAGATTTGTTTAATATTTATAGTGAGATTATTTTAAGATCCATAAGGGGCATGCTTGGAATAACAATTGCAGGTCATAATATAAATAATCTAAGGTATGCTGATGATACAGTCTTAATCGCTAAGAGTGAAATTGAGTTACAAAAATGTTGGACATTATAGTGAAATAAAGTAAAAATAAAGGACTCAGCCCTAATAGCAAAAAGACAGAAGTAATGGTAACAACAAAGAAAAAGACAACATCACAGTGCAAAATAAAGACACGTGGAACAATATTAAAACATGTAAATTAATTTAAATATTTGGAACTTTGTTAACCTCAGACGGAAGATGTACAAAAGAGGTGAGATGCAGAATGGCTCAGGCAAAAGCAGCTTTCCAAAAAATGAGGAAGATACTATGCAATCCATTTTTGACAATAGAAAAAGGAAAAAGAGTTCTTAAATGTTATGTAGAGCCAGTCTTAACATACGGATACTAATCATGGACAGTAGGACAACAGACAAGAAAATCACTTGAGTCTGTAGAAAAGTGGTTTCACAGAAGAATGTTGAGAGTACCATGGACAGCTAAGAAGAGAAGTGAAGATGTTCTGAGAGAGGTCAAAGCAAAAAGAGAGCTAATTTTCAATATTAGGATGAGAAAATCATCATTTTTTGGCCATGTAATAAGAAGAGAACAACTGGAATATATTGTAACAACTGGAAAATTGAGGGACAAAGAGATAGAGGGAAGCAAAGAGAGAAAGTAACAGACAGCTTAAGAGAATGGCTTGGCAGAAGGTAAACAACAGAAATGATAAATAGCTGCCGAAATCGAAAGTTGTGGAGAGACATGATCACCTACGCCAGTTGGCCCGGTACTTGATGATGATCATTATATATTATAATTATCAATTATAACTCTTATATTTATAAATATATTTATAAATATTCTATTATTTATATTTATAAATTATTATATTTATAAATATTTATATAATAAATAATCTAAGGTATGCTAATGATACAGTCTTAATTGCTAAGAGGGAAAATGAGTTAGAAGAAATGTTATATATTATAGTGAAAGAAAGCAAAAATAAAGGATTCAGCCCTAATAGCAAAAGACAGAAGTAATGGTAACAACAAAGTAAAAGATATCACCTCAGTGCAAGATAAAAACAAGTGCAACAATATTAAAACAGGTAAATTAATTTAAATATCTGGGAATAATGTTAAACTCAGATGGTAGGTGTACATCCGAGGCGAAATGCAGAATGGCTCAGGCAAAAGCAGCTTTCCAAAAAAATGAGGAAGATACTATGCAATCAATTGTTGACAATATAAACAAGAAAAAGAGTACTTAAATGTTATGTAGAGCCAGTCATAACATATGGATGTGATTCATGGACAATAGGACAACAGACTAGAAAATCACTGGAAGCAATAGAAATGTGGTTTTACAGAAGAATTTTTAGAATACTATGGAACCAAATATGAGAAATGAAAACGTTCTGAAAGAGGCCAAAGCAAAAAGAGAGCTAATTTCTAATAATAGGAAGAAACAACCATAATTTTATGGCCATGTAATGAGAAGAGAACATCAGGAATATATTGTAAAAACTGGCAAAATTGAAGGACGAAGAGATAAGGGGAAGCAAAGAGAAAAGATATCAGGCAGCTTAAGAGAATGGTTTGCCAGAAGGTCAACAACAGAAGTGATAAATAACTGTCGTGATTGTAGGTTGTGGAGAGACATGATTATCTACGCCAGCATGATTGGTACTTGATGATGATGATGATGATGGGATATATGGAAGACTATGGGAGATAAGAAAGGATGTGGGCGATATGAAAAACTATGGGGATTATTAGAAAAGAGTGTTTATTAAGAGAAAAAGATATATAAGGAAAGCGAGGACGACAAATGAGATAAACGAGAAGAGACATGATAATGATAAGATCACTTTGATGAGACAATGGATTACAAAAATTGGAAGATGGTGGTATATGAGAAAGGTGGTGGTATAGGAGAAAGGTGGTGGTATAGGAGAAAAATGGTGTTATAGGAGAAAGATGGTGTTATAGGAGAAAGGTGATGGTAAAGGAGAAAGGTGGTGGTATAGGAGAAAGATGGTGGTATAGGAGAAAGGTGTAGGTAAAGGAGAAAGGTGGTGGTATAGGAGAAAGATGGTAGTATAGGAGAAAGGTGTTGGTATAGGAGAAAGGTGGTGGTATAGGAGAAAGATGGTAGTATAGGAGAAAGGTGGTGGTATATGAGAAAGGCGGTGGTATTAGAGAAAGGTGGTGGTGTAGGAGAAAGATTGTGTTATAGAAGAAAGATGTTGGCATTGGAGAAAGATGGTGGCATTGGAGAAAGATGGTGGTATTTGAGAAAGATGGTGTTATAGTAGAAAGATGGTGTTATAGGAGAAATATGGTGGTATAGTAGAAAGGTGATGTTATAGGAGAAAGATGGTGGTATAGTACAAAGGTGATGTTATAGGAGAAAGATGGTGGTATAGTAGAAAGGTGATGTTATAGGAGAAAGATGGTGGTATAGTAGAAAGGTGGTGTTATAGGATAAAGATGGTGGTATAGTAGAAAGTGATGTTATATGAGAAAGATGGTGGTATAGTAGAAAGATGGTGTTATAGTAGAAAGGCGATGTTATAGTAGAAAGATGGTGGTATAGTAGAAAGATGGTGTTATAGTAGAAAGTTGATGTTATAAGAGAAAGATGGTGTTATAGGAGAAAGTTTATGTTATAGGAGAAAGATGGTGTTATAGTAGAAAGGTGATGTTATAGGAGAAAGATGGTGGTATAGTAGAAAGATGGTGTTATAGTAGAAAGATGGTGGTATAGTAGAAAAGTGATTTTATAGGAGAAAGATGGTGGTATAGTAGAAAGGCGATGTTATGGGAGAAAGATGGTGGTATAGTAGAAAGGTGATGTTATAGGAGAAAGATGGTGGTATAGTAGAAAGATGGTGGTATAGAAGAAAGATGGTGAATATGAGAAATATGGTGGTATAGGAGAAAGGTGGCGTGAAGATAATTAATGATAGAGAGTGATTACAGTGGGAGGAGGAGGTAAAATTAATGTTTAAGAAGAGTGACTGATAGATGGTATTTAGATTCTAAAACCATAGTCAAGTAAGATTAACGTAACAGAGAGACGGTGATTATGTAAAGGAGACAGACCGAAGCGTAAATTAGGATGCGAGAGAGAGGGAGAAAAGTGATTAATTAAGAGCAACAGCGAGGGAGTGTGATTCATTGGAAGAGCTAAAGAAACCGTGATTTATAACAGAAAAAGAGAAAATGTGATAAATATATTAAACGTGAGGGAGAGAATGAAACAGAATGTTGAGATAGAGAGATTGGAGAGTAAGATATAGTGTCGCAAATATAGAAAGAGTTAGGTACAGAGAGGCAGAAAACAAAACGAAAGGAGCCCAGTAACGTGTACTCGTGTATATATATATATATAAACAAAAGTAAAAACGTAAAGAGCCACAGTCACGCCAAGTGGCGTGTAGGGAACATGATGTGTTAGTGACCATAAATTTTACAGACCTTCGGCACATGATTTTTGGGTAATATGGTCGGTATTACGCCCGTGCCGCTTTACTTTCCCTAAAAAAAAAAAATCAGGTACCCATTTAAGGCTGGGTGAACCCGGAAGCCGGTTGGGATCGAATCCTACCTCTTGTCCATTGTAGTCCAGTTCACTAACTACTGAGCTATCGCGGCTCCCTATATATGTATTTATACATGCGAATTTTCAGATCTACTGGAGAACACTATGGTGAAGTCTGTAATGGCCCAACAAGAGATGACCATAAACATAGAAACTCGTGAGGTCGAGAAACAATTACCACCTGACTTCATTATGGCTTGTCTGAAGGACAAGCGTGATATTGGTAAGAATGCGTTTCTTAAATCGTTGCTGGTGACGCATGCGCGATATGTTAGTTTTATTATTCTATTGCTTTTGTTTTCCTGACATAAAAAGTCGGTATTTAAAATACCCAGTGTGCCCTTCTTGCTAAATTACTATCAAAGACTTACTAAAATAATAGCGGACAATGTTTAATCATATATATATATATATATATATATATATATATATCATCACAATCATCAGGTACCATGCCCGTTTGCCTATTTGGTGACATCTCTGCACAAGTTTTGATCTCGACAGCTTTTTATCATTTCTGTTGTTGACCTTCTGAAAACCATTCTCTTAAGCCATCTATTATCTTTTCTCTTTGTTCCCGGTATCTTTTCGTCCCTAAACTTTCCCATTTGTCACCGATATATTCGAGCTGTTCTCTTTTCACACATGGCCAAAAATTATGATGGTTTCTTCCTAATACTGGAAGTTAGCTCTTTCTTTGCATTGACCTCTCTCATGACGTTTTCATTACTCTTCTTAGCTGTCCATTGTTTTCTCAATATTCGGCCCCTAGGTCTGTCTGGTATTCTCGCAGCGTTTGTTTAAGTCTCGTTGTGTTGTGTTTTGATCTTCTGCTTTATCACGTGGTCAAACCATTTTATATGTTGTATCTTTATTTATTCTATGGCGGGGATTATTCCTAACTTTATTCTCAGTTCTTCATTTCTAATCTTATCTCTCAGGATGTCCCTGCCATTTGTCTAATATAGGAAAAAGTCGAGAAGGAACCACGTGTGCGAAAACAATAGCTAAATGCTCCTGGCAATATTCAAACGCCTGACTTCTAGACTACCAAGAATACATATTGCGATTAAGAGATTTGCAAGTTACTTACCGCGTTACCGAAGCTTCTATTTCTGTGGCTAATTGAAATGAACAAACTTCTTTTCCATGTCTAGTGTAATGTTTTTCTGGTTAATGACTAAGCGTTTTATCAATACAATATTTGCTATTTTAATTTTCTGGGCAATCTTGTTTCTAGTCCTGATGCTATAATTTGAATTATTAGATACGGTTTATGTTAGGATCCATGCCATCTATAATGATAATGAACACCGATAATATGGAGGAGAATATACATTTATATTTATTTAACCCTGACTAGCACTAGCTGATGTAGAGTGGGTATTTAGAAACCAGATGTAAAAGCTGTCTTTGGCGTCCTATCCTTCTCGTTTCTTGATTTGTGTTTTTAATGCATTTACGAGTGGTTAAACATAGGGTAGTTTCCGGTTGTTTCCAAAATGGTGGAATTATTTTTCTCCGGCTTGGTATAGAACCGTTGATCAGAGGTTTAACAAGCCGCTATCGTAAAAACGATGTTGTTAATGAAACGTAGACCTGATACAGAATGTGTAAATTAGCAGTAGATAGTAGTGATAGTTTTTTCGGCCCTAAAACAACAACAAAAATAGGATTCTGGAATGTGCGAACAATGGCCGCTCCGACGAAACATGCACAGGTCGCGAGCGAGATGGACAGATACGATCTAGATATTTTAGGATTAAGCGAAATTCGCTGGCCTGGAACAGGTAGGAGATCTATTGATAATAAAATAGTAGTTTTTTCTGGAAGGGAAGATGGAAAACACCGTGAAGGAGTAGGCATAATGATGACAGACAAAGCTGCAAGAAGTTTATTAGAATGGGAACCGGTAAACAGCCGTCTGATACGAACACGATACAAAACAAAACATTGAAGACTTTCAATTATTCAATGTTATGCGCCTACTAACGAAGCTGATGATGAAGTTAAGGATGATTTTTATAACCAACTGCAACAACTTATAAACAAAATACCAAAACACGATCTTTTAATTGTAATGGGAGACTTCAACGCCAAAGTAGGGCAAGATAACGCAGGAGTGGAACATGTGATGGGGAGAGAAGGCTGTAATACAACAAGTCAGAATGGAGAAAGATTAATAGAATTATGTTTAATAGAAAATTTAGTTATAGGTGGGACATTATTTCCACACAAAAATATTCACAAAACAACATGGATATCTCCTGATGATAGAACATCAAATCAAATTGACCACCTATGTATTAAACAACAATTCAGATCGTCATTAATAGATGTAAGAGCATACAGAGGTGCTGATGTTAATAGTGACCACAACCTGTGCATTGGGAAAATAAGATTAAAATTTAGAAACCAACAGAAGAGGTCAATTACACATAAAATTGATAGTCATAAACTGAAAGATGAAGCCATAAAGGAAAAGTTTAACATAGAGCTAAGTAATTGTTATTCAGCACTTGGTGAAATAGACTTAGATATCAATGAAATGTGGGACTCACAGAGCAAAATACTAATGACAGCAGCAGAAGCAAGTGCTGGACTGAAGAAAATGGAAAAACGAGCTTGGATCTCAGACAACACGTGGAAATACATCAAAGAAAGAAGAGAAGCGAAGAGAGCCATGACTAATGTAAAGACAGATCTTGGAAAGGTTCTGGCAAAAGCAACATACAAAGAATTAGACAACAAAGTGAAAAGTTCGGCAAGAAGAGATACAAGGGCTTATATAGACAACTTGGCAGAGAAAGCAGAGACAGCTGCAATTACAGGAGACAGCAGAACTCTCTATACTGTACAAAAGATGCTGACAAACACCTATACATCCAGTGGAACACCAATTCTAGACAAATCTGGATTAATGCTAACAACAAGCGCAGACATAAAAGCCCGTTGGGCGGAACACTTCAAAGAAATTCTTAACCGTCCACTACCTCACAGTTTAATAGATTTTGAAGCTGAAACACCAGCAGCAGAATTAGATGTAAATTTAGATGACTTCACCTTGAGTGAAATAGAAACCACCTTAAAGCTAATGACCAATAACAAGGCTGTTGGAGAGGATAAGTTAACAGCTGAGATCCTCAAGGCAATTGATAGCCATAATTTAATACATCTCCAAAAAATGTTCAACATCATTTGGAAAACAGAGAAGACGCCTCATAAATGGAAAAAAGGAATCATTGTTAAGATCCCAAAAAAGGGCAATCTTAGAGATTGTAACAACTGGAGAGGCGTGACACTTTTGTCAGTTGCCTCAAAGTTATTCTGTAAAATCATCCTAAATAGAATAAAGGATTCAATAGATACAGTAATGCGTGAAGAACAGGCTGGGTTTGGAAAAGGGAGAAGCTGTCTTGACCACATTTTCACTCTACGACTTATATTGGAGGAACACATTGAAAAGCAAAAACCTTTTGTACTTAACTTCATCGACTTCAAAAAAGCATTTGATAGTATTCATAGAGATTCTTTGTGGAAAATTCTGAAGCAATATGGCTTACCATCAAAAATCATAAATATTATCAAAGACATGTATGATGGTTACACATGTGCAGTTCGAACAGAGGAAGGACTGAGCGAATGTTTCCCAATAGAAACTGGGGTTAAACAAGGATGTATTTTATCGCCCTTGTTATTTGGAATTGTTATGGACTTCATAATGAAGAAATGCTGCACTGGTAATAAAGGCATCGAATGGATACAAGGAGACCATTTGGAGGACCTCGACTTTGCTGATGACATAGTTCTCACCAGCAGTCAGATAAAAACGATGCAGGAAAACACAAATGAACTATCATCAATAGCCAGCAAAATTGGGCTTGAGGTCAATCATGAAAAGACTAAAGTCATGAAAAGTTTAATTCCAACAAGTGACAAAATATACATGGAAAACAAACCAGTAGAAGAGATCGATCACTTTATCTATCTTGGAAGTCACATTGATCGAGAAGGGGATACGAGCAAAGAAATTAGAATCAGACTGGCTAAAGCAGCAATGTCTTTCAGAAGCCTTGAAAAGTTGTGGAAATCAAAACTCATTAGCACAAACACAAAACTTAGGCTATTCAAATCAAATGTACTATCAACCCTTACGTATGCGTGTGAAAGCTGGAAAACAACAAGAGATATAGAAACAAAGTTGAACGCATTCGAAAATAAATGTCTAAGGAAAATACTTGGTATAGAATGGAACGAATTCAAAACAAACGAGGAAATTAGAGAAATCGCCAATCAACCACTAATATCTTCAGTAATAAAGAAAAGACGATGGTCATACGTTGGACATGTGATGAGAAGAGATAATAATCGAATAGCAAAGCAAGCCCTCATATGGGAAACAACAGGTAAAAGAAAAAGAGGAAGACCCAGGGAGACACTGAGAAGAACATTGATGAGAGAGGCAAGAGCAGCAGGAATCGGCTCCCTCAATGAGATAGAACTGCTTGCACAGAACAGAGACAGATGGCGAGATTTGATAAAATATCTTTAAAAGAAAACTGCTAGAACAAAAATTCATATAGGAGAAGGTGTATCTTGGTCTACGCCCTATGGGCCGGTTACGGCTCGAAAGGTCAATAGATAGAACATAGGGATGTCATAACAATGAAACAAATAAATTACCTTCCTGGTTCCTGAAATAGCAATCTAGTTGGAGCAAAAATGTAATACTTGAAGGAGATAAAGCAGATTCAATCCCACAATGCACAGCTGGATGTGTTGAAATGAACAGCGCATGTGTCCCAAATGAATGATCTCGTTTGTTAACCCAGGTGTAAATATGGGCACGCGTGTAATAAGTTGTATGTTTTACCTCCCTTCCCCCAAACAGGGAAGTGCAAACACAAACAGGCAGAAAATACAACACATTTTCTACAATTACTCTTATTTTCATGACCATATCTATTTTGGTGCTTTTTTTAGATGGTCCCCAAAATATTAAAAATTGCAAGATTTTATTTTATCATCATCATGTGCCATGTTTTGTGGGGATAACGCCCATTTGGTCTCGTCAACTTTTATTTGACTAACCATTTGTTGAATCTAAATCTATTATAATTACCTTTCATAGTTACAATCAGGGGATATCCGGGGACAGTTGAAATCAGCAACAATTTGGGGACACCATTTTTTTTCCCTGGACAGGACACTAAATTCGGGAACTTGTCCCTGAATTCAAAGACGTCTGATAACCTTTTAGGAACGTTGTTTTCATTAAAGAAGTTATCATGATGCTCTTAATTTATCACTTTCATTATGTTATTTGTGATCATAACCCGTGTACATGTGCTATTTCTTTACTTAGATAAATGTTAATACATGCAGATGGTTAAACCACTTTGTTGTTATATTAGGCTCACTGTATCAATACCCAGAACCTAGCACCGAACATTCAGCAAAGGACAATATTATTGGAGGAACTGTTGCTGGTGTTTTATTTATTGTGCTGGTTGCTTTGATTGTGGTGTTTGTCAAGAAAACAGGTATGTTGTAGAAAGATAATTGTGTTATCATTGCTTGTTTGGGTCTGTACTGTAGTCACAGGCCATTCGTGTGCAATGACGACCTACCAGCAAATTTGTTTATTTCCATTTGTAGCGGCTTTACTGTATAGGTCAGAACGTTTACATTTAATGGTAGGACACTATATCTAAAGAAAAGTATTTCAATCCTGGATCGAAATGCTTTTTTTCCTTGTATGTTTTCTTTTATCTGTGTTACTCTATGTCTATTTAGTGCCAGTTTGACATATGGAACTGTGTTATGGATAATTGGTTGATGTGTACATGTTAACTATTGCTTCATCTACAGCAGCAAGTCTTAGTTGTTTAATTTAGGATCCTTAAGATCTTCATCTTCATTCCACAACTATGGGGTTGTTGGGACACTACTTACAATGTTCGTCACCTTTCTCCATATATTTCTATCTTTAGTCACACTTTTTGAAAATTTGCGAAGTAGAAGTCTGTCCATATTTAATGTTATCCTCCCACGTGGTCATTTCAATTTGTCTCTTACCTTGAAAGTACACAAATTCCTACGTTCTACGAACCATCTCTTGATATTATCAGCTGGTCTTTTTGTTTTCGTCTTCCTCTACTTTCTACCTCGTTTATCTAGTATTTTTCCTCTGAGAAGACTTTCAGTCGATAGTTGTGTCTCTTTACCTGTCCCAAAAATATCATTTCTATTGTTCTAATTGTGCTTAAATAGTTCTTTCTTTGTTTTCAACCGTTTCAAGACTTCATTATATGTTTTATTATATGTTTTATTATATGTCCACAATTTCATGTTACCTTTAATTTAATTAGATATTGCAAATCTTTCAGTTTTCTTTTCTGATACCCCTAATGTGTGCACACTGTAACATACAAAAGTGCTGATCAAATATACCACTTTACTTTTCTCAGTTTTTGTCGTCATGTTAGCTGCCTTGATGTGAGTAACTATTTCATGTTGCTAAAATAATTTGTTCCATTACTGTTACGTTATTTATTCTGTTTTACATATTCCCACGTTTTCCTGGTGCTGTGGGGCTTGTTTGGCGCACGACAGAATCCTAAAGCGAACAGAGAAATGTTCAACTGTTCCTGATGCTATTAACAATGTCATTATGGAACATGAAGAAACGAATATGTTGCATGATTGTTTAAAAAAAAAAACATATTATAATAACCTTACTTCATGCTTCTCCTTCAACCTTCAGTTTCCTAAGCACATAACCTTACACAGAAAAAAATAGTGTCGGCCTCAATACATTCAGTGGTTACCAGAGAATCAATACGCACCCCATAGTTTGTCTGCAACGTGTCTATCTAGGAGGAAAAAAAGAGGGGGAGGGGGAGATTTAGTTTATAGTTGTTCTTTGTGCAGGTCACGTGTTTGAAGGACATGTTCTTGAGGTTAAAAACTGGTTCGACATAAACACAGCCTGGTTGTTGGGGATCAAGAGAGGGTGAGAATGCTACCTCAGGCTAATTCTTCACAGGTTACATACCGAAACACTTTGTTACATAAGTCTTCCACTACTTTGATATTACTGATACTACTGTTGATGACTAATTTTCCCATCGTTATTTTACAAATAAATAACATTTCTCGTTATTTTACAAATAAATAACATTATTTCTCGTTATGTTACAAATAAATAACATTTCTCGTTATGTTACAAATAAATAACATTTCTCGTTATTTTACAAATAAATAACATTTCTCGTTATGTTACAAATAAATAACATTTCTCGTTATGTTACAAATAAATAACATTTCTCGTTATTTTCCCTCACTGTTGAATCATTGCTGTTTATTTTAAAGTAGTAAAGTGCGTGTCTAAATAAAGGAACGATAATCATGAATAATTTATTGACATTTCAGGATTCTTAAGGAAGGGAAATAATATCGAGAACGCGGATGTTGTTAATATGTAAGTTTTGTTGCAACATTTTTTTTTAAAAAAACTTTTGTTTTTTTTATTAAAAGTTTGTCATTCATCATCGCTTTGCAAATTCCTGAATAACGATTTTTTACGACTTCATTGTAGCTAGGCAAATGTAATTATAAACTGCAACAAAGCACGCGTAGGTTGCTGAATTACTCAATAAAGGAAGAAGGAATAAATAAAAGACTTATCTGTATATATCTTTGTATGTTTGTGCATATGAAGGCTGCTTTTTAAAATAAATATATTTATAGAATAGGCATGTATTTTCTACACTCAAGTCTATGAATACTATTGTCCACGTATACATCATGTTTTGTAACTACAGGTTCGTTTTATTTTGTTGTGTTTTGTACTTTACAACAAACAATTATATGATACTCCAAAATTAATATTAATCTTCATTATTTCATCTACAGGCAATCACTTCAACTGGACAATCTAACAGGTAATTACAGCAGCTTGTTGGTACCACAGACCATTCATGTCTGTATTATTGTTGCGTTCATTAATAGCTGAATCTATTACGATAAATGCAGGACAAAATGTGCAATAAGTGAATGGTACTAGCATGAGCGAACCATCATCAATCAGATATGGCACCATTCAACTGTATAACTCAATGGATATTCTACTATATAATGCGCTTTATATATTAACATGTATCAGTAGAGCATCTGTACAAATGTGCTCCTCTGATTTAACTCTATAAACGCGAAGAACAAGATATTAGACGCAGGAGTGAACACAATGTCAGGGCCGCGCGTAGGCGTGAATATATTGTCAAATTTAAGTTGGGGGTGGGGGTCAGACTGCGTAGGTAAAAAAAAAAAGTAAAGTACCCCCCGTCACGCCAAGTGGCGTATAGGGAAATATGGTGTTAGTGACCCTATATTTTACAGACCTTCAGCACATGATTTTTGGGGTAATGTGGTCGGTATTACGCCCGTGCTGCTTTTACTTTCCCAGAAAAAATCCGGTACCCATTTAAGGCTGGGTGAACGCGGAGCCGTCGGTTGGGATCGAACCCTACCCCTTGTCCGTAGTAGTCCAGTTCACTAACCACTGAGCTATCGCGGCTCCTACTAATTTTTCGGTAATTAGTAAAACCCAGGTGTCCTCGCCTGGGTACGAACCCCGGCTGTTGCCGTGGTAAGCCAACCGCAGACTGCGTAGGTGGCATACACATATGCTTGGTTGGATAGACAATAACAGAGGCTCGAAGTCATGAGAATATAAAGTGGAAACCCTTCACCCAGGACAGTGAGCCGAGAAGAAAGAAGACGAGTATGATAGAGGCCGAAAGGGGGCTACGATAGACACCGATTCGGAATTCATATAGAAGTCGAGATGGCACACCAATAGGCACTGAAAGGGACACTCCCACAGAGTGAGACACATAAAGACAGACTCAGAAGCGGAACGCTTACAAAGAGAGACGCACACATTGGATGCTCAACACGAGTCTCGCTTACAGGGACGCCCACACAGAGACGCGAAATGGTGGTGTAGAACCAATAGTCTAACATAGGGGCTAAGAATTGAGACTAAGAAACGTAGAAGGATAGACACCGAAAAGGAAAGACACATAAAGACAGACTCAGAAGCGGAACGCTTACAAAGAGAGACGCACACATTGGATGCTCAACACGAGTCTCGCATACAGGGACGCGAAATGGTGGTGTCGAACCAATAACATAGGGGCTAAGAATTGAGACTAAGAAACGTAGAAGGATAGACACCGAAAAGGAAAGACACATAGAGACGAACACTTACAGACGGACACTTAGAGAAGGACACTTGGAGACGGACACTTAAAGACCGACGCTCATAGGAAGAAGACACTCAGAGGCAGCTAAGGTGAGAAAGTCACTTACTCACAACCACACTGAGAGAAATTCACACACTCACAACTACACTGAGAGAAAACCACTCCCTCACAAACACGCTGAGAGAAAGTCAGTCCCTCACAACCACGCTGAGAGAAAGTCACTCACTCACAACCACGCTGAGAGAAAGCCACTCACTCACACACACTATGTGAGAAAATCACTCACCCACATACACGCTGAGAGAAAGTCACTCACTCGCACACACACTGTGAGAAAATCACTCTCTCAGAACCACGCTGAGAGAAAGTCACGCACACACACACACACTGTGAGAAAGTCACTCACTCAGAACCACACTGAGAGAAAGTCACTCACTCACACACACTGTCAGAAAATCCCTCACTTACAACCATGCTGCGAGAAAGGCGGATAACTAGTTAGCTAGATGAAGACAGTCGAGCAAAATCATTACGAGGACAAGTGAATAGCTTGACAGATCGAAGGGTTCCACACGGGACTTGAGTAGAGATAGCCAAGACATAACCTGTGTGGTATTTTTCAATTGTTAGGATCGTGTGATTTAGCTGTTATCCACACCGCCAAGTAAGATTAACATGACAGTAGCCTAGAACGAAGATATGCTCTTAATATTCATGAAATATGTATCTAATATTGAACCGTACAAATGTAACTATTTCGTAAATAAACGTGTGTTGGTTTGATAATACACCTCCAGCATTTGTCGATTATCCAACTTGAAAGAAAAAGAAATAATTTAAGGAATATTTCAAAAAGTAGAAAGATACGACTAATAAAATTAACATTATGAATTGGAAAAATAAACACAAAGCGAAGTCATCATATAAAGCAAGTCAAGATAGAAACAAGTCTATTCAAAGGCTATTCAAAATTGCAGTCATCGACGACTTACATTTGACTACAAAGGAATAAACAAGCTACCTTACAACTCTACCACAAAGTGATAGAGGAGCCTGTGTGCGCATACCACCATGAACTGTTCTAGCAGTAACAATGTTACCATGGGAACACTCAAGCTAGACGGTTTAAATGTCTGGGACAAGGTAAAGCGAGACACAAATGTTGACATCGTATTCACTGGGCTACATGTCTACAGCTTGTTTCATAACTCGTGCCCAACTTTTAAAATCGATAGCTTTTTAACCGCTTGTTGTAAGTTGTTCAAAATTTGCATGTAAAGTTATAATGATTAGAACCCAACAGTGAATTAATTTCATTAAAAAAACATTTGGTTATTATTGTTGCTTATTTGATTTATGTAAATTTATAACGACCCATTGATGTAGTCAAAACTTAATGTTTACAGTATTTTAAGTTAAAAATTGCGAGTAAAAATCCATACACGTTAAAATTGACGTGTTTGCACGCTTTTAACGTGGCTTTTTGACACAATTAGACACTTGTAACAAACACGAGAAATTGTGTGTTCCATTTCCGTTCATTCATAGGTGGTGCCGTGGAACGATAAAATTTATCATTAGTCTTAAAATGAAATTCTGCAGTTTACAAAACATCGCAATAAAAATGTATGACTATTTTTGCAAAAAGGCTAAACGAGGAAGATTATTTCATTCTTTAGAAAACCCTGAGAATAGGACAAGACACATTTTGGATTTATCTAAACGGTCATTTAATCGCTGGATTCAAGCACGTGACCGTCAATGTTCAAAATATACAAAATCACAAGGAAGAGCAAAAATGTTGGATAATTTCGACAGTGAACTTATTAGAAGTGAAATTCGCAAAATGTTGGGTATGAATGAAACTGTTACACTAAGAAAATTAAAAATATCGCTGAAAAAGAACAACAGTATTGAAATATCAAAGTCTACATTATGGAGAAATGTGAGAGCTGCAGGCTTTACATTCAGAAAGTATTCCAATGGACGAAACATCATCTGTGAGAAGCCACATATAGTAGTCGTGAGAAGCAAGTACTTACGTGAAGTAAAAGAGGTGCGCAAGCAAGGTTATGATATTGTGTACTTGGATGAAACATGGATCAATGCTCACCACATTAACCAAAGGGAATGGCAGTCATCAGATGGAAAGATTAAGAGATTAATACCTAGCAGCAAAGGACAGCGCTTGATAATTGCTCATGCAGGTAGTCGACAACATGGACTAATACAGAATGCAGAGCTCATTTTTCTTTCAAAATCCATACACAATCGGGATTATCACTCTGAGATGAATGGTCACATATTTAGACATTGGATTGAAAATTCTGTTCTCCCATCACTAGATCGACCATCTTGCCTAATAATGGACAATGCAGCGTACCACAACATTGTTGCACCTGAAGATAAAGTCCCGACGTCATCCAGTACAAAAGATGCTATTAAGATATGGCTCACAAAGGAGCACATACAATTTAATAACATGTACTTAAAACCTGACTTACTATCTCTAGCAAAGCAAAAACAAAGGACAAAGATTGTTTTAAATAGGTAAGATTATCCAAGAGCACGGTCATGTAAGTTTGAGGCTGCCACCTTACCATGCTCATTTAAATCCAATAGAACTAATCTGGGCAAAATTAAAAGGACAAGTGGCAGATGAAAATACAACATTCAAAATATGCGATGTAAAGACTCTTGCTAATCTCGCTTTATTAAATATAGACAAAGATCATTGGGCTAAATGTGAAGACCACGTCTTAAAACAGGAAGAGGAATATTGGAAAAATTATGGTTTGTGGAACGTTCAACCCCAAACAGTTATTAATCTTTTAGACTCGTCTGATTCAGAATGGAAGTATATAGCCCCCACAATGTTGGCCCCTATATTACCTTAAATTAGTTCAACAAACAGTCCTTATCAGGACCACACAACTATGAAAATTGGACATACAGGTATACCTTGATAGTATCGTCCGTCCTCGAACTGAGAAGACAATAATTCTCCTGGTGTTTTGTCTTATTAGGTTATTTCCCCATTACGGCCACGCCTTTACCTAGTGAAATGTAATCATAAACAAGCAACTACGGTAATTTCTATTATTTAGGGGTTCACAATTTACAATTTTGACAAACATCAAAGAAATTCGCCGCTTTAAGAAAACAGCAGCTGCAAGATATTTGTTAAATATACGTTTAAAGGGTCTTTTGCATTCTAATAACATTTGGAAAATGTCAACAGTTTTTAACAAACGGTTACTGAGTAATAGCGTTTTGAAGTTGGGCAAGTGATTTGAAACGAGCTATAACTTAAAATTGCAACGTAACTCTCGCCATGAAGACGTCACAGTCTAGAAGTAAGCGACTTGGTGCTCATCTCGTGGAGTCTCATCATTTGACGAGAATGCCGCGCTCTGTGCCACGAATGGACCCAACCAATACTACTGGTGTTCACCTTAGTATGTGTTATAGAGTCAAGCCACAGAGAGAAGTGGCATGAGCTATTGAATGACTCAATGGTAAATGTAAGTTAGAAATATAACTTTAGAATGACAATATCTCTTGTACATCTGTTCAAGTCGTCAACATGTCAAAGTTGACACAACGTTGTACACATTATGTATTAAAGCTGGCGATACTGAGTATGTATTAAAAGCAGATAAAATAAACAAAACATAATGTTAAACTCAGAGCCAGATTAACCTAGTGCGGGGCCGGTAACATTATTATTAAAAATAAAACAATTAATTAAAAAGCCATAACAAAGTTTAATTTAAGATAAAAATAATGAATAGCCACACTAAGTCACCCATTCATGCTCTTTCTCTCACAACTTCGTGACACCAAACGAAAAGGCGCTAAAGATGCCATCAGCCACAAGATCATTGATTCAACGTTCATATTAGATGATAACCAAACAAGCATGTACATATTTGTTGGCGCGGGGCCGATAAAAGAACGAGACCTGTGGCGTATGCTACTTTTGCTACTATGTTAAGTCTGCTTTGGTTAAAATAGAAGACATTTATCTACTGCACATTAAAACACACACAAAAATAGAATATAAAATTGTACATATTTGTGTTGTTTATGATAATTATAACTGCAAACTGTGGAATCATCTGAATTAAAACTCATCTCATTGAAGGATCCAAACAAAGAGAGGCAGCTGCAGTCCCCATCATAGCAGTTACAGCACACGCCAAAAGACATAAGGCCAAGCGGCACCGAAAGTGAACACAACTAAAGTGGCCTTCATCATACTATATCGTTATTCATCGTGAGCTGTCGAAATATCGAAACACGATCCGAAAAAAACCACAGCCCACGGTGTGTACAGAGCACTAAACTCAGTAGCTACTGCAGCAAGCCTGTATATGTGGAAACTGCAACAAGGAACACTTTTTCAGAAGGAGCCTCAATGGTTCCTCCCGCTTATCCGCCATATTGACCGGAAGTCCATATTTTCATCACTTTCACTAACTCAGGAATGATGTAACCTTTCCTTTTTCTATTTGGGTTTAGAAGGTAGCATGAAGTTCAAATCTAACAGAACTTCTAGGAAAAATTGCTTTCAGTTACCACATTTAGTCCGATAATGTGTACACATATAAACTCTTTGATGAATTATTACATACCTCAGATACTCAAATTAGTTCTTATGCAAATTATCTATGAAGCTAAACTTATAAACTGAATCTATCCCGCCGTAATCGTTAATTAATCAATGTTTGTATTAATCAAATTCTCTCTGGTTGCAGATGATGAGATTGTACAAGACGAACTACCTGATGTCGCTTCGCTCTCTCCCTATGACGAAATAAGAGATGTATCCCTACCTTTTTCAAATGAGATTATAAATAACCACTCAAACTCATCATATGACGAGTTGAGAAGTGTATTACCAACCTCCCAGTGTGAAGATATCTCATACTTTCAAAATAAAGGGACTAGCGATTTACATCAATCTACAGATCTAGGAAATACCCCGTCACGTTCTCTACGTGAAGAGTTAGTAGATGCCACGTCAAACTCCCTATATATAGATGTTGGACATGTCAAGACAGGAACACCAGATCATCTCTCACACTGTCAGAATGAAGGGTCAAGAGGATTACCTCAAATTGGTCAAACTGAAAGGACAAGAGATTTAAATCAACATGCTGGGAATGAAAGGACAGGATATTTAAATCAACATGCTGGGAATGAAAGGACACGAGATTTAAATCAACATGTTGGGAATGAAAGGACAGGAGATTTAAATCAACATGCTGGGAATGAAAGGACAGGAGATTTAAATCAACATGCTTGGAATGAAAGGACAAGAGATTTAAATCAACATGCTGGGAATGAAAGGACAGGAGATTTAAATCAACGTGCTGGGAATGAAAGGACAAGTCATTTATCTCAACAGTCCTCAGAAATGGAGCTAGCAGATGCCCGGTCACAATCCCCATATATAGATGTTAGAAATGTAAGGACAGGAACACCAGATGATCTATCACTCTGTCAGAATGAAGGGACAAGAGGAGTACCTCATCATGGTCAGAAAGAAGGGACAAGCGGATTACCTCATTATGGTCAGAATGAAGGGACAAGAGATGTACCTCAACATAGTCAGAATGAAGGAACAAGAGGATTACCTCAAAAGTCTTCAGAAATGGAGCTAGCAGATGCCCGGTCTAACTCCCCATATATAGATGTTATAAATGTAAGGACAGGAACACCAGATGATCTATCACACTGTCAGATTGACGAGCCAAGAGATGCCTCACAACATTCTCAGAATGAAGGGACAGTAAATGTCCTACAACTCTCAACATGTAAAGGTAGACGTGACCACTCACACTTTCGGAATGGGGAGACAGGGGATATCCTCAAACACGATCAGTGTGTAGAGTTAGAAGATGGTCTTTCAGTCTGAGAATGAAGAGCCAAGAGATGTCACCCTATACTTTCAAAATGAAGGGCCAAGAGATGTCACCCTATACTTTCAAAATGAAGGGCCAAGAGATGTCACCCTATACTTTCAAAATGAAGGGCCAAGAGATGTCACCCTATACTTTCAAAATGAAGAGCCAAGAGATGTCACCCTATACTTTCAAAATGAAGAGCCAAGAGATGTCACCCTATACTTTCAAAATGAAGGGCCAAGAGATGTCACCCTATACTTTCAAAATGAAGGGCCAAGAGATGTCACCCTATACTTTCAAAATGAAGGGCCAAGAGATGTCACCCTATACTTTCAAAATGAAGGGCCAAGAGATGTCACCCTATACTTTCAAAATGAAGGGCCAAGAGATGTCACCCTATACTTTCAAAATGAAGAGACAGGAGTTGTCCCCTTACACTCTCAAAATGAAAAGAAATGTTATGTCTCCCCCTACACTCTCGAAATGAAGAGACAGGAGATGTCCCCTTACACTCTCAAAATAGTCTCCTGTCGTGGTCGTGGTTAATGCTGAGGTCAACGGTCTCATCTGCGATAATACCGATGAGAAAGATGCAGTCATCTATACAGACGGATCTGTAAGACGACACGAAAGAAGTGCATGGGCATTTACAGCACGCTCAGCAGGCAGAATAGCCAAGGAAGACAGTGGTGCATACGTCATGACCACGAGAATGATGACAATGTAGGTGATGGCAGTGACCAAGGCATTCAAATGGTTAGAGTCACAAGACTACACCCACGCATGTATACTGAGTGATTCGATGAGCATGATAAAAAAAGTGGAGGCGGGCTATGTACGTATGCAATGGGTAGAGTCGTTGCAGAAATCCAAAATACGTAAGGTCACCTTTGTCTATGTCCCTGAACATGCGGGAGTACGGGGAAATGTGAGAGCGGACAGGTTGGCTAGCTGCGCTGTCGTTGAGGACGGGGAACCAATGGATCGGGCGGACATCATCAATGCCCTTCGAGATGTGGGAAGAGCACAGGACTTCGACAAACACAGATCAACGTCACTTCTTCGGATGATGGAAATGGGAGTTAAGATGGGTACAGCCAGAAATGAGAAACTTGGTGGCCGTGTAAGAAGACTTATCAACCAACATAGAACTGGAGTCGTCAGTCGCTGGACACTGAGGGAATTGCTGAGGAGGGGATCTGAGCACCTATGGACATGTTCGGAGTGCAATGATGATGACCCGCAAATAACTCAATAACTCAATAACTCAATAACTCTCAAAATGAAAAGAAATGTTATGTCTCCCCCCTACACTCTCGAAATGAAGAGAAAGGAGATGTCACTCTACGCTCTCAAAATGACATTAAATATATGTCTACATACGCGCTCAGGATGACAAGAAAGGAGATGTCCCCCTACGCTCTCAAAATGTCGATAAAGGAGATGTCCCGTTACACTCTCAAAATGAAGAGACAGGAGATGTCTCTTTACACTCTCAAAATGAAAAGAAATGTTATGTGTCCCATACACTCTCGAAATGAAAAGAAAGGAGTGTCCCCCTACACTTTCGAAATGAAGGGACAAGAGAAGTCCCTTAATCCAACGGGAAAAAAGGTGTTCTCGAGGCAAGACGTCGGTCTCGAGACAGAAAGGTTATAAGTTCACATCCCAGCACCAATTGGGATTTTATTTGTGATTTCTCACTGCAGTAACCACTCCTGATTGTCAGGAAAAAACGGATTAAAACTCAGAGCCCCTAGTCTCTAGCGATGTTATAGATGGAGAAAACTCTATAAAAGAAATCCATCCACACGTAGACCTGGCAGATACACCGTTGTGCTTTCCACGTCAAGAGTTAGAAGATATTCCCTCAAACTCTCCATATATAGAGTTAGAAATGTTAGGTAAGGTACAACATACAAGGTCTATTGCTTTATGGAAAGATAATTTACAAACACACGTAGTGAAAAAGTGAAGTTTGACATCTGGTGTCTGTCTTTTTTAAGTAGAATGTCTATGAATAATTAGCGTGGTAATGTATATATATATATATATATATATATAGTAGAGTAGAGTAGTGAAGAGGATTTTATGGAACAAATAGCAATTATTTTCGCTTCCTTCTTTCCTTCCTTCCTTCCTTCCTTCCTTCCTTCCTTCCTTCCTTCCTTCCTTCCTTCCTTCCTTCCTTCCTTCCTTCCTTCCTTCCTTCCTTCCTTCCTTCCTTCCTTCCTTCCTTCCTTCCTTCCTTCCTTCCTTCCTTCCTTCCTTCCTTCCTTCCTTCCTTCCTTTCTTCCTTTCTTCCTTCCTTCCTTCCTTCCTTCCTCCTTCCCTTCCTTCCTTCCTTCCTTCCTTCCTTCCTTCCTTCCTTCCTTCCTTCCTTTCTTCCTTTCCTCCCTCCCTCCCATCCTCCCTCCATCCCTCCCTTTATTCCTTTCTCCCTTTATTACTTCCTTTTTTCCTCCCTCCCTCACTCCCTCCTTCCCTTCAGCCCCTCTCCTCCCATCTGTATGAATATATCTACAAACTTTTTTGTTCATGATTTCATCCAATAAAGAGATGCTCAAAATCCGTGCATGTTAAGGTATCCCCAAAGCGTCTATGTTATTATCTACTGTTTTCTGCTGTAAAGTTGTATGTTTTCTATTTGTGTAGACCAACAAAAAAACAGATATAACAAAAGTGCACATCGGAGGACTGATGTTTGAGGAGATAATGATTTTCCAATCTATCCAAAAAGGTTTACGTTTATAGGTTTATGCTGTTTTAGCCAAGAGTCTAGGTTTCCAGCCTTAATCGTTGGCAATGGATGCTAAGTAGTAAAGTAGTAACGCCCCCCCCCCCCCCGGTCACGTCAAGTGGCGAATAGGGAATATGGTGTTAGTGATCATAAATTTTACAGACCTTCGGCACATGATTTTTGTGGTAATGTGGTCAGTATTACGCCCGTGCCGCTTTCCTTTCCCAGAAAAAAAAAATCCGGTACCCATTAAAGGCTGATGGGAGCCGCGATAACTCAGTGGTTAGTGAGCTAGACTACAAAAGACAAGGGATAGGGTTCGATCCCAACCAACTGCTTCCGGGTTCACCCAGCCTTTAATGGGTACCGGATTTTTTTTCTGGGAAAGTGAAGCGGCACGGGCGTAATACCGACCACATTACCCCAAATTTCATGTGCCGAAGGTCTGTAAAATTTATGGTCACTAACACCATATTCCCTATACGCCACTTGGCGTGACAGGGGTATTTTACTTTTATTTTTATTAAAGGCTGGGTGAACCGCAAGCCATCGATTGGGATCAAACTCCACTTCCTGTTCTTTGTAGTCCAGTTCACTGACCACTGAGCTATCGCGGCTCCCAATCGATGCTAAGTACTTAGTAATTTGTCTCCATTTATTTTGATTTTTGCAACAGCGCCACTTGGGCTATCAATCATTAATTTTAATTGCTCAGCATTAATTACCATGTAAAGGTACCAAATGTTTTATCTAGTCTGTGTAACAAGTGAAACAGCTCTTGTTCTGTTCCTGCTAAAGCATCAAAGTCATCACAAATCGTAGGAGATTAATATACCTGCTACGAATTCTGACACTTTGTTTGTTCTGTAGCGCACATGTCATTATTTATCAGTTCTCTAGCACTTATGTAATTTTTTATTAGTTTTCTAGCGCACATGTCATTATTTATTAGTTCTTTAATGCACATGTCATTATTTATTAGTTCACTAACGAATATGTCATATTTTTTAGTTCTCTAACGCACATGACATTTATTAGTTCTTTAATGCATGTGTCAGTATTTATCCACGAAGATGTTAACTAATGTAGGAACGAATTAACAACATTTTTTAAGGGCCAAGTGTTGTTTTAACCATTGCCGTTGATTGGTAAGAACAACTGTATTAGCTTGATCGTATGAATGTTTTATTCTGCGAACTATGTTGACAGGCAAGTTGACTATTCTTGTCGTCGTCTATAGCGCTGTATACCAACTCAATAAAACATTTACTTTAGTCTATGGACATGTGATATAGACACTATTGGTGTTGCTGGTTGTTCTGGCAGACATTGAAAGTCTATTCTGATGAACATCTACTGTGTTAACTGCTGTACATTTCTTCTTCCTCTTCTCGTCTTCATCATTTGCCTTTCAGCGTCGATGGGAGATATAAGTTTCAGTCTTTTGTTCTTCTGTTCGCCTCTGCTGCAGTTATGTTTCATAGTGCTTCTAATATGCCATCAATGGATCTTTTTTTTGTGGTCGTCCCTTGGGTCTGGTGTTCTCGCAACGTTTTTTGAGGCCTCTTTGTGTTGTATTTTAATTACTCTGCCTTGTCACGTGGCCAAACCATGTTATCTGTTGTTACTTGGTACATTCTATAGCGGGGGCTATTCCTAGTTTTTTTTCTAATTTCTTCATTTCTGATCTTGTCTTTCAGGCTGTTTCCTGTCATTTATCTAATACATTTCATCTCTGTAGAAGTTATTTTTATTATTGTTCTTGCATGTAGGGTCCAAGAATGGTATTGTAGCCCAACATTGGGATGAAGATTGTATTGTTGTATTGTAGAGTGTCAGTTTTGCTTCTAGAGTGATTTCCTTATTGGACAATAGTGGTGATAGATGTCCACTAATTTGACAAGCTTTGATGCATCTTGAGTCTATCTCTCCATTGTGTGAATTGTCGTTTGTCATTAGACTTCCTATGTATTTGAATTTCTTTATCTGTTTTAGTTGTCTGCATTCTACAGTTATGTTGATGTTATATTTCTCTTTTGCGACACTCATGACTTCTTTTTTGTTGATTTTTATTTTAATGTTGTATTTTGTGCCTGTGTTGTCGATTCTATTTAAGTGTTCTTGTAGGTCTATTGCTGTATGTATTAGTGCCTGATCGTCTGCAAATAAAAGTTGGTTGATCCCCTCTGTCTCTGATGGGTTGGCTAACTTGCATATATAGTCCTTGTATGTAATAAACAGTAGGGGATAGTACGCTCCCCCGTCTTATACCTGATCTAACTTCGAAGTGGCCTGTGTAGCCTGTTGCTGTTCTGACCCTGCAGCTGCTGTTAATGTATAGACTTTTAATTAGGTTAATTTGATGTTGGCTTACTCTGTACATTGTTAGTATGTCGCACAGTTGTTATTTGTTACTCTGTCGAATGTTTTTCCTGGTCAATAAAAGCTATATACAAAATTTAATTGTGTTCCGTCGTTTTTTTTTCTGATCGCTGTTTTAAGGTGATTAGAGCGTCAATACATCGTCTATTTTTTTTCGGAACCTCATTTGAGAATCGCTTAAATGTAGTACAGTATATTTGAAAATTAAAATGTCTGAAAGACAGTCCAATTATATGATATGTATAACAAGAACAACAGTTGAAAGACAGTCCAATTATATGATATGTATAACAAGAACAACAGTTGAAAGACAGTCCAATTATATGATATGTATAACAAGAACAACAGTTGAAAGACAGTCCAATTATATGATATGTATAACAAGAACAACAGTTGAAAGACAGTCCAATTATATGATATGTATAACAAGAACAACAGTTGAAAAACAGTCCAATTATATGCTATATATAACAAAAATAACAGTTGAAAGACAAGCCATATACAATGTCATCTAACACGTGTTATCTAACCACTTGCTTCTGTTGAAATGATGTGTCTCGTTATTAGTTAGCAATGAGAAGCCATATCACTGACCATTACTGTGGTCTTATATTTAGTGATCTCCCTTGCTTGCAAAATCTCTATAGTGATGTAGTAAACTGTAGCAGTAATTTTCGACCAACAAATCAAATGAATTCCATTTCCCGAAGAACTATACGGTTTTACTGATAGAGATCAGCAATTTCCAAACCATTTGTGTAGACGCAAAAAGGCCATTCAAATGTTGATTATGTTGGCTATATATTTAGAATGAAGTGTAAATCTGATAGTCTACTGTTTTCAATTAATCACAGCAACAACAATACGTGTGACAGCAAAGTTGCCAATTTTCAAAACAAAGGTTAAATGCGTGCAGCTAATGTCAATACATGTCTAATAGTTGATTGAGTTCAATTGATTACGGGGAATTCTAAAAATGTAGAGTTTGAATTATTATCATAATGACCGTACGCATTGATATGTAATAGTATTACGTCATCGTTGCTGGTTACGCAGGACTTAATACTCCTATCGGATGTTATTTGATGGACATAAGTGGTTCCCGTATCCCTGCATTTTAGGCGCAACTTTAAGAAATGAAATGTTTGATTTTTATACGAGGTGCTGATAATGCAGGGAACGAAAGACAAGTAAACAGAGTACTGTTTATAGTATTATTTCTCTCGACGAAGTGATTAGGTGTACGTTATATGACTCGTAAGCGACTCACCCGAATTTTGTTTGGATTTGCGTTTGATATTAAACGTTTGCTTGCGTTTGAAATAAAGATGGCGGAAACAAAAATGGCGGAAGTCAAGATTGGTAAACTATAATAGAAGTTCTTCTTAGCATTCGACAAGTGCAGTCAAGAGAGTCACATTTGATCAAGGGACCAGAGAGAGATTCGATGGACATTCATTCATATAGACATTTGAGGACTTCACTTGGGATTCAAGGTTTAGAGAAACATTTAGTGTTGTTTTGGTAAAGGATTATTCAGAAGATTTAGTTCCATAAAGTTATTTAGCTGTAGGTTGCTATTACGGATCTCACTAGAGATCAGTGGCCTATCAATGAAATAAAGGTAAGGAATATATACAGAAATAGATACATACACAGAAATTGCATTATCGTGTGTTTGATTTATGCGAAGTAAAAGAAGTTATGTGGATGTAATTACATACCCTGGGTGTATCATATAACAGAGGCAGTAGGCAAAGGATGAATGATAATACTAATGATACTAATAGATTAATACTAATGATATAGATGTTTATATGGCAAAAGCAAACGATATGAGTAATGATTGACTTTTATATGTATTCAAATGATGTATCAAGTGTAACTAAAGATGTGTGTGAATAAACTTGTGTACCAGATCTAGAGACGCCTTGTTTCATCTTATGAAGTGTTAACACAAGTGTTTTTTAGAATATTGTCAGTTTCTTCTTCTGTATTATGAATTAACCACACTGTGCTGAGCACGTGACCAATGGAGAATTGCAAGTGCCCTGGATTGCTTGGACTTATATATTAGTATCCTTTGCGTAATAGCATTTCAGAAAATGAACAATATCTTATGCAACAAATCTATGTCAATAGAAATGTGAAAGAGAGTTCATCGGTGCTATATAGAACCAATTATGATCTATAGAAGTGAATCATGGACAGTAGACAAACAAATGAAAAGACGATTAAAGGCCACAGAGATGGAATTTCTCAGAAGAATGGTGAAAGTTCGCTGGACAGCTAAAAAGACCAATGAGGAAATTCTCAAAGAGGCCAACACAAAAAGAGAGCTCATAAAAAAACAAAGAAAGAAACAATAACATTTTTCGGACACATCATGAGAAAAGGAAAGTTGGAAAACTTGGTTACAACTGGCAAAATAAAAGAAAGAGAGATCGTGGACGACAAAGAGAGACAATACTGGATAGTCTGGTGTTAAGGTATGAAAAACAGCCAACATAGAACTGATACGATCCACTGTAGATAGAAGATTGTGGAAGGACAAGATCGCCTACGCCAACTGGTATGGCACATGATGATAATGATTCTTTGTGTATAATTGCATCATCTGGAGTGTCTCCATGATTCACTTCCATTGGTCAAAAGTGACTACATATATTATCATAACTCTCTTTCTCATTTCTATTGACATAGACGTGTTGTACGTTCTCTTACATGAAATGCTATTTTTGCCTGAACTATTGTGTTCAACTATTAGATTGTTTGGGAAGAAAGCACACACAATAAAGTCGATTCTTGATCACAGAAGCTGTGTGCTACTCGCTAGAACAGACACTCCAACAACAAATGTCACAAACGTCACGGACAAGTGGCTATTAAGGACGCGGACACTTAATCTTTACAAACAAGAGATAGGTCATTTGTATAATAAAGTTTTCGTTGGTTAGTTATAGTTAACATCTTAGAAATACAACATTTCGAGGGTGAGGCAAGCTCGGGAAAAGATAAGTGGATACTGAGGTCACGTGGAACAAGCAGGAAGTTGAAAGTTTACGTCCCAAGACACCTTTGGCCTCTTTTGTCAGTTCGTGACCACAGAAAAGAGGACTCACATGTACACATACACACGCACGTTCACATACTAAAGCACCCACGTCTACATACATGTATACACAGACAGACTTTGTGATATTTTCTGGGGCGCTTATGTGGGAATTCGATATAAAAACTACATACCCACATGCAGTCGTCACGTGATGTAGAGGTCAAAGGTTTCCCCCGACAGAAAAAGTAAACTTTAAAGCACAATCTGAAATCAAATCTTCGTTCATCAGAATGGAAACTGTCACCGCACCAACCTTTCCTCTTCCTGATATTGCAAAGTGTCCGCCTAACTCCGAGTGGGCAGCCAGAAGTGGAAACAGGACATGTACACAGTTATGAATCTGCTTGGCTGTACGTCACGGGAAGCATCCTAGTGCAATATTACCCTTTCTGATGAAGAATCTCATCTGCAGAATCGAGGGAGACCTGTTCTATTCATGAATCATCATCACTTCAATCGGAAATTCCCCATATCCGCACCACTCAAGTCACATCTCCCGTCAACGCACTCTCGTGACATGGTCGACTACCGTGCAGCCCTGATCTCGGTGCCGAGACGACGATGACAAACAAGTTCCCCCGAAGAGAGAATGTACAGTCACTTCAAGGGTTAATGTACTACACATGATAAGAGGTCGGTTTCGATCCCGACCGACAGCTTCCGGGTTTACCCAGCCTTAAATGGGTACCTGAATTTTTTCTGGGAATGTGAAGCGGCAGGGGTCTAGAACCGACCCCAATACTACTATAATCATGTAATGAAAGTCTTTATAAATGATAGTCATTAATACCAGATTCCATATACGCGTGATTGGGCGCTTTATTTATTTTTACTTATCTTCTATCCGATGTTATTTTCATGCCCAAGTATTTGTCCCGTTGTATTTGTTTCAGATTTGTCCCGTCTATCTGTATGTTCATTATGGTGATGATTGGTTCTTTAACATGACCATTACGTATGTTTTCTTACTATTCAGACTGAGACCTGTATATTCAGTAGGCATCTGTTGTATGCCTTCTTTAGTTAAAACAAAGACGGGAAGGTGTTTAACGTGAGGTCACATTAATTTTGAGCACAAAATAAAAACAAGGCTAGTTGTAAACAATGTTGCCACTAATACTCTACATGGGAGATGGCATGAGAACAAATAACACGAGATGCACAAAGTCAGTCCACAAGTAGGAACAATAAAAATCAGGGAAAGAGGCTGGCATCAAAATAATTTAACAAAAATACTGATAGAGGAGACACATATAGCAGGCATCAACTCACCCAGATTGAGAAGGTAGTCCGGAATATGGATTTAATGGCAAGTTACACGGTGAACTCTGTGTACAAGTTTAACAATACTGGAAAGCAGAAAAGAAGATAAGGATGATGATGACGATGATGATCGTCGCATTCAATATACTCTAGTCTTAGAGTGTAATCGTACTCGGAATAACTACTTTTAAAAAAAATTAGTACACATCACCCCACCTGCCACTGTCCAAAGTTTAAGTTATCCTCTTATTATATAAAGTTTATTTATTTATTTTTGTCTCGACGTTCCGGGCTAACAGGTTGACTATGTTCAACTGAACATGTTCTATTCTTTTCCATCCACGGAAACAATTTCAATGCAGTTAGGAATTCCCCATATCATAAACCCATTTATGAGTGTTAACACAGCGTGAAGTTGTTTCATGAACCATTTGTGCCGACTGTGCGCTCGCACACACACACACTTCTGGATTATCTCTGCATTTATAATACGTGTCTGTGTTTCTTGTTGTAAAAAAACCGTTGTAAGATATACAAACATGAATGTAAAGTAAATTAATCTCAATATGGTTGTCAACTTTCGTTACAATGTGCATCAATGTTCAAACTGTTAGTGAAAGCTGGTGGTCGAATGAAGTGAAATCGTTGCCGCTCTCCCTGTATGGTGCGCGTGCGTTAAAACCGGGACATTAACAATTATTAGAGGAGGGGACGGTTTCAAACACATCGCAACTACTGCACTGGGTGTGCGACTTTTAAAATTCAGGCCTACAAACCTCTCTATCTCCACAGCGATAGGCACCAGAAGTCGGATCAATTAAGTAATTGTTGTCTTTTTTGTTATATTTTGTTTCGCTCACGATTTATAGAAGTTTATCGTCCGTAAAAAGATGGTGTGGAATAGTTTAATTTAGTTTAGTTTAGATTAGTTTAGCTTAGTTTAGTTTAGTTTAGTTTAGTTTAGTTTAGTTTAGTTTAGTTTAGTTTAGTTTAGTTTAGTTGACCGATAACGACTCAGGGATGTGGAAGTTTGATATAACAAAATAGCGTGGATAACTGAAAGGCACCTTTTTTATGAAAATGTACCAAGGGTTCTGCAACATTTACATCGTACTGTAAATGTTGAATTTGAATGAACAGCATTTAACAAACACATTATGTAGGTACGTAGTACCATGTTTTTTTTATTTTTTAAATAGCATTGAGAACTTTGAGGATATACAAAATACAACATGAAAATCAACATTGACAAAACAGAAGACATGAATGTCGCTAAAAATAAACAGAATAAACGCATAACTATAGAAAGCAGGAAACTAAAACAAGTAGATGAATTCGAATACCTAGGAAGTTTACAATCATAATTTCTGGTCATGTAATGAGAAGAGCACAGCTGCAATATATTTTAACAACTGGGAACATTGAGGGACGAAGAGACAGAGGGAAGAAGAGAGAAAAGATATCAGACAGCTTAAGGGAATAGCTTGGCAGAAGGTAAGCAACAGAAATAACTGTTGAGATCGATAGTTGTGAAGAAACATGACCACCAATGCCAGCAGGTCCGGTACTTGATGTTGAGGAAGTTTAGTGACAAACGATAATTCACAAACAGCACAGATAGAATCAAGATGCAACAAAGCTTGTCAAATCTACAAACAGTATTACCACAATTGTCCAACATGGAAATAACTCTGGAGGCAAAACGAGCACTCTACAATACAATCTTCATCCCAACGTTGTGCTACCAATGCCAGACCTAGACCCTAGATGCACGAACAATAAGAAAAATAACCTCTAATGAGATGAAAATGTGTTAGACGAATGACAGGAAACAGTCTGAGAGATAGGATCAGAAATAAAGAACTGAGAGAAAAAAAAAAAACTAGGAATAGCCACCGCCATAGAATATATATAGAAATAACAGATAAAATGGTTTGGCCACGTGACAAGGTAGAAAGATCAAAACACAAGACAACGAGCCTTCAACAAACGTTGTGAGAATACCAGACCCAAGGGTCGACCACAAAAAAGATGGATCGATGTAATATTAGAAACACTAGGAAACATAACAGCAGCAGAAGCGAAAAGAAGAGGAAAAGACCGGAAATGTTATATCCCCTCGACGCTGAAAGGAAATGAGGAAGGAAAGAGGAAGAAGAAATATATACGATCAGCATGTGCCATACCAACAGACTTAAACGATCATGTCCTTCAACAATTCTATGTCTACAGTTCTTTGCTTCTTTGGTTATGGAAGGCCCCGGTATCACTGCAAACAATCTAAAATCCATAATTGCTCAACCGCCCGTACCAGTGGAATCATCCGAATTACTAACTCATCTTCCAAACAAAGAAAGGTAGATGTAGTCCTCATCATAGCAGTCTCAGCACACGCCAAAAGACATAAGGCGAAACCGCACAGAAAGTGAACACAGCCAACTGTTCCCTGCCACAGGATATCATTATTCATCGTAAACAATTGGAATATCGAAACATGATCAAAACGGATGAGACACACAGCTCACGGTGTGCACAGAGCACCGAACTCAGTAGCTCCTGCAACAAGCCGGACTTGGAATATGAGAAAACTGCAACAAGGAACACTTTTACACATAGCCTTCAATGGTTCCTGCCGCCTATCCACCACATTGATCGGAAGTTCACGTCCTCCTGAAAATGATGATCCTCATATTTTAATAATGTATAGCGCTTGATGATGTTATGAAATCGTTTTTGACTCAATTCCGAACATATAAAACACAGTCGTCGGCTTATCCCCGTCGCACAACAAACAACAGACCGTAAGATTATCGTATGGTCAGTCAAGGGATATACGATGCGCCATTCATCGTTCTACCAATGTGCACCACCGTGTCTGTCAACAGTTCATCATGTCAATTGTGTTTTTGACTGGGGATAAGCACATACATTAGATATATACAATATTTAACACTATGCGGAGCCTTGAGTAGAGTTGCACTTAACTGTGTTTCGTGCAGAAATATCAAGCTAGTACCGTTAATCAATGTCGATCGCAATTTCTTGTAATTTGCCAGTTGTAACCGAATATTCCAACTTTTCCATTCTCCCATTGCCATGCTAACGCTAAAGATCAACAGATAGACATGCACTGTGAGAAAAGCTGAAATAAGACACAAGTGTAAATGTAGATATTTTGGGACGTCTCATAATGTGTACAACATCAAGAATTGCGAGATTTGCTGCACTACTATACGCTTCTATTCTGCACGACCTTTGCTTTGGTAAGTTTCATTTTACCTATTTCATTAGATTTAATTATTTTTAATTAGTTTATGATAACGGTACAATGATCGACACTTATTTCCATAGTTTATTTTATCCTGACGATTACAAGTGTTTTTCCTGTCGTGATTTTCTGGCAACAACGTATCAATCTTTCTGTTCTTCCTGTATCTAGTTGCTGATGTCTTTAAGCGTTGCAGGGAAAGAAGTTTGTTGTCAGTATATCCTGGATCTCTGGATATTCCCTTGCTTGTTGTTTAGTTATCTATTTTATAAATTGAACGTCTTTCTTTGGCGTATCTGGTTGCTGTTAAAAAAAAATGTTTAAATCTGTGCATTTGTCTTTTATTCCATCTATCCATCTTTTCCTTGATCTTTCTCTTACCCTCTATTTGATGTTCTTATAATGCTCTTAATGACACTTTGTTCAGTATGTCAATTTCTCCTGAAATTGTATTGTTATATTGTTCTATGCATCCTCCCCCTTTTTACGCCTGATCCGGGTTGTCTTATCTGGTTATGTCCCTTGACAATAACAATGCATGTACATCTACAACAATTCTTTCACATTTTCTTTTAATCGTATCTTTGTCTCTGAATCTAAGGCTGCATTCCAAAGAATTAACAAATCTATTTATGTAGGTATCTTTGATAAATCATATAAGAAACATAATTTATTATTCACCTTACAGTGTCTCCTCTTCACCTCTTCACAAACGGAAGCACATCAGACGAAAGGTGAGACAATCGTTACAGGCCACATTTGTGTGTGATTTTAAAGATGAATGTGTAGAATACCATCTCTCTCTGTTTAATGCACACACACACATATCTTTACTTCCTCTTATACCGACTCTGGTATGAAGGGAGATACATATGTCTCGCTTTTGCCATTCTTTCAACTTCCACCATTGCCAACTGATGTTGCAGCGTTTCTCGGATATTGTCTGTACATTTTACTAAGGGTCTACAAAAATCTACTCTTCTGTACACGCTTATATCTTTTGAAGGTATAGATGACTTGGCATTCTTACCAGATGTGCTAACAATTTAATTTGGTGTCTAAGTGTGCAGTTCAATGCCCAGCCTTTATTATACTATATCATTTCTGATGCTCTCTTTCCTGGTCACCAAGTGCTCACCTCATCTCTATAGTGATTAGATTTCTGGCATGTTTCTTCCTGAGCCACTGTGTCCTAAAACGGAAGCACACGTTGGGAATGAATATACTCAGTGTCAGATATTTCTTTGCGATGACAGTTATTATCTTGTGCTGAAGTATAGGGACTAGATATCTTATATTTGGTTTACATTGGTACATCGATTGTCTATTTATTTATAGACAATCTTTAATGATTTTTTTTCTGGATATTTGACGTCTGTTGCTTACCTTATAATGATCTACAACTAAGTTTAACATAAGTTTTTGTCATGACTTCAGTTTTATCAGTGCTTATTTGCATGTTATAGATTTTGAATACGATTTTGGTGAATGACAGATGCTGTTAAAGTTATATTTCCTTATCATCTGTTAAGACTTGATCATTAGCAAAGAGTAGTTCATTGATATCTTCAATTCGTCTCTTGGCATTCTCGCATATGTTGTCGATGTATGTGATGAACAAGAGGAGAAATAATAGTTGTCTAATTCCATATGTTAGTGTGAGTGGTTTAGATGTCCATGTAATTGCCCTAATTACATTTCTTCTACAATCACTGTATCGGTATCGTACATTCGCAGCATCTAATAAGATGATTACTTATTACATACAGCCATTGTTTACCAAAATATATTTCTATCCACCCTGTCAAAAGTTTTTTCATGGTCAAAAAATGCTATGAAATTATTCTTATCATATCCTAGGTTCTTCTCTATTAGCTGTTTGAGTGTGAAGATCGGATTACACCAACTTCTATTTTTTTACTAAAACCATCTGGCCTTCCTCCAACTGGTGGTATATAATACGTCTTAATCTGGTTTCTGTTACAATGAAAACATAATCGTTATAAAACATTTGAGAGAATAATAAAAATAGACAGATTTCAAATAAAAACAGAAGGATTAAAGAGGATCGTTTGGTAGGAAGTCACAATTCTTCCACCTTTTTAGCTCCCAGTGGAACATAGGTCTTCAACAAACACTTTCCAAGTCGTTCTGTTTTTTACCATTCTTTTAAGATCATTCCATGTCTTCCCCATCATCTTCATCTCTGCTTCTATCTGTCTTCTCCAAGAATTCCTTGGTCTTCCTCTTTGTCTTTTCCCCTGGGGATTCCAAAAAAAAGGCTTGTTGTGGAATACTCTCAGTTGGCTTCCGTAGTGTGTGTCCTATCCAGCGCCATCGTCTTCGCTGTATCTCTTTATCCACTAGTATTTGACTGGTACATTTCTTGCATTTGACTGGTACATTTCCATAATTCTATGTTAGTGATTTTGTCCTGCCATTTCCATCCTTTTATTCTGCGTAAGCATCCATTAATGAAAGTCTGTATCTTCTTGATTGTCAATTTCGTTGTTCTCCATGTAGGAAGTCACAATAGAATTGATAAACAAATGTAGATACTGAAAGTTGTGCTTAGATGGGATTACCTACGTCAGGAAGCACTACTAAATGAAGAGAAACAATTAAATCTAGACGGGTTGGCCAACAACAATCTATTTAGGCAAAGAAGTATAGTTAAAGTGTACATTATACAACTTCATTATAAACTAGTTATATATATATATATATATATATATATATATATATATATATATATATATATATATATATATATGTGTGTGTGTGTGTGTTTTACTTGTATTGTGTCTTTTTTTGGTTTCAGGTAACATTTTCTTGTGCCCTGAAAGCTATTACTTTTTCTCAAATGGAACGACCGTTTACGCCAGACTCGGAGATAACGCTAGCCTCTCTTATTGTGTGGACACAGATTATGGAGTTTATTCTTTTATCAAAATAAAACATCAGAATTTTCAAAATGATTATTATCCAAATATAATACAAAGGAGGCTTAATGTGCAAATTGACAGTTACGAAACAAAGGCGATAATAAAAATAACAATCTACGATGTGGATTATATGGACTATTTAGATATCTTTAACGTGACAGTGTTCAATAACAGACCACCAATAAATGAATCGTTGGAGCTGTGGTTCCGGCTCGAGAGAAGTGGTATGACCTGTTACAACATTTTATTTGTTATTTTGGCTGATCATATATGCTATCGTGTTATCAGCAAATAGGCATTTCTAACCGTGTCTCCTTGAATTGTTAATGAATTTATTTCAACACTTCTTTTGTCGCTACTTGTGTACGGAATCTTGAAACAAAACAATTGCAAATTTACTATCAAAATGAGTTGTTTGTTTTTTTCATAGATCACTATTGTAGCCTTATGCTACACTATACAGTGAATCAAGTGTATTTGGGTTATATCTTTTGTATGTTCTAGTCTGCATTATTTATCCTTCATCTCTTCTTACCTTAATTTTCCCAGTTGTTACTATAGAGTCCAGATGTTCCATTCTCAGTACATGGCCAGAAATTGATTATTGTTTCTTCATAATATTGGAAATTAGCCCTCTTTTTGTTTCTGCCTTTCAGAACGTTTTCATTAATCTTCTTAGTTGTTCATGGTATTCTCAACATTCTTCTCTATAACCACATTTCTACAGACTACAGTGATTTTCTTTTTTGTTGTCCTATTGTCCGTAATTCACATTCATATTTTAAGACTGTCCGTACATAACATTTTATAACTCGTTTTCTTGTTTCTATTCTCAAAAATGGATTGCACAGTATCTTCTTCACTTTTTTGAAAGCTGCTTTTGCCTGAACCATTACCCATCTCACCTCTGTTGTACATCTACCATCTGAGGTTGACATTTTCCCCAATTATTTAATTTCATCTACCTGTTTTAATATTGTTCCACTTACCTTTATTGTGCACTGAGGTGATGTCTTATTCATTTTTGCTCCCATTACCTCTGTCTTTTTGTTATTAAGGTTAGAGTCCTTTATTTTTGCTACCCTTCACTATAACGGGGAGCCGCGATAGCTCAGTGGTTAGTGAACTGGACTACCACGGACAAGGGGTAGGGTTCGATCCCAACCGATGGCTTCCGGGTCACCCAGCCTTAAATGGGTACCAGATTTTTTTCTGGGAAAGTAAAACAGCACGGGCGTAATACTGACCACATTACCCAAAAATCATGTGCTGAAGGTCTGTAAAAATAGGGTCACTAAAACCATATTTCCCTATACGCCACTTGGCGTGACGGGGGTACTTTACTTACTTTTTTTTCACTATAACATCTAACCTTTCTTTTAACTCATTTTCACTATTAGCAATTAAGAGTGTATCATGAGCGTACCTTAGGTTATTTATATTATGACATCCGATTGTTATACCAGGCATGCCCCTTATGGATCTTAAAATAATCTTACTATACATATTAAATAAAACTGGGGATAGCACACATTCTTGTCTCTTACCCTGCTTTATTTGTTGAAACGTTCCAGATTGTTTACAGTTCTTATGACGCTTTTTATTGCCAGTGCATGTTCTTTATTACTCTTTAATCTTTGCTGTCTACGTTTATGCCTTCTGAAATGTTGATTATTTCTTGATGCTTTACTTTGTCAAATGCTTTGGTATAATCTATGAAACATCGGTGTTGATCTGTTTTCGGCTCTATGGTTATTTCTACCAAGTATCTTATGATGTATATGGCATCGCTCGTTTCTATACCTCAGACAAAAACACACTGTTCATCACTAATACAAGACTGATTTTGTTTCGCACATTTCGTATGATAATATTTAGTAATATCTTAATCGTGTGTCTCATAAGGCGTATTGTGCGATGATCATCGCATTCAATCTAACTAGATTTCTTTGGTAGGGCTATAAATATTGATTTCAGCAGGTGTGATAGTGTGACTCAGTCATGGTCGATAATGGAAGAATAGAGAGATAGAACGAACGTCAGAGAAAGAAGAATAAGAATGCAAGAACGAAAATGAGAGGAATGATAAGCCGAGGTGGACATAGATTAACAAGCGTAAGTCGGGTCAACAATGTCAGGTGTCGAATACATAACAAACAATGAAACTGTCCACAAGAGACGACAGGTGTCTAAACTGAACAGGGGAATTCAAAACAAATGTCGCCCCGGACCAAAAGAAGTTACGTAATGCAATGGAGGAGCGATAAAACGAATATCTGACACTTGATGATATAAGGTAGCTCTCACGGATAAACATATAAACATTCGAAATTAAGTCGCATAAAGGCGTAATCAAAGAAATCACCAACACCGAGACCTCTTTATGACCGCGGTGGGAAACGCTTTGGTCAGGAGATAAAAGAATCGCCGTAAGCTTTAATTGTGAGAGGAGAGACTTAGGAAGATTGACAGGTTACGACGGGACTTCTAAGCAATAAGACCATGGTCATAATTAAAAAGGAGGAGCTAACAAAATACTGATGGTAGACGGAGGAATGATAAGACAGTACTCAGCGAGACTTTACTGTACTGGAAACAACAATACGAGAAAGCAACAAACCTGCTTCAAGGCAGAAGATAGAGTTAGGACTTAAAAAATGATATAGTTCGTCAGAGGATTTTTATGATACGTTTTTGAACTCTGAAGTATAATAGTTGAAAGAAGTCCAACTGTGTAATTAGAGATCAAGTCAGGATACTAGCACGTTACTCAGAATCACCAGATAGAATTATGCATATGTTACGAAGAACACTATACGATCACGAAGTTTACTAACAAATAATTATCGCCTGTTGGCTATGTCAAGTAACACTGTTTTGTAAGAGAATATATGAAACACATGTTGAGGGAATCAGAGACGTTGTCAAACCATTGTAAAACAGTTAGAATTCATCAATAAAGACTTTGTTTAACTTGTTCGAAAACTATGATTTGAGTTGTGTGTGTCACCATAGATAGAATTTATGAAACAACAAGATAACGAAACATCAGAAGCCTTTCCGATTCACAATCAACGACAACAACAATAAGAAACACTGCTATACAGGTCGTCTGCTATATATCCGCTGTTGTCGATATCATTCAATATTTCCGTTATCATTTCTATTCCAAAATCACCCATGGCTTCAATCTCTTCTTTAGTTAAATTATCTGGTCCAGGAGCTTTTCCTGTTTTCATATGGCGTAAGGCATCTTCCACTTCTTCTTTGAGTATTCATGGTCCTTCCATTATCCTTATTATATTACTTCTGTACGTTCATCATTATAAAGATCTTTAATGTATTCTGTCCAGTTGTTCCCT